>CM053399.1:128792047-128881863 GCA_028644305.1 Xerus rutilus | reverse complement strand
TTAAAAACTAAGAATAAACCAAAATATATGGGAATACAAACCAAGTTTCAATAATAACATTGAATGTCAGTGGCCTAAACTCAGCAATTAAAAGACACAGACTGGCAGAATGGATCAAAAAAAAAGACCCAACAATATGCTGCCTCCAAGAGACTCACCTCATAGAAAGAGACACTCTCAGACAGAAGGTGAAAGGATGGGGAAAAAATCTATCACTCACATGGACTACATAAACAAGCAGGAATTTCCATCCTCATTTCAGACAAAGTGGACTTCAAACCATAGTTAGTGGAAAGGGATAAAGAAGATCATTTCATACTGCTTAAGACAATCATACATCAACAAGACATAGCAATCTTAAAAGTCTATGCCCTAAACAATGGGGCAGCCATGTTTGTCAAACAAACCCTTCTCAAATTCAAGAATCAAATAGACCCCAACACAATAGTATTGGGTGACTTTAACACAACTCTCCCACCACTGGATAGATCTTCCAAACAAAAACTAAGCAAAGAATCTACAAGACTCAATAGAACAATCAATTGTCTAGACTTAACAGATGTATATAGAATATTCTATCCTTCAACAAGCAAATACACTTTTTTCTCATCAGCACATGGATCCTACTCCAAAACAGATCACATGCTATGCCACAAAGCAAGTCATAGTAAATACAAAAAAATAGAGATACTACCCTGAATTCTATCTGACCATAATGGAATGAAACTAGAAATTAATGACAGTTTTAAAAAAAAGCCACTACAACACCTGGAGACTCAATAATTTGCTATTGAACAATGCATGAGTCATAGAAGACATCAGGGAGGAGATAAAAAAAAATTCTTGGAGGTAAATGAGAACTCTGATACAACATACCAAAATCTCTGGGACACTATGAAGGCAGTGCTAAGAGGAAAGTTCATTGCATAAGCTCATATATTCAAAGATGTAAAAGTCAACAAATCAATGACTTGACACTACAATTCAAAGCCCTAGAAAAAGAAGAACAAAATAACACCAAAAGAAGTAGAATACAGGAAATAATTAGAATCAGGGCTGAAATCAATGAAATTGAAACAAAGGAAACAATTCAAAAAATTGATAAAACAAAAAGCTGGTTCTTTGAAAAAATAAATAAAATTAACAAACCCCTAGCCATCCTAACAAAAAGGAAAGAGAAAACCCAAATTACTAAAATTTTGTGATGAAAAAGGAAATGTCACAGACTCTGGGAAATACAGAGGATAATTACAAACTATTTTGAAAATCTGTACTCCAGTAAAATAGAAAACTCTGAAGACACCAACAAATTTCTAGAGACATATGACCTACCCAAACTGAACCAGAAGGACATTCACAACTTAAACTGATCGATTACAAGCAAGGAAATAGAAGATGTCATCAAGACCCTTCTAACCAAGAAAAGCCCTGGCCCACATGGATTCTCAGCCGAGTTCTAGAAGACCTAGAAAGGAGAACTAACTCCAATACTCCTCAAATCATTCCATGAAATAGAAAAGGAGGGAAACCTTCCAAACTCATTCCATGAGGCTAGTGTCACCCTAGCCAGACAGAGACACATCAAGAAAGGAAAATTTCAGACCAATATCCCTGATGAACATAGATGCAAAAATTCTCAATAAAATTTTGGCAAATTGCATACAAAAGCATATTTAAAAAATAGTGCACTATGATCAAGTGGGGTTCATTCCAGGGATGTAAGTTTGGTTCAACATACAGAAATCAATAAACACAACCCATCACATCAATAGACTTAAAGATAAGAATCACATGATTCCATCAATTTGATGCAGAGAAAGCATTTGACAAAATACAGCATCTTTTCATGTTTAAAACACTAGAAAAACTAGGGATATTAGGAACATACTTCAACATTGTTAAAGCAATATAGGCTAAACCTAAGGCCAACATCATCCTAAATGCAGAAAAATTGGAAGAATTCCCTCTAAAACAGGAACAAGACAGGGATGCCCTCTCTCACCACTCTTATTCAATGTAGTCCTCTAGATAGAGCAAGTAGACAGACAAAAGAAATTAAAGGGATACGAATAGGGAAAGAAGAACTCAAACTATCATTATTTGCAGACGATATGATTCTATACTTAGAGGATCCAAAAAATCCCACCAGAAAACTTCTAGAACTGATCAATGAATTCATCAAAGTAGCAGGATATAAAATCAATATCCATAAATCAAATGCATTTCTATACATCAGCAATGAGTCCTCTGAAAGAGAAATTAGGAAAACTACTCCATTCACAATAGCCTCCAAAAAAATAAAATACTTGGGAATCAATCTAACAAGAGTGGTGAGAGACCTCTACAATGAAAACTGCAAGACACTAAAGAAAGAAATTGGTGGGCTGGGGTTGTGGCTCAGTGGTAGAGCACTTGCCTTGCATGTGTGAGGTCCTGGGTTGAATTCTCAATACCACATATAAATAAATAAATAAAATAAAGGTCCATCAACAACTAAAAAAAATTTTTAAAGAAAGATGAACATAATGAGATTTTCTAAAAAAAAAAAAAAAAAGAAAAGAAAAGAAAAAGACATTGAAGAAGATCTTAGAAGATGGAAAGACCTCCCGTGTTCTTGGATAGGCAGAATCAATATTATTAAAATGGCCATACTACCCAAACTACTATACAGATTCAATGCAATCCCAATTAAAATCCCAAAGTTCTTTCTTATAGAAACAGAAAAGGCAATCATGAAACTCATTTGGAAAAATAAGAGACCCAGAATAGCTAAAGCAATCCTGAGCAAGAAAAGTGAAGCAGGAGGCATCACAATACCAGACCTTAAACTTTACTACAAAGCAATAGTAACAAAAATGGCATGGTACTGGCACCAAAATAGACATGTAGACCAATGGTACAGATTAGAAGACACAGAGAGTAATGCACATAAATACAGTTATTTCATACTAGACAAAGGTGCCAAAAACATACATTGGCGAAAAGATAGCCTCTTCAACAAATGATGCTGAGAAAACTGGAAATCCACATGCAGCAAAATGAAACTAAACCCCTCTCACCATGCACAAAACTCAACTCAAAGTGGATCAAAGACCTAGGAATTAGACCAGAGACCCTGCATCTAATTGAGGAGAAAGTAGGCCCAAATCTTCATCACGTGGGATTAGGCCCCGAATTCCTTAACAAGACTCCAAAAGCACAAGAAATAAAAGCAAGAATCAATAAATGGGATGGATTCAAACTAAAAAGCTTTTTCTCAGCAAAAGAAACTATCAATGAGGTGAACAGAGATCCTACATTCTGGGAGCAAACTTTTGCCACATGCACATCAGATAGAGCACTGATCTCCAGGATATATAAAGAACTCAAAAAACTTAACACCAAAAAATCAAACAACCTGAGCACTAAATGGGCTAAGGAGCTAAACAGAAACCTCTCAGAAGAAGATATACGATCAATAAATATATGAAGAAATGTTCAACATCGCTAGCAATTAGAGAAATGCAAATCAAAACTACCCTCAGATTTCATATCACCCCAGTCAGAATGGCAGCTATCCAAAATACCAGCAACAATAAGTGCTGGTGAGGATATGGTGAAAATGGAACACTCAACCATTGCTGGTGGGACTGCAAACTGGTGCAACCAATCTGGAAAGCAGTATGGAGATTCCTTAAAAAACTTGGAATGCAACCACCATTTGATCCAGCTATTCCACTCCTCGGCCTATACTCTAAAGATTTAAAAACAGCACACTACAGTGACACAGCTGCTACAATGTTTATAGCAGCACAATTCACAGTTGCTAAACTGTGGAAGCAACCCAGATGCCCTTCAATAGATGCATGGATAAAGAAACTGTGGTACATATACACAGTGGAATATTATTCATCAATAAAAGAGAGTAAAATTATGGCATTTGCAGGTAAATGGATAGAATTGGAGAACATTATGCTTAGTGAAGTAAGCCAATCCCAAAAAACCAAATGCCAAATGTTCTCTCTGATTAATGGATGCTGATACATAAGGGGAGTGGGAATGGGGAACATAGGAGAAATGGAGGAACTCTGGATGGGGTAGGAGGGAGGTGGGGGGAGGGAAGGGGTAATGGGTGTAGTAAAGATGGCTGAATGAGATGGTCATCACTACCCTAGGTGCATGTATAAAGACACAGATGGTGTGACTTTATCTGGTTTGCAACCAGAGAGATGGAAAAATTGAGCTTGAAAAACATTTTAATTAATTAATTAATTAATTTTTTAAAAAAGAACAATTTTAGAGGAGGAAAAGTTTATTTGGGGCTAACAGTTCTCAGAAGTCTCGGTTCATAGATGGCTGGCCCCATTGCTTTGGGCCACAGGTGAGGCAGACACCACGGCCGAAAAGTATAGACAAGGAAAGTAGCTCAGGACCTGGAACCAGGAAGTAGAAAGTGACTTCCCTTACCATAGACAACATATATACTCTGACACACCTATAGTGACTCATCTCTTCTGCCACACCTACTTGCTAATAGTTACCACCCAGTTAATTCCTATCAGAGGATGAATCACCTCTGAATGCACTAGTTAGGTTAAGGCTCTCATAACCCAATTCTTTCACATCTAAGCTTTCTTGTATTTTCTTACAATTGAGCTTTTGGGGGACACCTCATATCTAAACACAACATCCTCTACCAAGTATGCAAGGAAAGAGTGATTGTTTAGAGAAGACCAACATGTGAACCTCATATAGAATGGTCTGAGGGAGTTCTCTGGCAGTTGATAAGTTGTCCATAATGACAGTGAAGCAGCAGAAGCTGCCTACTATGTGCCAGCGAATGCACAGATCAGTGACCAGACTGACTGCATCACATGCTTTCTCTAAAATAGTATTATCATCCTGAAAGATAAGTAGTATTAATATCATTCCTCATGAGAAATGTGGGAGTTCAGAAAGGTCACATTTGAATAGTCAGTCAGTGCTGAAATCAATCTTCCCTAAGGAGCCCCTCCATTTCCAAAACTCACCATTTCCACTCTGAAATACTGTGGAATGTGGTGTGGACTTGGATTCAAAAATTTCTTGGTGCCTAGAACCAGCTTTTTTACCAAGGAAAAGATAGGAATCACCTACTTTAAAGGATTTATCTGCTGTTTTCTAATGATCCCTAAACACAGCTCTAAGTACATTTTGGTATCCATGTTAAGATAGTTTTCATGAGCAGGTTTATTTAATCTGAAAGAATAAAGATTGATTTTCCTATTACTTGTTCTAGTGATTTTATGTATTTAAATTGCAAACTATTCTAACAGGCAATTCTATGTAATGAAAGATAAGTGGCATCTACTTAAGGACTAAAGCATTCAGATTTCAAAGAATTACTGTTGTTGTTGTTAAACAATATCATATTTGTGGTTTTCTTTATTTTTTTTTTAATTTTGAGAAAAATGGCACAGTGAAAATTTAAAAGGCTTTTTTTTTTTTTTTTTTTGCTTGTTTTACCATCCACATACCAGGAAAAAATGAAAACACAGGCCTTTTATGAGAGAATGGACTCACTAAGGAGGAGACTCTGAAGGAGGTCCAAGAAGGCCACCAGCTCTCCCCCAGCAGCCATTGCTCTGTGATGGGTATGGCTCTACAACCATTTTATTGCCTTCATTTTATGAGAAGAAAATAATACAAGAAAACCTTGCCCAGATTAAATATGCTATCTTGGGGAAATAAAACCAACCATTCCACAAGCACAATCATTTTGACAGGAATCCTCAAAGTAGGTCAGCCATTTCTTATAGTCTAAGAATATGGGAAAGTGGGAATAGTAGTATAGAGGGAAATGGAGGGTGTTACATTAACATGAGGCATTTCCCTGATTCTGAGATGTCATCAATTATCAGATGCTCTGTCATATTATTAACAGCTTCTCCAAGAAAAAGATTGGAATTGTACTTTCAGGACATACATTGTGCTTTCAAGATATACTCAAATTCCTGAAGATACCCAAGCTCTTGGATAGGCAGAATCAGTATTGTCAAAATGGCCATACTACCCAAAGAGCTATATAGATTCAATACAATTCCAATTAAAATCCAAATATCATTCCTTATAGAAATAGAAAAGGCAATCATGACATTCATTTGGAAGAATAAGAGACCCAGAATAGTCAAAGCAATCCTTAGTAAGAAGAGTGAAGCAGGAGGCATCACAATACTAGACCTTAAACTATACTACACAGCTATAGTAACAAAAACAGCATGGTATTGTGACCAAAATAGACACGTAGACAATGGTACAGATTAGAAGACACAGAGACTAACCCACACAAATACAGTCATAATAGACAAAGTTGCCAAACACATACATTGGAGAAAAGATAGCCTTTTCAACAAATGGTGCTGGGAAAACTAGAAATCCATTGCAGCAAAATGAAACTAAACCCCTATCTCTCACCATGCACAAAATTCAACTCAAAGTGGATCAAGGACCTGGGAATTAGACCAGAGAACCTGCAACTAACAGAAGAAAATGTAGGCCCAAATCTTCATCATGTCAGCTTAGGACCTTACTTCCTTAACAAGACTCCTATAGCACAAGAAGTAAAATCAAGAATCAATAAATGGGATGAATTCAAACTAAAAATCTTCTTCACAGCAAAAGAAACAATGAAGTGAACAGACAGCCTACATTCTGGGAGCAAATTTTTGCCCCATGCACATCAGATAGAGCACTGATCTCGAGGATACAAAAATAACTCAAAAATCTTAACTCCAAAAAAACAAACAACCCAATCAATAAATGGGCTAAGGAGCTGAATAGAAACTTCTCAGAAGATATACAATCAATCAACAAACATATGAAAAAATGTTCAACATCTCTAGCCATCAGAGAAATTCAAATCAAAACTACTCTAAGATTTCATCTCATTACAGTCAGAATAGCAATTATCAAGAATACAAACAACAATAAGTGTTGGCAAGGATGTGGGGGAAAAGGCACGCTCATACATTGCTGGTGGGGCTGCAAATTGGTACAACCAATATGGAAAGCAGTATGGAGATTCCTTAGAAAACTTGGAATGAAACCATCATTTGACCCAGCTATCCCACTCCTCGGTCTATACTCAAAGAACTTAAAAACAGAATACTACAGTGAAGCAGCCACTTCAACATTTATAGCAGCACAATTCACAATAGCTAAACTGTGGAACCAACCTAGATGCCCTTCAATAGATGAATGGATACTGTGGTATATGTTCACAATGGAATATTATTCATCAATAAAAAAAAATAAAATTATGACATTTGCAGGTAAATGGATGGAGCTGGAGAATTCATGCTAAGCAAAGTAAGCCAATCCCAAAAAACCAAAGGCCAAATGTTCTCTCTGATAAGTGGATGCTGATTCATAATGGACGAGGGAATATAGGAAGAATGAAGGAAATCTGGTCAAAGGGGAGGGATGGGGAGAGGGCATAGGAGCAGGAAAGATGGTGGAATGAGATGGATATCATAGCCTAGCTTTATGTATGACTGCATATATAGTGTGATTCTATATCACATAGAACCAGAGAAATGAAAAGTTGTGCTCCATCTGTGTACAATGAATCAAAATGCATTCTGCTATCATGTATACCTAAGTAGAATAAATATATAAATAATATATATTAAAAAAAGAAAATATGACATTACTATATTCATCCCTCAGTTTGGGTATTTATTTATTTGAAATCCTTACTGGGGATTTTAGTTATTCTGGAGAGGTTTTATTAACACTGTCAAGATTTCTGGGTAGCACAAAAAGTATATAAAATTGGAAGTCCAGATGAATTACTTGGAAACCTCCACCCAGATTAAAATGGCCCTTACTGAGAAAAGCTGAAACATTGATAGTCATTTTCTTTGTTTATTCTTTACTTTTAATTAAGACTCTTTGAGTTACAAAGTAACCAATTCTGCATTAAAACAAAAGGAGGATTTCACTATAAAAATATACAAAGGTGTCTCATTAAACCCAAAGGCAAAAACATAACCAATCTTAATAAGACAAAAGCTAGCAACTAAAAAATTGGAAAATCTTAAGAAATCCCGTTTCTTTGTCTCACCCCTTTTCTGACAGCTTCTTTACTCTTGTCTTTCTTGGAATACAGGCTTCACTCTTTCTCATCCATGTAGTAGAGTTTGGCCAGCACTTCCGAGTTTTGTTCTCTAAGTCCAAATTTCCCCATTACTAGGAAACAGATCTGGATTAGTCAGTCTGTTTTTAGTCAGCTTTTTGTTGCTGTGACCAAAAGACCTAACAAGAACAACAGAGGAAGAAACTTCATTTTGGCTCATGGTTTCAAAGGTTTGGTCTATGGTCAGCCAAATCCATAGCCCTGGGCCTGAGGTGAGGCAGAACATCATGGCGGAAGGACATGGCAGAAGAAAGCAGCTCAGGGCATGGCAACAAAGAAGAGAGAGCTCTGTTCAGCAGGGATCAAATATAAACCCCAAACTCATGCCCCCAGTGACATACCTCCGCCTGCTGTACCCTATCTAACTACAGTTACCACCCAGTTAATCCGTACCAGTGGATTAATTCACTATTAGACCATACCTCTCACATGCTAATCATTTCACCAATGAATGTTCTTGCACTGTCTCACACGTGAGCTTTTGGGGGACACCACACAACCACAACAGTCCTCTATGGGGAAGCAGGGCCTTTTATAAAGATGCGGTCCCACGGACCCACACATGTGAATGTAGGTAGTGAGTCAGGAGAACACAATTCTTTTTTTTTTTTTTTGGTATCAGGGATCGAACTCAGGGGTACTCGTCTACTGAGCCACATCTCCAGCCCTATTTTGTGTTTTATGTAGAGACAGGGTCTCACTGAGTTGCTTAGCGCCTCACCATTGCTGAGGCTGGCTTTGAACTCACGATTCTCCTGTCTCAGCATCCCTAAGTGCTGGGATTACAAGCTTGCGCCACCGCGCCCAGCTTGAGAACACAATTCTTAAGAAGGAGGACTCTTGGCTAGGGGGCAGTGCACTCTCCCTCAAGCCCATTTCCTAAAATCCCAAACTATAAGTTCAGAGCTACCTTCTTCATCCAGTATCTCACACCTCCCAGAGGACAGCTTGGGACACAAGTAAATGACTATGTTTAGGTGACCTTCTGAGAAGAGGCTGCTGCTCTCAAGTATTCCAAGATAACCAAGCTTGGAAGACTTCACCATCCCTCTCAGCACATACTCTTTGAGAAAAAGGTGACATTTGTAAGATCAATCTCTGCATTTTTGCTCTTTCAATTACTTGTAAGCCAAACCTCACAAGCTTTTGTGTTATTACTAAAAATCCTGAAATTTTGCCAACAAAGACTGGGGTGCCTGAATATAATGTGGGTATGAAATTACAGCCTCCAAATCCAGTGGTCAGCAATTTGCCCCAGAACTGGCACTGCACCTACATGAAATTCATCCCCTGGCCATAATACCTGTGTCAAGATAGGGCCCTCAATATGATCTTTGTACTTTTACAATCTAACCATAAATACCACAGACTGACAGATAGAGAGCTTATGAAGGTTGGACATTGAAAACAGTTGAGGAGAAAATTGCCACTTTTAATGCCTGGCATATTTTTTTTTAAATACTTATTTATTTTTTTAGTTGTAGGTGGACAGAATATCTTTATTTTATTTTTATGTGGTGCTGAGGATCGAACCCAGTGCCCCACACATGCTAGGCAAGCACGCTACCACTGCGCCATAACCCCAGCCCCCCTGGCATATTTTTGACATGTGATTTATATATTTTGTTGTTGTTGTTATTTTGAGAAGGTTGTATATGCTTGATTATTTTTATCATGCTGCAACTTTTTCTTTTCTTTTTTTTTTTTTTTTTTTTGGTCTGGTTTTGGTTAGGATGTTAAAAATAAATGGTATTGGAATCAGGTTAGGAAGAAATCAGTAGACAACAATTTGTCTTTTAAAAAAATTCCTTACTGGTCTTACTTAATATACCAGGTTTTTCCCAAAAGGAATGGCTGAAGGGGGGCAGCCACTGCTTCAGGGTGGCCAAGGACTCTCCCTGTCTCTCACTTTATTCCTTTTCACACCAGAGAAGTGCCTCAATAGAAGAGCTTTGCCCTACAGATCTTTACAACCCACCCCAGAAAAGGAATCAGAGACCTCCTTGATTCACACTGACCTAACTCCTGTAACAGGGAAATGGAAAAGTCCTGATGTTGACATGTGCCTTTGAATAGGGGTCTTGCTATGGAAATTGATGATTATACTAACCACTGAGGGGGCAGGGTAGACCGGATTATGAGGGCCTGTTGCATATAAATTGTGACAAAAGTAACCAAGATGGGAGTAGGGAAATCCAGGAAGAAAAATGAATAGTGGAGGTTGGGTGATAAAATAGGTATAAAATGGTACATCTCAGCCCAGTGGGGGAAAAGGTTAAAACCCATATTTTTTTGAGGAGGGCGAGGGGAGTATTGAGGATTGAAACCAGGGGCACTTAACCACTGAGCCACATCCCCAGACCTTTTTTGTATTTTATTTAGAGACAGGGTCTCACTGAATTGCTTAAGACCTTGCTGAGTTGCTGAGCCTGGCTTTGAACTTGTGATCCTCCTGTCTCAGACTCCCTAGCTACTGGGATTACAGGTGTGCGCCACTTCTCCTGGCAACCCAGATTTTTATAATACCTCAGACAGTTTTCCTTGCTACACTGTTGTCCCTGAAGCTTGAAGTCTTGTGGTCAACAGGTACATTTGCTCAGCCAAGGCAATGATCTGAGGCGGGGAGGGATATCACCAGCTGACTGTTTCAAAACTGACCTCACAGAGTGGGATAGACATAGTGAATTTTCTAGAATCAATTGTTCAGAAATGAACTCATATAGTTTGAATTCTAAGCATAATATAGGAAACCTGTATGTCAATTTATTCATTTACAGTGAAATAAAATGCCAGGAGGCCCATACACTCAGACCGCTGGTCTGAACATTCTCTTTCTCTGGTAAAATATGTACCCAGGAAACCAAGTTGTAATAAGAGAGAAATTTAATGAATATAAAATCAAAACAAGCACAGTTCATTTCATGAGTTGGATTTTTAATAATAACAGACTAAACTTACATAATGTGTATCATCTCGACAATAGGAAGATCAATGTACCAGATATATCAGATCCTTAGGTAGGTGCACACTCTTCTCTTCCTTATGGCTTTCACTCTTACATTCCTGTCATAACAGGCTTCCCCTACTGATCAGCACCCCTTCTGATGGACATAAAATTTCTTTTAATATGTTAACAGTTTCAATATGTTTTGTCTGGTTTCATAAACATGGGAAACATTCTCTTTCTTACAGAGAAAATTAATTACATGCTAGTTTTAAATGTTTAGCTCTCAAACAGCAATCTAATCTACTTTCAGATTATTGAAAGATGTCTTATTATACCTATAGAAATTTTAAATGTTATCCATTTGTGCTACTTTGAGCATTTAGGACCCTCCATGGTTCACCTTTCTGGTTTCCTATGCTTGGTACTCTCCAGCCAAGAGTCAAAGAAAATTAGTATCACATCATCCGCCTATCCCAAGTCTTTGCGATGCAATGTGCTCTGATGATTTCACATGCTTATTTATGAATCTCTTCAGATTTTTCTGTCATTCACAAAACATTGTTGGGGTGGTACAGATAGAATAATCAAATGTACTTCTATGTAAACAACATCTGCAATAGCAGAGATAAGAATAAATTCTCTCGTGGAAACAATGAGTGAGAGTGCTATATCAGTGATTGGAAAGGAAAGGCTCAGGGCTTAAGACACTCAAAAGAGAATATAAGGATGAAATAGTAGAGATTCAACTGGGATCGACATTCATGCATTCAGTTTTCAAACAATTCACGTTTGTTTTACACATGTATATACATGTAACCCAAACTTGGACATTCATACCACAAGGGACAAATATCCCCTTTGAGTCACCTCCCAGCCAGTGGTTCCACTTCAGCAGCCTCACTATATTTGTGTGCAGAGCACTATTTATGCAAGAATTCATTTTTTTGCACATTTACCTATTATTTTATAAATAAGGACAAATAAGAAATATTCCATGGCTGAACCTAGTAATGAAATACATAGGTCTTATATGCTTAATTTGGTGAGACCAAGAGAGAACACATTGGGCATGCTGATCATAGAAAATAATTAACCTGAATTGAATTCTTGCTGGACATAAGCCAACCATGAGTTCAGTTACAAAAGAAAATAACAAAAAGAAAGAACATCTAACTCAAACATAATGCTGGAGATCAATATAGAAGGCAAGCTGCAATTAGGATGCTTAAAATACTTTTTGCTCTTTATAACAGTCTCTTATAAGGTTTGTCTGTTGTTCAGCATTTTTTTTTTTTTTTTGGTACTGGAGGTTGAACT
The DNA here is from genome assembly GCA_028644305.1 of Xerus rutilus. NCBI lineage: Eukaryota > Metazoa > Chordata > Mammalia > Rodentia > Sciuridae > Xerus > Xerus rutilus. The sequence continues at coordinate 128,869,444 of CM053399.1, read as the reverse complement.
CAGGGGCACTTGACCACTGAGCTACATCCTCAGCCCTATTTTGTGTTTTTATGTAGGGACAGGATCTCACTGAGTTGGTTCGCGCCTCACTGTTGCTGAGGCTGGCTTTGAACTCGTGATTCTCCTGTCTCAGCCTCCCTAAGTGCTGGGATTACAGGCTTGCGCCACCGCGCCCAGCTGTTCAGCTTTCTTATATTTTACTTTTTTTGCATGTTTTCAAGTATATATTGAATTTGAAAGATATTTTTCAGTGTTCTGTGGAAAAGCAAAAACAAATTAGCAAAATTCCCAGAGGCCTTTGACTACATTTTTGTTAGCAGGAAAGGGCTGAAATATAGGTGAGCCACGTCAAAACTTTCTGCAACATTCTGCTGGTAGAGCCCTGCATAAGATGCATATCATGAAGGAAAATCTCTATGAGGAAAGACAGTTTCCCCATAGCAATGGCGAGGAGCTGATTGCATTAATAAAGGTTGTACACAGCCTCTGCTATCACAGCAGCCAGATTGTGCTGTCTCTTGGAGATGTGATCATGCCAGGAAGCATAAGTCAAACAGAGCCTCTTCTGAAGAGCTGGCCTCCTAGCCATGTTTCACTGATTAGTGAGTACCTTGGCATCCAACTGCAAAAGTTGAGAGAAAATGAGAGTACAACTCCTAGAACCAGCATCACCATCTGTCTGAAGCTCACTTCCACATCCCCTGCATTATGTACCAAAATCCTAGAATTTTCACACCTCGAACTTTGTTTTTTTAAGGAAAAGCATCATAAACAGTAATAGTCATAATCAAAGAGAATTTTAGGAAACTAAAGTCCGAAAAGGTCAGGGCAAATAGAATTCATGTGTGCCCAAACCAATACGCCCTCCTGCTTTATTCTGTGTAATACTTGAAATGACAGAGTTCTAAAGTTATATTTTGGGCCATGTATCACACAGGTAATTCAACTCGTGTTATCATCATCACTTAACATTTAAAGAACATGTTACTATTCTAAGCACTGAGAAGACATGGAGGAATGGCAGCTTCCACACATGGCTAGTGTAATACACATTAGTAGAAGCACAGGAAAATATCCTGGCAATATTTATCCAATGTAAAATCCTTAAGAAGTGAACATGAAGGAAATAGAGCTAAATCGATCACTATGTAGATATCTCAGATATCATTTGATGTTGCCGAAGGCAGCGCCACTTACCTAAAGTGGTGGACAGTGTTCCCCACTAAAATGGACTACAGCCAGATACCCCTACCATGAACTTCGAGCCTGCTTATGTAAAGTTTAAGATGTGTGGAACAACAGTGCACATATTAATGGATACATATATATGAAATAAAGGTAGATCACCATGAAAGGGAAGTATACAAACTGACTTCAAGATGGTGATTACCTTGGTGGAAGGAGAGAGAGAAATGAGGTTGAAGAGGGATCAAACGATCCCTACAACTGATTACGTAATTGTTTTATGTCCTGAGAAATAAAAATCTTAAGCCAAGATAGCAAAATGCTCAGATTTGTTTAAACTGAGTGATGGCAGATTGAGAACACACATTTACTTTCACTTTCTCCCAGGCCCCACTAAAATGATGACAAATGTGTTTTTAAGGCATAAATCTAAAAGGAGAAAGAGAATGGGAAAGGAAACAACAGAAACAAATTTTGGTAGCTGGAAAGCAGATGGGATTTTCTAACTTGAAAGAACTGAAAAAAGGGAATCCTGGGCTGACAGTGGGGAAGCAGGAAAACAGCTCGATTTTCTCTGCAGGCCCCCTAAGAAGTTTAGAAACTGGCAACAAGAAGTACTGGAAATGCAGATGACAGCAGGGCTCAAGGAGGAGGAGGAGGTGAAAGTATGTTTAAAAGGCAATTAAATTCCAGATTCCTGCCCCTCTCTGAGTAGATTGGTGGCTTCCTTCCTTGTCTCACTTGAGAATTGTAGGTTGGTTCCCTCAAAAAGGTAAAACAGAGGGTCCCTCAGGTAGCAGACGTTCAGCACAGAAGGAAGCATATTAAAAACAAGGCAAAGAGAATTTTTGTGTGTTGAATTCTGAAATCCACAGTCTTCTCCCCTCACTTGGTTCCTAGAACAATAGCAGTACCAAGTTTACCCTCCAGACAAGAATTTTTTTAAGTATCATATTACATATATTCAAGCTCACTTCCCTAAGCCTTTTTTTAAATTTCTTCTTCTCTCATCTGCCAGAGAAAGTCAGGATTTGTACTTCATTCCGCATGTACCATTGCTTTCTCCTGGTCTTTTTGTTGTTGTTTTTGTTGTTTTCAGTTATATATGACAGACAAGATTTCAACAGAATTTCCTCTAGAGAATTTAACTATCTCAAGAGACAAAATAAGATTGTCACATTTGGTGGACAGTGTTCCCCACTAAAATGGACTGCAGCCATATACCCCTACCATAAACTTTAGGCCCACAGTCTCCACCTATGCACAGAGGTTTCCTGTCAGACTGCAGGGCCCCATTCTAAAACATGAATGGGCAAGTCAAGGACTCTAGACATCCGAATAAAGGTTCCATTCCAAAGACAGAGATCAAAGCAAACAAGCAGGAAAAGAGAACTGGAGGAAGCAGGGTCTTACCTGAGAAAACAACAACTTTGAAAGAAATATATAATCCTTATATATGCTCAGAGAGATAAAAGATGATTAATTCAGTTTTAAAAAGAACAAAATGCCATAAGAAGACCTGAGTTCAATCCCTGGTACCAAAAAAAAAAGACTGCTATGGTTTGGATGTCAAAGGTCCCCTAAAAGTCCAGTATTGAAGGCTTGGCCCTAGGGTGGTATTATAGGGAGGTGCTGTGGACTTACAGGAATTGTGGCTTTTGGGGAGTTCCTTAGGACATTGGGTCATGTTCTTGAAGGGGACTGTGGGGCCCTGGTCTCTTCCTCTTTCCCTTTTACTTCTTGGCCTGTGAAGTGGTTGCTTTGCTCTGCCATGCATTCCTGCTTATGATGTGCTACCTTATTGGTAGCCCAAGGAAGTGGGGCTACTCAATCTTGGACTGCAACATCCAAAACCACAAGCCAAAATAAATCTTTTCTCTTTATAAATTAATTATCTCAGGTATTTCATTATAGGAACACAAAGCAGGCTAATATGACATTTTCAAGAACAACTAATATCTATTGGAAATTTTTTAAAACTTTGAAAACAGTAGAAGGAAAGGAAATTGAAAATTTAAAGAAAAGAAGTAAGACAATTACAGTATCAAGTCAAGAACATCCAACATCCCAATAGTAGAAACCTCAGAAAGAAACATAGAAAAGGGAAGAGAAAATTATCAAATTAATAGTTTAGGGAAATTGCCTAGTCCAGAAGGATCAGAGCTTTCAGAATGAAAGAGTCTAGAAAATGCTTAGGAAAATGATTGGAAATATGATTGTATAACATACATTGCTGAGACCTTTTAGAAAACCAATAAGAATATCCTATAGTCTCCAAGAAAGGGAGGGAAAGAAGATCAAACACAAAGTTCAAAAATCCAAATAGCTTCAGTCTACTTCAGGGGACCACTCCAGCAGCTTTTTCTACAGAGTCAGATAAGAAGTATTTTTAGGCTTCTTGGAGCAGAACTTCAGTTGCATATTCTTCATCTGGGAGAGGGGTTGGTTTGCTTTTATAACTCTGACAAATGTAAAACCCATTTTTAGGTCATGGGCCAACAAAAACAGACTATAGGGACATAGTATGCTGACTTCAGTTTACTCAACAGCCACACTGGAAGCCAGATGTCAGTGAAGCAAAACATTCAAAAGTCTGAGAGAAAATTATTTCCAATCTAAAACTCCATGCCCAGCTAAACTATCAATTAAATTCACAGCAGAAAGACATATTTAGTCATAGAATGTCTCCAAAAACTTTCCATCTAAGTACCATTTTCAGGGCAACAGTAAGGCAAAAAAACTAGTGAGGCACCAAACATACATTTGAAAAAGAAAGAAAATGCCACTACACAATCTAGGATCAAATGCAAGATAGACAAGTGAAATCCACAGCACAATAATGAAGACAGACCTCAGGGAGGAATCCATGGCAGATTAGAGCAGGTTCAAGTCTCCACAGAAATTTCTTCCAAATGATGCAATTGATAGACTGCCTAAAACAACTGAACATATTAAGAGGAGATTTAGACAAATGGCTAAGAGCTTGGGAGTAATTAAAGTATAAAGGAAACTTAGAAAATCAAAGATGACTACTAGCTTCAGAGTAAAGAAGAACTGCGCAAGAAAGGAAAAGAAATCACTGGATAACAAACAGCTCAACTGAGGATAGTATTCCATGGTTAAAATATAAACATGGCTACCTGTTCTCAAAAATTACAGTGTATGAGATGAAGGGGGAGATGTAACAGACAGATAAAGTAAAAGGGACCTAAATCCTTATATTATATACTGGAAAGTCAGTACAGAATGCCTTAAAAAATGAAAATAGCTATATTTTATATATTTCCTATAATGATGTAGAATACTAAAACAATCAGTGAAAGGCATTGAAAATGGTTGCCTCTAAATTAAGGGAAATGGAAGCAGTTATTTAAAATTTAAAATCTAAATGATGAAGAAATGCTGTTCCTTATGTGGGTTGTCTAAATTTAAATATATTAAATATTCTCTATTTTAAAGCTTATATTTGGGAAGCATTCCTTATAGAGCAATACAAAGTTTTATTAAGTATAGTTTGACTACATCCTCAAAGTTTTATCCTAAAGAATTCTAATTTTTTTGCCTTTTAACATTAATGGAAATAGAGATTAATTAATTTCTGATAAAATCAAAATTCTTCAAATCTTGTTTCACAGACTTCACCCTATTTTCCTCTAATATGCTTTATTCATCTGTGATATATATAATCCAGCTGGTCTGATTCTCCGGGTCACAAAGAAGAGAGACACACAAATTCCCCACAGCAGGATGTTGTTGGAAGAATAAATAGGAACAGAAGGAAAAGGAGGAAAGTGCCCCATCAGCATAGTCACTCTGCATATTGAGCATTTGTCATATTTTGGCCACCAAACATCTGAAACACTCAGAAAATTTTTTCTCCTTCTGAGTCTTAGTAGAACATAGAACTTGCTTCCACTGTAGTCTAGAAATAGCAAATATTCACTTTCCCAGGCTCCCTTGTGCAGATTTTCTGGTCCTGGTCTCTGATCCATCACAACTGTTTAAGCTGCCCAATATCCTTTTAATGCAATGCTTTTCTTTGAAAACAAGCCAGAATTGACTTTCATTGTTCATGTTTCCATTGCTGACACTCATTTCTGGAACTTAGAAGCTGAGGTCAGCCTGCCTAAAACCTAGAACTGGCTGACTGAAAGATGAGGACAAGGGAAACAGCTTGGAGGGAATTGACCTCCTTTTTTTCAGAAGATAAGTTGATAACCCTTGCAATAAATATTTTAAAAAATGTGTGGTTAAATGTTTTTCTGATGCACCTTGGGACATATAAATGTATTTTTTTAATGGAGGGAGCTAGTAACATAGTTCAATGGTAAAGCACATTCTTAGTATGCACAAGGTCCTGAATTCAATCCCCAGCACCTCAGCAGCGGGTAGGGGGCAAATTTCAGGAATGCAGCATGTTTTGGCAACTCCTTGCAGCTTTCAGTAAGGTTCTATAATAAAGAGACAAATATAGTGTTCTGGCTTAAAAACAAAGAAAATAAAGGCCCTTTTAGTTGCCTCAATGTCCAATAATTGTGAGCCTTTAAAATTTGAAGAAATTGAATTCTTTATCCTAATCCAAGGGTAACCCCACATTGGCATTCAGTCTGAAAGTTAGTAGGAGCAAAGACTACAGCTTGAGGGAAGTCTGACTGCTCAGGCCCCACATTATACAACACTCTATTTTCTCTATACGAAATCCCCTGGTGCAAAGATCTAAATCCAAATGGTGCTCTCCACTGGAGGCCTTGGTTTTGAGTTGCTTCAAGGTGGAGTTCATCACATTGACAACCACAAAAGTGAACAAACCAGACTTCTGCAGAACCCAAGCCACACAGACTGGTAAAGATAGGTGCCACCTTCTTCACTTTCTGATTGATTCTCAATTCTCTGCTTTTCTTCATGCGTTGGGCTTATTCTTTCTCACCAGAAGTAGACTTCCTCCACATACCAGGAAAAATAGCCAAAATTTCCACTGTTTTCTTCTTACAACTTCAGTTACTTTTTCAGTTAATATTCAGAATATCTTGGAGAAGGCTCAGATTGGCCCAAGTTGGGCCACACCCAGATGCTTACACCTGGACTGATTTTACCCAGATCACCTGGAAATCATCAGTGGCCCAACTTGGGAATGCAATGGGACAGGGCTGGAGAGGCTGATATCAGAAAGCAGAACTTTGAAAACAATATCAGATGGTCTCTTTCAATTCTGAAAGCAACTTGAGGCAGGTTTTTTTTTGTTGTTTTTTTTTTTTGTTTTTTTTTTTTTTTTTTTTTGCAGGGAGTGGGGAATTATATTTTTATCTCTATATTATAAGGAGAATATTATACTTATAGAAGTCAAACTCCACATGAACACAGACTTAGTAAGATGAAAATCCTGCATGTAAATCCAAATCCATCTAATACCACAGCTCAAGCTCTTAAAACTCAACATTACAATGCATCCTTGTGTTGTGGGTTTCAAAATTAAATTCCAATAAATGGTGATGGAGTTCTACTCTTAATAAGGACAAGATTTTTGCAATTATCCTGGGGTTTTTCCTTCTTATATAATACTCAGTGGAAGAGGAGGAAGCAGTTAAGTTGAATTTATAAGAAACCACGAGAGGAGAGGAAATATTTTATTGAGGTAAGAAAAAAAATTTTATCAGGGCTAGGGGTTTAGTTCAGTGGTGTAGTGCTTGTCTAGCATGTGTGAGGCCTTGGGCCCAATCCCCAGCACTGCAAATGCATAAAGTTTAATGAAAGAATAACATTTTAATTAGCATTTACTGAGCACCTACTTTGTTCTAGGTCCTGTTTTAAATATGTTATGTGCATTGATTCATTCAAGCCTCACAACACATTAACATAAATAATTCAGCATTTTGGAGACATTTATGAAAAATGTCCAGTTCTAATCTCTTTCCTTCCTTTGAAAATATAACTTTACTGTTCCTTTCTCCCTCCTTGATCAAATTGTATTTTTCCCATGTGGCATTAAAAACACCAACAAGTGATTGGCTCAAGCAATCCTCAAAACCTTTTGTGAATGCACACTCCTGAATGTCCTGTACTTGGTATCTCAATCCCTTTCCCTTCAGAAGGGTGGTGTCAGCTGCAGCTAGGTTGCTGCAGCCATGCCTTGTGGTGAATGCCCTTCTCCCTGTCCTTCACACAGCCTCTCTCCCTTTCCCTCCATCCTCTTACCCCAAGCTTCCTGGGATCTTGACACAGTTCCATGATGGGTCATTTCTCTTTCAAATTCACCTTCATCTGTACCCCTCTTGGTCTCTCCACCCCTTCCTAGTTATCCCTGTCCTTCCGAAGGCTATCTGACCTCTCTCATCACCCCAATTCCTATTGGAGGACTCCCTTCATTTTTTCTTAGGTTTTCCCTGTTTCTGCTCCATGGTCTTCACCTTTGTTTTCTGTTAGTTTCCCTCCTTTTTATATGTGCTCTGCTACCATTCAGAATACATATTTTGCTCTTTAAAGCTGCAAACGCTACCCCTCACCCCAAAGGCTTTTTATTAACATCCTTTTATAAAATGTCCCATCATGTGAATAACTAAAAACAGGATCAGAGCTCCTCCTCCAATGTCATTAACATCTTAGTTTTCATTTCCTCCTCTCCAAACAAGAAAGTGTTGACTTTCATGTATTTCCGCCTGATCTCCCAACTATGGAAAAATTCATTTTAGCAATTAGAGAGCACCCTTGCAATAGATGTAATATTTTAATTTCCGATTTACCACTCCTCTTCTTTCTAAAATACAAATTCTCTTAATTCTAATTTTTGTAATTATGATCCTAATTGTTAATGTAAGTTTTTAAAGAAAATTACTTCAGGGCTGGGGATGTAGCTCAGTGGTACAGTGCCACTAGGTTCAATCCCCAGTACCACAAAAAGAAGAAAGAAAATTATTTCACCCATATTCTTACATTTTACTCTAAATATTTAAATATATAGCCGACTAATAGTTGTTTTCAAGTCTATTATCTTTCTTGAACTACAGTGAAAAAATCCCTTTGTAATATCACTTTTTTTGCTACATATTTTTTTCTCCATATTAATTTGGGGAAATATAAACTCCCAAATCAATATTTTCTCCTCCATAGTTGACATCTATGGCCATGTTCCTTCCCACTCAGCTAGATTATGACTTATCAATTATTGACCCATATGAAAAGCCTCAACCTCAATCATTTGCAAGAAATAAATTTCCTTGGTCAATATTTAGCTTTATTTCTTATGTAGAAATGGAATCTAGTCATAGAGTCTGCGTGTTCTCTTTGCTACATCTTGAGGTCAGCTGATTCACCTATGATGAGTTTCCCCAGGTATGTGAGGAATGGTGGAGTCCTTGAGCCACTCTCAGAAATTGCTCTTCTCTTTCCTTTTAATATGCCAAGGGAGGATTCAGGACTGGGGATGAGGGCTGGGGCAGTATTGGTTGGCTCTTCTTTGAGGTCTGTTTTAAACACTCCCTTATTTCCCCTGTCTCATACTCCTCCTGGAATGTAAGTCCACATATAATAGCCTGAGTTTCATTCTCTTCAGAATGAAATTGACTGGAAGTCATGGGTGCAGTTGGTCAAGGCCTCAGGCTCATACATCTTTTTGCATCTGGAATTTATGTAAAATACAAAGAAATGGAGCAGGAACCAGGACCCTTTCCTTTTGATGTTCAGCTTATTAGAATATGATGGATGGCCTAGGTGGACCAGACCCAAGCCATCTGTCAGAAGAGGTCAACAGAGCTCCTCAAGGGGAAAATTCCTCTGGAGAGAGGCAAGAAGGAGTCTGGGTTCATGCCACTGCCTGCGGAGAAGGCTGGTTCTCATGCATGTCTTGGTTTCCCTGGTGCTTCTTATAGCAAAGGGCCTTGATCAAAACCACCAGAAATCTGGGGAACTGGACAGAGATACAGTAGAAAGATAAAATGGGGACTTTGGGTAATATTCCCAGATTTTCTGGTTCTATGTCTGCACTGGACAGAAGAAACACCTTGTTATTATGGTTTGGATATGAGGTGTCCCCCCAAAGCTTATGTGTGAGACAATGCAAGAAGATTTAGAGGAGAAATGATTGGGTTATGAGAGCCTTAATTAATTCCCTGACAGGATTAACTAAGTGGAAAGTGAAGGAGGGTAGAGTGTGACTGGAGGGGGTGTCCCTTTGAGATATATATTTTGTATCTGTTGAGTGGAGTCTCTCTGCTTCCTGATCATCACGTGAGCTGCTTCCCTCCGCCATACTCTTTAACCATGTTGTTCTGCCTTACCCATGAGCCCCCAAATAAACTTTTCCTCCCCTAAAATTGTTTTTATCAGTTTCTTTAATCACAGCAGCAAAAAGGCAGACTACACACACCGAATTCTTGGACTTCACAAGATAAAAATGGACTTCTCACAAATAAGTAGATGGGGTCCAATGGTGTTCTACTATGATTATTTTTTTAAAGAGACTTTATTTTGTACTCTATACTCTCTTTGTAACTGAAGCAGAAACACATGTACATACAACAAATGAGTGTTTTATAATTCCAGTTTAGGCCATTCATGGTGATAATTTCAGTCATTTATCCCTCAGAGGCCCTAAGCAGCCATTCTAATTCACTTGGCACAAAAGCTGCCTCATGTAGCATGTATAAGAAATCACATAACCCATGTGGGTGAAGTGTCATTGTCCCCACATTGCCTAAAATCCAGTACTATGTATAAATGAAAGGCACTTAGCAGATGATTAACCTCATCTATCCATCACCAGAGTCCTTCTTCACACTTCTTAGAAAGAATGCTATATTTAGGTATCAGATTTATGAGAACAGAAATCAAGTCACATCATCTCCTGCATGTACCCTTCAATCTTAATGAAAATAAACAGGTTGTCACGACTTTCCTTTTAAAAATGTACAGATTATTTAGGTCATTGGCCCAAGTAATATTTTCATAGTATTTCTTCAATGGCCTTTCTCACAAGGTAATCTAAAAATAGACTGTTCCTTTGTTAAACTAAAGCTCATCCCAAACTTCAGATTTCATCACTGATCCCTGGATTCATGTTGCTGTTCAGCACAGCCTCTTCCTGAAAAACTGTGAAACAACTATTTCCAGTTCAACCAAATATCTCACTTTCTGCCTCCAGCTCCCTCTTCTGGAAGAAGAAGAAGTCACAGAGAATTTCTTAGCTCCTCTTTCATCTCAATTTGTCTTTTCTCATTATTCTTTCCCTCTTCCCCCTCTTTGGCCTTCCTTTCTTCCATTTTGATCCAGTATTCCAGCTTGTCCCTCTTCTTTCCTTAAAATTTCCTTTTCTGTGGGATGTAGTAGTTCATACCTGTAATCCCAGCTACTTGGAACTCTAAGTTAGTAGAACCCCAAATTCAAGGCCAGACTAGGAACTTAACAAGACCCTGTGTCAAATTTAAAAAATAAATATTTAAAGAGGTGGGGATGTAGCTCAGTGGCAAAGTGCTCCTAATTTCAATTCCCAGTACTGCACCCCACCAAACACACACACACACAACTAATTCCCTTTTCATGCACGCCATGACCCAGTTCAGAGTGTAAATCTACCACAATTTCCTCTTCCTGGGTTATCTCATGTTTTTCTACCTTTACTAAATGCTTTAAGGCTTAGGAGTTTCTTTCTTGTCTTGCTCTGTTCCTCATCTCCCCATCCTTTCCTCTTTTCTCTTTGTTCACTATCCACTCAGTCCAAAGTAATTGGCCCTATAGCCATTAATTCTCCTCCATTAGTCAGTTTAGCAGGGATCACTCACACATGAGTAAAGTTTCTTGGCCATCACAACAAACCAGGGAGGATTTTATTATTATTATCACCTAATTTTAGAGATAAGAAAATCAAAGCACCAAGAGCCGAAATAACTTTCCAAGCTCATAGGGAGAGAAAATTGCCAGAGCCAGAGTTCAAACCTAAGTCTATATAATTCTAAAATCCATGAGCTTTCAACTGCACCATTCCATCTTGACATGCAACTGTGCCATGGCCTCTCAGTAGCTTAGTATTACCACTTATTACTAATCTTCATGAGGATTTTGTTTTAAGATGCATTTAAATTCAAAGGCACCTATGTTAACACAGAATCAAGAAAACAGTTGAGGAAATAAGGCAAGATAATGGTATACAGGGAGTTTGGGGAATATATCAAACACACTGGGAGGTATCATACTATATTCCTGAGCATAAAGAATCTAATTATAATTAGAAATACACACCCCAAATATAACTAGACTTCACCTGTGGGTTTCTTATGCCCATATAGATAGAAACCTGTTAAAATTCCTGGAAATCACTCTAGGGGAGTAATGTTGGTATTAAGAAAGGAAGAGGGGCTGGGATTGTGGCTCAATGGTAGAGCACTTGCCTCGCAAGTGTGAGGCACTGGGTTCGATCCTCAGCACCACATATAAATAAATGAATAAATAAAGGTCCATCAACAACTAAAAACAAATTTAAAAAAAGAAAGAAAGGAAGATATTTGGGGATTTTAAGTAAAAGATATTCAATTTCCTTCACTGGTGTAGAAAACATGGAAATAGTTATCCAGTAAGGGCAAAGGAAGGAGGAAATGTAAAGAGAGATTCCCCCACAGCTCAGCATTGACAGTGAGGCAGAGAGGCTCCAATGAAGCAGGTGGCTCCAAGTGAGGCTCCAGGTGAGGCTCGCTAACATAACTCTGAATGCAACAGAAGCTGTTCCTGCTGATGAGCTGAGGATTCAGAGGAGGAAAAGTAAAGCCTCTGCAATAGAACCAGGCAGAGGGACAGACATGTGGGGGAACAAGCATGTGTAAAGATGGCTAAAATACTAGCCGGGCACAGTGGCGCACACCTGTAATCTCAGCACTTTGGGAGGCTGAGACAGGAGAATCACGAATTCAAAGCCAGCCTCAGCAACAGCAAGGCCCTAAGCAACTCAGTGAGACTCTGTCTCTACATTAAAACACAAAATAGGGCTGGAGATGTGGCTCAGTGTTTGATTGCCCCTGAGTTCAATCCCTGGTACCAAAAAAAAAAAAATGGCTAAATACTTACCTGCCCAGGAAGTGGGCTCTCCCAATGACACTTTTTTCCAGGATTCATGAGGAATTGCAACCGAAATTGCTGAGATAACTCTATGAAAAGCTGTAATAAAGAAAATCACCAAATTGTATTTTTTTAAATTAGAGATTATCTCATTCAACCCTTCCATTTTTTAATAATACACATGATATAAAGAATGCTTGATCTGGAACCCAATGTGGTAGCATATGTCTTGTCATCCCAGCAACTCTGGAGGCTGAGGCAGGAGAATCACAAGTTCAGGTCAGCATGGGTAACTCAGCAAGACTCTATCTCAAAATTTTAAAAAATTTTATATATATATATATATATATATATATATATATATATATATATATATATATATATATATATATATATAAAAGATTGAGGGGCTGGGATTGTAGCTCAGCGGTAGAGTGCTTGCCTCGCATGCGTGAGGCCCTGGGTTCGATCCTCAGCACCACATACAAAGCAATAAAATAAAGACATTGTGTCCATCAACAACTAAAAAAAATATTAAAAAAAATAAAAAAATAAAAAAAAATAAAAGATTGAGGGATATAGCTTGGTGGGAGAAGAGCACTTGCATAACGGTCAAGGCCCTAGGTTCAATCCCTAGTGCTACAGTAACAATAACAATAATGACAATGATAATGCTGAATTTGGTATCAGAAGACCTAGAGAAAACAAAAATGTTAAATAATTTAATCATCAGTGAATCACTATACGATAGTGTGTTCATCATTACCCTGTGTAATCTTTGTACAGATATAAGGCTTAAAGACATTTAGTAAATTATATTCAACAGCAAGTGATAGAGTAATAAGACTGCTACTCACAGAAGCTTTCTAATTTCAAGTTGTAATATGTTCTGCTATCTTTTCTCTTTATAGATTAATTTATGAGTGCAACAGAGAGATTGGTGAGGAAAGAAGCGGAAATTGAAAGGTTTCAACTAAAACAGAAGAACTAAGACTGGCACTGTTTTTAAAGGGGGATCAAATAGACTAATCAGATACTATTTCTAAGTTTGTAAGCCTAATTTTAAAAGGATTAAAGTACTTTCCTGGGAAATTACTTTCTTCTGAGTTTCCCTCAAACTGCTTTTTATTTATTTATTACCTGAAGAGCTTAAATAAAGATAATAAATTGCATGATCAATATATACAACAAAGTTGCTTTGTTTAAAGCTGATAACAGAATATATAGATTTTTCATGAATAATTGAAAGGGCCTAACAAAGAGGTTGTCTCTGCCTCCTTCCACATTTTTTACACAGCCAATTCCCAGTATCTATATGGAAAGAAATCAACCTCATCCAAGTCAACTACCTTCACATCAGGAGGGTTTATTTGTTGCCTGCAGAGAGGGAGCCACAGTGCTCAGGAAGTCCAGCACTCACAGCTGTGGAAGGAATCCAGAGGGGGTAATGGGAGCCTGGCAGCTCCTTAGCCAAGATCCAGGACCCAAGAGATAGATGCAGAAAGCCAGGCAAGTGTTTTCTGTTGCAAATTACAGTTACTCCATCACCCTCAAGACTGCCATTCTTCAGAGCCATCAGATAGCTTTCTCAAAGACAGACTTTGATGTGTTTGCCATTTAGAGAGATCTCATACTCTCACTCTACCAGTAATGAGCCTAGAGAAAGCTATCTATACACATGGTTCAATTCCTCAAGATCCGAGCAGAAACTGTTTGCAGCGGTCTAGGCTGCTGCAACAAAGTATTGGGTGCAAGCTGCCAAAATTTGGCCATTTTCAGGACCACAGCCTAGGCCCTGTGAACCCCAGGCCCCCCACCTTTTCCCTCTCCCATTTTCCCTACCAAAGCAGAAAATATAAACTAGAATATGGTAGATATGAATCTCAATCCCAGTTCTGCCAGGGCTGGGTGCCACTGGGAAGCCATCTCTGATGTCCCAGTACCCAGTACAGCATTCGGCACATATCAAGTGTTCGTTGAGTGAATGAAGAATTAAATTTAAGATCAAAAGATCTCCATTTCCTCATTAGTAAGCAGAAACATTTTACTAGGTCCCTTCAAAAATCTATAGCCCTGAGATTTTAAAATATCAGTAAGTTACAGTTTTAGATCAGTTTTACAGGATAGTTCTATTAAATAAGACAAGGCAGAATTCCCCCTTCTGACATGTGGAGTGAACTAATAGACCAATTCTCAGTACAGATAACTACTTAAAGCCTCTGAAAAGTGAACAAAAGCAGGAAATTTTTAGATAGAAGTACAAAATGGAAAAAGACTAGAACAAGGTGAAATTTACATTTCTTGGCTCTATGCTGAGGATATACCACTATATGATGCATGGAGACCAAAGTCCAAACTCCTGCAGGAAATTTTCCATCCTTCTGTACTGAAGAACCAGAAGACTAGAGCAACATTACATCAACATGACAAAAAGAAAGATCAGAAAAAAACTGTTTTTACAGAAATAGAAATAGCCATAAAGAAACATAGAACCAGTGCAACAAATAGAAAATAAACAGATATCCAGGCACGGTGGCACACATCTCTAATCTTAGAAACTTGAGAGGCTGACTCAGGAGGATAACAAATTTGAGGTCAGCCCAGGCAACTTAGCAAGACTCTGTCTCAAAATAAAAAATGAAAGAGGAGATGTCCAGCAACAGATGAATGGATAAAGAAATTGTGGTATATATATATGCAATGGAATACTACTCATCCAAAAAAAATGACTTTATGATATTTGCTAATAAATGGATGGATCTGGAGACTATCATACTAAGTGAAATAAGCCAATCCCAAAAGACCAAAGGGTAAATGTTTTATCTGATATGTGGAAGCTAACCCATAATAAGGGAGATGAGTGTGAAAATTAGAAGTTCAGAGGAGTAGACAAAGGATAATGAAGGGAATGAAGGAGGGACAGGAATTTTAAAGACAGGGGAAATAATCTAAAATAACTTTTCTATGTACATATATAAATATGCTATAGTGAATCCCACCATCACGTATATGCACAAGCCTGGGCCCTAATTACAATAAGATATATACCATGCATGTACAATTTTATCAAGAGGGACTCTACTGTCATGCATAACTAAAAAGAACCAATAAAAAATAAACTAAAAATATGAAAAGGGTTGGGGATGTAGCTCAGTGGTAGAGCATCCCTAGGTTCAATCCTCAGTACCATAAAAAGAAAAAGAAAAAAGAAACATGATAAATTTACACCCAAATGCATAAGAAACTACATTAAATGAAACTGGATTAAATATTAAAATTAAAAGTTAACAATTGAAAACCTCAGATTAAAAAAATAGCTTTATGGGCTAGGATATAGCTCAGTGGTAGAGTACCAATCTAGCATGTATGAAGTACTGAATTTGATCCCCCCATACCACACAAAAAAAAACCAATTTTAAGTTACAAATAGGAGATATATTAAATATAATGGTATAGAAGAATCAAAGGTAAAAGGATACAAAAAAGTCTGGTGTTGCTATACTTTACTAGAGAGGTATAAAACTTAATCAGAATAATAAAGTATTTTAATGAACCAATTACAGATAATTTGTTAGCTGAATTAAAGTTCCTTCTCCACCCAGCTAAGAAGTCTATAAGTCCTCTTAAGTCCCCTTCTGTTTCTGAACCCAGTACAATCTAGAACCTGAACTGAAGTTCACCTGAACCCCCTAAAAGAAAATGTCCTTACTCTGGATATGTCCAAAAGACAAAGAGAACTGCAATGAAGTATTGGATTTTATTTAGTAGAGCTGTTCTTGGTAGCAGAATGGTATTTTAATTCTAAAACCATTTTGTGTTTTGTAGGTTAGAGAAAAATTAGAAAACATATTGATGTAGTCGGGAATCAGTTTTCACTGGAAGGAGAAAAGAGGTAAAGAAATACAAAATGGAGAATGGGGAAGGGCAGCGTGGTATTGTATCTGAAGTATCAACAATAACAAAACAAAATCCTAAGGCCTTAGAAGCAATGAGTGGTGATAATAATGAGACATAAATAAGTGCTTAGTTCTTTTTTTTTATAATTTTTTTAGTTGTTGAGGGATCTTTATTTTATTCATTTATTGTTTGTAAGTGGTGCTGAGGATTGAACCCAGTGCTTCACGCATGCTAGGCAAGAGCTATACCACTGAGCTACAGCCCCAGCCCCACGTGCTTAGTTCTTATACTATTCTCTAATAGAAGACTCCAGGGCTCCCAGGAGAAATGGCTGATTCCAGGCCTGAGCCAGGGAAAGTACAAGAGGGACAGCACTCATCATATTTTGAACACCAAAAATAATAATGGTGGAATGAATTAAAACACATGGAAAAAAATACGTGAATCCAACATGATACTTAAAGCAGAAAGACGACAGAGGAAAAAATCTCCATAGATATTTAGAAATGTAGACAGAATGATGAATGAAAAAAGCACCATTTCAAGACCCAATGTAAGAGTTGATTCAGGGAAAATCATTGAATGCTAAAACAAAAGGAATAAAAGGTTATCAGAGAACAAATTATTCATATTAACACCAAGTAGTGTCATTACAAAGAAAAAAATGAATCTTTAAAATGTAGAGGTGTATTGGTCACAACTTTAAGTTAACAAGGCTGGCATTCCCAGGTGGACTCTAGCCCAATATTGTAGGCTCCTAATATGACACAATGGGAATTACTCAGCACCACCTAAGTGATGCTGCTGCCAGAAATATTGAGTCCAATAGCAATAAATAAATAAAGCCAGGATGTTGAATCCTGTGTATGACCACAACTATGTTTTTCCAAAAAGGAATCAATGTCACTAGAAGCAAAGGGAGCTGAGCAACTGGAACTCAAATGTGACTGGTTAAAAGGCAAAATGGTACAAATACTTTGGGAAATAGTGTGGTGGTTATGTATAAAGGTAAATACACATCGACTATACCATGCAGCCAAATCTATTAGGTATTTACCCAAGAAGAGTAAAACCATACACTCACTTAAAATCCTACCCTAGATGTCTATAGTGGCTTTACTCTTAATCATCTAGAACTATAAACAACCCATGTGCCTTTCCACTAGTGAATAGATAAATTGTGGTGCATCCATGCTAAGAATAACTCAAAAAAAAAACAAGGAACAAATAACTAATACACGCAACAATATGGATGAATCTCAAATGCATTATGCTAAGTGAAATAACCCACTAAAAGACTACATATTATATGACTCCATTTATAGGATATTTTGGAAAGGTAAAAATTATAGGGACAGAAAACAGACCAATGGTTATCAGGGACTAAGGTAAGAACAGGGGTTGACAGCAGAGACATAAGGAATTTTGTAGGTGATAAAACTATCCTACATCTAGATTGTAATGGTCCTAACACAATTGTACGTGTATGTTGAAAGTCAAAGAACTGAACATTTAGAGCAGTGAATTTTTTGCATTCTTATAATTATATAAATTATACATCAATTAATCTGATCTTTAAAAAGAACACAGAGGAAGGTAATGGGCCTCTTCTAGATAGAGGAAAACTAAGAAGACCTAACCGCCAAATGCTATGTGTAAACTCTCATTACATACTGTATTGGGAAGGGTAGAAGAAAACCAGTTACAGAGACATTTTAGAGTCAACCAAGGAAATTTGAGTTTGGATTCTGCTGATAATGTTATTGAGTAAGTTTTTTCAGGTGTAATGATGGGTTTTGATTGCTTAGAAACTGTCCCTGATCTTGAGAGATACATGCTGATGTATTTAAGGGTAACTTGTGATGCCTGCAGCCTTTTGGATAGTCTGGCAAAAGAGACAAATGCATATCAACAGAGACATGGAGTACAAGTCTGCTCCTGTAGGTTTGAAAAATTACAAAATAAAAATGAATTGGGTTTCATTACATCCTAGTACCATATGACTGCATCCCCTACTTTCCAACTTCTTGCTGCATGCTGTGGTTTTGCTGGTCGATCCACAATTCCCTCCAGTTCTTACCCTTTGCAGCTACTTCATTTCTCATTCTCTAACCATATCTTTTAGCTGCCTGGAAAGCATTTATTTCCAAAGCTATTGATCTCTGCTATTGCCCCTCTTTCTCCTCCCTAGCCACAGCCTGTACAACTTTGCTATTTTTAAGTATAATCTATGTTCTCCAGTTATCTTTAGCAGAGTCAATTGGTATCTAGGTCTCTCTGAGACTATTCACCTTCTCTTAGAAAAGCTCCCCATTCAGCCCTCTACCCTCCCTGTGATCATTCAGCATCATTTCTTCCATTCCACTCACAGCCTCAGCTCTCTAGCCCGCTGGGTCAGAGAGGGGCTAGCTCTAACATCTCATAAATTTTCCATCCTTGGATTATCCTCTGTCTCACCTAACATTTAACTGTGAATTCCTCCTCTTTTCTGTCACCTCATTCTCAGACTCACAGACATAGCACATGGATCCTCTCTCATCAGGACATCTCTGTAGATGTGGTCTAGGAGAGCAGGAGACCCTTAGGTGGGTAGATCTGAGAGGGCCACAGGAACGTCCTGCAGCCTGGTATGGACACAGGTATCTTAGGGTAGCATAATTACAGGCAATTACATAATTGCCTGGCTCTGTTTTAAATATCCAAAAATGGTAGGTAGTACATTATTTTTGTTACCATTATCAATATCTGTCCTCCATGTATCCTTTTCCTTGTCAATTCAAATTTTCCATCCATTCTTTCTTTCATACTAAGTTATAAAAATATGGAAACAACTTAAAAGTGAAAACTTTCCCTTTATACTTTAATCTTCAGAACAATTCCAAACAGGTAACTCCTGTCTATCTTTCTAGCCCAGCTCCCTTACACACACCTTGGCTCTGTTCCAAAGTCTTTTCCTCTGTCCCAGAATTTGCCTCTCTTGGGATTCCCACCTCTTTTTTCTCTATCCCTGTGCCTGGTCATGATTGGCCCACTCTATCCTTCTGGGGAAAGCAAGGATCCTGTCCCTTCACTCCTCTCCCAAGGAGGATCTTCAGTACGTCAAGAGCCAAATCACCTTAGCAGGAAGGAGGAGATCTCACCTAAAGTGGAAAACTATTTTAACTAGAAGTAGCCTGGTTGGACGCAAGCATTGGGCTTTCCTTTTGATTTTTAATTCCCTTTTATATATTCTTTGATTGAAATAAATTTATATACTATTTTGGGGGCGGGTACCAGGGATTGAACTCAGGGGCACTCGGCCATTGAGCCACATCTCCAGCCCTATTTTGTATTTTATTTAGAAACAGGGTCTCATTGAGTTGCTTAGCACCTTGCTTTTGCTGAGGCTGGCTTTGAACTCACCATCCTCCTGCTTCAGCCTCCTGAGTCACTGGGATTATAGGCGTGGGCCACCGTTCCCAGCTTACATACTATTTTAAAATCACATGCATAAACATATTTCTGTAGTAGTCTTCTACAGCTCTGTTTCAATGGCTATGTTGAATTTCATTTTATGGTTACATACCTTATTTAACTACTTCTCTACTGTTCAACATTTAGGAAGTATTGCTTTTTCAATTTCTTTCTGTTCCAATCCACAATATATGTGACACCAATAATATCACCAATAAACCCACTATGTTACCATTCAAGATTTCTTTGCAGTTCTTTTTTCTCTATAGAATATAGCCCACTGAGGTAATTGTCAGAATACTATGTTGGAAAGTCATTAAATTAAATTTTTCTATGTGCTTATCTATTTGAAATATACTTAAGCACCTTTTGTTTCTGTTTGTATTCAATTGTAGAGTTCATTATTTTTATCTTTCTCATTTATATTTTGAACATGTAAAATACTTTTCGGGCTTAAAAATCAAACACATAAAAAGTTATAGTCAAACGAGTCTCACTTCCATCTCTATCCTTTCTATCTTATTCTCACTTTAAGGGTTACCATTTGCATTTGTTTCTGAATTTTTGTTGTTGTTCTGTGTTTGTGTACATATGTATTTTTCAATAAGCATATGTATTCTTATTCTTTGTATTAAAACTGTTATACAGGCATAAAATTTATAAAGGATTGCACAAATCCCACTCATTCAGTTCCATGAATTTTCAGAGTGAGCACATCTGTATAATTAGTAATTGAATACACTTCTGTTTTGTCAGCTTTTTCACTACTGTGACAAAAAGACCTGACAAGAACAATTTTAGGGGAGGAAAAATTTATTTAGAGTCTCATGGTTTCAGAGGTCTCAGTCCATGTGTAAAAAGAGGGTTAGAAATGCATACATATATCTAACAATTGTTCCATCTATAAACGTGGGGTTAATTTGCCAATATTTCTTGAGTAACTTTTCTATGCAAAGCACTGTGCTCAATACTGATCAAATATAAAACCATTCACATTTTTCAGATTATGGTTCTTGAACATAAAATCATTCATTTCTGTTTTAATTCAATTTACTTAATACCTTCTTTTCCCAATACCAGATGATTTCTGAAAGTATAGTATAATAATCACTAATAGTATCTTTCCTTTATTAATAATAATTCCCAAGATATATATCATTTACAATGATATGTATAATACAATAATATATATTATATACAGCATCATACCATATAAATCCTTTAAATAAACAGATGCTACTTCATATTACTAGCTCCCTACTCCTAAGTTGCTACTCTGTGTCCACTATTAGTGGTTCACAGAAAAGGGAATGAAGCCTCACTGGTCATTAGTCCTCCAAGGGAAGATAGCTCCGTTTGCTCCCTCAGTACTAAGCTAGGCCAAAAGTAGCCCTTACTTGGCTTCTCAAGTCTCAGGTTTTTATACTTATCACCTACAGTCCCAATCAAGCTCACTAGTCTCTTTCTTCAACTGACTGCTTGGAGTCAGGCCCCTTTTCCTTCGACTTGCAAATATAAAAAGCTCTTTTCTTTCAATTTGCAAACACAGAGAGTTCATTGAGACCCATCACAAACAATGGAGTGAGAAAATGTGAAAAGCCTACTTCTTTTCCTAGCTCATCTAAGAGGGAAAAAGAATGCCTTCATGTCTATATCTGGACAGTTTCTCCCTACATAACCAGGGTTTACACATCCAGCAAGCTAATTCTTGCTTCTTCTTGATAGTGAGCCAAAAGCTATTCTATTGCTTTGCTACTAAATATGTTTGGCTTCTAGCTGATTTTCATAATAACCACTGATAAAGTTTGACACCTTCACTTCCTGGTCCCAGCTGTTCTACTCTTGTTCTCAGAGAACATCATGTCCTCAATCATACCTAATACCTAAGGAGACCTGAGACTTCCCAAGATTCTAAAGTTTCCCAATAACTCTTCTCCTTCTTATTGTATTTTATCAGCCATCAGGAGTGCCACTTGCCTTTTAAAGCACTCAAAACATCATCTTGCTTCCTTCAAAGAGTACACACAAGGAACATAACCTGTTCTACTCAACAAACTCCTCCCTCATTTCATTCAAAACTTCATCACTGATCATTATTATGCTGAGTTTGTGAATGAAATGATTTTCTGAGAAGTAACTGTTAGGACTGAGTATGTGCTCTTTCCCATGGCCTCCAGGAACAACCCAGCGAACCTGGCTAGATTGACCGGCAGGTTGGGTATCTGGACCCTCCTGTGCCTTCGTTACCACTCTCGTGAGGCTGATGATGCTATTATTCTAAATCAGACCCTACTAAGATTCAAATATGAACCTCCTAGAAACTGGCAGCTCACTGGTCTTCTGCTTTTCCTCTTATAAGTATTTCTCTACCTTATTCTTGGCTGTATTTTTCTGTATATCTTCAAATGGGGTTGATTACAATTGATAGGTAGCTTTGAAATCTTTGCTCTCAAAGAAGTGGGTATGTAATGTATTTGATTATGAAAATGAAATAGCATCCCCTTAAGACAGAGCTGCTTCCTCTACAATAATTGATAGCTTTCCTTTTTCAACGGACCAATATGAACATATATCCACTTAAAGGAACTAACAAACATTCTAATCCTGAAAAACCGATTTGAGAAGAATGAATTGGTAAAATATTAATAGCTGGCAAAGAAGAGTTGAAACTCAGAAATCACCAAATTTAAAACAATTATGAATAAACTTTAGCCATGAAATCACAAATCCTTTTGTAAAGGGTAATAGTGTGTCAGCTCAGAGGTGATGAGGGAATCACCTACCCAAGCAATATAACTGGTGTACTGAAGGCAGAGTGTCTGACTCCAGAATCTGAGTCCCTGCACTGTCCTATACTATATCCCATAAGGTATTCTTTAAATAAGTCATAATATGTCTTTAAAATGGACTATTAAAATTTATCCTAAGAATAATCAATGATATGGGAAAGTGTACATGGTAGCATATTGGTGAAGAAATTAGTATACCAAACTGGATATACAATATGATCTCAATTTACTTTAATATATAAATACAGAAATAAGGGAGTATGTTTGTGTATGTTGAATTTCATGTCAAGCGAAGATTCCTTGGATAAACACATTAAATTAAATTGACTTAAACCATTAATTCCATGCCTTATGGAAAAGCAAAACCCTAAAGTTTCCTAAAGAGCAATATATTCATGGTCATCTCAGCTCCAGAATCCTTTCTTTGCCCTGCATCAACCCAGATTTT
This sequence comes from Xerus rutilus, assembly GCA_028644305.1. Lineage (NCBI taxonomy): Eukaryota > Metazoa > Chordata > Mammalia > Rodentia > Sciuridae > Xerus > Xerus rutilus. The sequence goes on along the minus strand of CM053399.1, from coordinate 128,846,635 downwards.
AGGGGTTTCAGCTCCTTCCTCAATTTCTACCAAGAAAAATAAAAATCACATGAAACATTCAAGAGTATAATATAATCAAGCATTTGGAAGGAAGTTGGAGAAATTCATACGATAATGTACAAACCATTAAAACTGAACATTAGCTATTACCATTCTTAAAAAGTTATTTTTAGCCACTGCATCTCAGGAAAAATTCCACTGGCCCATTTGCACATTAGGTCATTCAGCCTGTTTCATGGGCACATCTGTTCATCTGTTTTCCTGTATTTCTCCTTCTTTAGAGAAATAAATTCTCTCATTTTCTCATGCAAGACTATTCAATTTTCTTGTCTGGCTTAAGTTCTTAGACAATAGTTCCCTCTCAATCATGCCTTCTATCCAAGGCTGCTTATCAAGGTCTCTCTCAAAGTCAATTCCCATAATAAGAGTAATTCTAATATTAAATTTCTAATTATTAAAATGTCAGTTTTCAACTCAGCCTACTCATTGAAGTTTGAGAAGTTTATTTTGTTTGGTATATAAATATTAATTCCTGGGCTCCTATAAAAGGTCTGAGGGGTGGCTTTGATATAAATTTTTTCTTAATACCCCTGTGATTCTAATGTACAGCAGAGTTGAAAACCACCATGCTAAAATAAAAAGGCATTCATTTGTTATACATATACCGTATATCTTTGGTTCTGTGTTCCATTTTAACACTTTTTTAAAAAAATTATGATGCATTTAATAATTTATATCAAAAAGAACTTACAAGCTGCCAAATAGATTAAGATGTAACATACTTGTCATTTCTTGCAATTCATATGGGAACAGTGCCCAGTCTCTCCAAATATATCATGCAATCTTTAAAGCTAGGACAGTTTGGTGTGACTGATTCATACATTATGAAGGACTATTATTTGGGCAATGGAAATCCATGAATAAAAGCTGTTGGCTGTATTTCAAGAGAAACTTGTGCAATTCAATAAAAGAAAAAAGTATGAGTTTAACCAAACAGAAAATGTAGATAAAATCCCATTATTTTTTAATATACTTTGACATTAGACTGTAGATAAAGATGTCAAAGGGGTCAAAATGTGAAGCACACATTATTGTAAGCGGCACATAACAGGGATGATCTATGCAGCTATAGTTAGTCAAAAGTGATTTGTTGCTCTTGAATACAGTAAATAAGCCAATACTATGTTTTGTTATAAATAATGTCTTAGAATTAAGGACCAAACATATTGACATTCATAATCATAGAAAGATAACTATAATGAAATATATCCAAATGTTAGAAGTTATTGTTATTAAGAAACAGATTTCAGATAATTTTTACTGTCCTCTTCACATTTTATTTCACTTTCCAAATTTTATAATGAATGTAAATAAATTTAATAATCAGGAAAAGTAAAGAATGTTATTAAAACAAATACATTAGCATAAGCATGTCTCTATTTCCCACTTCCCCTAAAAAATTATTGAGCAAAAATAGAAATATCATAATAGTGATAAGAAAATTTAAAAAAACTAGATTTCAGAGGACTGAAACTAAGCTTTTAATGATAATTTTTTTAAGTAAAGCCCAAAATGTAAATGATTGTTAAGACTTTCTTCATACCCCTTCTCCATACTCCAATCTTTAATTAAACCCAGAGCCCAGATTACTGGAATGATGTTAAATGTGCCAGAAAAACGAAGCTAAGAAGCTGTCCACCTCTTTCCAGCATTTCTCTCTTTCCAGCATTTCTCATCCGAATGGCATGCTGTGAAGCACACACTTAAACTGATTGGTATTAATGCATGCACACAAGTTCCAAAATGTCAGTAAGATGCATTTGCTTTCAGGTTATATTAATTCTGCTGATTACAAAGAGTTGAGTAAATAAATCTTAGTTATATACAAAATATGTTTTAAGGTCCTGTCAGACACATGCCTAGAATTTTCCTTCCCTACTGCCTCACTTTCATTTCTTTATGTATTCATTTGATAAACACTATGTACCAGGAACTGTTCTAGGCCCTATACAAATAGTAATGAACAAGACAAGCAAGGTCCTTGCCCTCTCTCAGCTTACATGCTACTGGGGTTAGGCAAAAAGCAAGAAAAAACAAGTGAACTGAATATAATAAAAAGAGAAAACTGCATAGGGAATGCCTGGGGCAAGGGAGGGAGATGGAGGCAGGAAGCAGGTCCCTTAGCTAGGATGGTTAGGGACTCTCCCAATGCAGAAGTCCCATTTGCACAGAGACTGGAATGACAATAAGGAGGTAGCCATGAAAAGTTCTGAAAAAGAGTATTGCAGGCAGAAGGATGGAGACCATGAGGTGGGAGGAGCTTAATACAAACTGACACAAAGAAGGTCAGTTTGGCTAGCACAGAAGAAAGGGCAGAGGCAAGAGGAGAAGGTGAGATCAGAGAGTTCTGCAGAAGCCAGGTCATGTAGGATCACACATGTCACAAGATAGAGTTGGAATTCTTTTCCACTTTTTTATGTGAAACCTGTGGAGCAATATGATATGATTTACATGCCTTTTAAAAATGTATAACACAACAAGAAGATGAACATTATTCCTCCCTTGATCTGTTCACCTTCAGAAATAAACTGAAACTAAGAACATTTTAGAACAGTCAGGAACCTCCGATTCACGTTCTATCTTCCAACTCAAAAAACTTAACACCAAAAAATCAAATAACCCAATCAATAAATGGGCAATGAAGGAAATGAAGACACTTCACAGAAGAAATATAATCGATCAACAAATACATGAAAAAATGTTCAACATCTCTAGAAATTAGAGAAATGCAACTCAAAACTACTCTAAGATTTCATCTCACTCCAATCAGAATGGCAATTATCCAAGACTAACCACTTTGCACTTTGAACTTGCTCTTAACTTAGGCTAAGTCTTCTATGACCAGAAAAAGCCCTAAGCAAAGAGTCACAGGCCTTTGCACCTAGACGCCATAAGGGAGGTTTGCCCAGGAATGGTAGATGCCAAGGATATGTGCCTGGGGCTGACAATACCTGCCACCCCTTCAGTCTCTCAACACAGTGTGAAGTCCCTTGGATATAAACAGCCTTCTCACTGTCTAAACTACAAGATGATTTTCTCCAGATCAGGACAACCCCCTGGCAATACTGCAGGTGATAATGTCTGCGGGATATACCACTAGGGGCCCTCTGAAAAATCCTACCAGGAGGGCAAAAGAGTCTGTGCACTACATACCTGGTCACACTGGCAGGAAAACTCCGTGTCCTGGCCTCCTCTTAGATCAAGTTTGTGATTTTTAGACACAAAACAGGTCGAACCTGTTAGGAATTTAAACCCCTAGGGAAATTTTCCTTAAACAGCCTTCCTGTTTATGAAAAAGTTGAAATCAATATGCTTTGAGAAAAACCAGGCTTTGCTAAGTTTGGTCATTGGGCAGAATTTATTTCTTTGCTGTTTCAAATGATGAGATCAAGAGACAATATTTAATGAGAAAATTTACCATGTTCCAGGGAAGAGAGACACATGCATAACATTGTATAAATGAGAGTGCTGGACAAATACGAACTATGAACTAATGTGTAATACAATTAAAGAGGACATGATAGAGCCAGATGTCATCTAGTGGAACTCTACTATATTTGAAATGGTATAATATAGCCTAGCCCAAAGAGGAATATACCTCTTATATTTGAGGATTAATAATGCAATCCTCAATTTGTTGAGTATTTATTATAAACTAATCACAGTGCTAAACTGTCTTAATATATTTAAACTTCATAACAACATTGAGATAAGTACTATAGTTTCCACTTAAGAGATGAAAAAACAGAAATTAAAGAGCTCACAGTTAACCTGCATTTATATCCCCCAAACTAAAACCATGGTTATAATTTACCCGGAGTGACTTAGAGAGATCCTCCTACAACCTCCATAACAGCTACAGAACTACATACAGAAAAACAAATTAACACCCTGAGCCCTATCCGTCATCAGATCCTGGCCAGAGAAGCCTGGAGTAATGTCATCCATTGAGCATCTGAAGTGCTCTTTTTCTTATAGGCAGGTGGAATCTCATTCACACATTTGCATTTATATTTTAACTCTTAACCGTACATACTCAATCTGTCTTTCTAAAAATGGCTAGGGGGAATGCTATTTAATATTCCTAAAACTGAATGAAATCTAAGACCAAATATCATTTTAAATTGAAATCATTCTCAATTCTTTCCCAACTGATTTTTTTTTTTTTTTTTTTTGGTACTGGGGATTGAACTCAGGGGCACTCGACCACTGAGCCACATCCCCAGCCCTGTTTTGTGTTTTATGTAGAGACAGGGTCTCACTGAGTTGCTTAGCGCCTCGCCATTGCTGAGGCTGGTCTTGAACTCGCAATTCTCCTGCCTCAGCCTCCCTAAGTGCTGGGATTACAGGCATGCGCCACTGCGCCCGGCTTCTTTCCCAACTGATTTTATGAGAAGGATAGAAGACATTGCCCAAAGGCAGAAAAGCTAAGGTGTACCTTATTTGATCTCTCATTTTCACAGAATAAAACAAACAAAAACAAACTTCTAAGTACTTTCTTTCATGTCCCTTTCAAAGAGAATTCTCTAAGTTTGCTTCTTTATGGATTGGCTCAAAATGAACTGTACCTCATTTTCCTTCACACAGGGAAGAAAAGTGGAAAACAATAACCATTGGAACACCCACACACTGCAAAAAGGCAGTTTACTAGTGAAGACAAAAAGATTTTTAGACAGAACAAGAGGCTATGTAGTGAATGTTCTTGTTTTACAAATATAACTATTCTCTTGGAAAAAACCTTTGTTTCTAGAGGAAACTAAACATGTCAAATCCAATCAATTCCAACTTTTGGCCTCTTCCCTGTCTCTTTCCCTTTCTCCCTCTTTATCACCCTCCCAAACCAGAGGAACTATTTGTCCCTTAAGACCCTTGAACTCTTTCAGTCAATAGACTTCACTACGCATTGCCTCAATACAGCTCTTAGATGGGTGAGGCATAGACACATGCATCCCTGTTGAATTGTTTATCTACTGCTACACAGAAAATTATTCTGAAACTCAATGGCTATTGGAAGACAAGTCTCCACTGGGCACCTTGTGTGTCTTGTGAGCAGCAGCACAGGCAGCATTTGATCCAGGCTACATTTTCCAGGATATTTATGCAGCAAGCAATGTTGGAAGATAGAGATAGTGTAACCCTTTAGAGAAGAGACCAGATTTGTTTGCTATCCAGTGTAATAATTTCTTCCTTCAGGGTAACATTTGAGCATATTTTCCTGGTACCCTCTTATTTAAAAAAAAAAAAAAATGAGTTCTCCCAAGATAAGGGCTCCTTAGCTGTGAGGCAGACCCACTGTGTAGGTAGCAAGTACCTGTGCCTTCCCCTGCATCACCCCTGTAGGATTTGGGGAACAAAAGAAATCAATGCAACACAAGATCATGCTGACCACTGTGTTGTGCATAAGTCTCTGGTTCAGGAGTCCTGTTACTTCAACTAGTACTCAAAAATGTCTTTTGGAATTAAAACAAAAAATTGTTAGATTGCAAGGAGAGTAAGGTCTCAGATTCTACTCAGCTTTGACTGTAGTTTCAAACAATAAACATTCATTTTCTCAGTTTCTGAGAGTCAGGAAGCTGGAACTGGCTTCCTGGGTAGTTCTAGCTTATGGTTTATCATGAGATTTCTGTGAAGTTCTTAGCTGGGGCTGCAGGCATTTGAAGGTTTGATTGTGGCTGGAAGGTCCACTTTCAGGAGGCTGATTTACCCAGCTCTTGCCTGGAGACCTCAGTTCCTCATTACATGGGCTTCTCCAGCAGAGCTATTGGAGTGTCCTTCATAGCAGCTGGGTTTCCTCAGAACAAGAGATCCAAGAGAGCTATGGCCAAAATCAAAGCACAGGGATCACTAGGGCCATCCATAGATTGTCAGCATAAGAAAGCACAGGGATCATTAGGGCCATCCATAGATTTTCATATAGGAACCCCGGCTAGCCTTACCGGATGTTCTAAAGCTAGGGGAAGGTAGCATTGTTGCAAGAATGGCTAGGGAAAAAAGAGAGAACAAACTCAGGGATTCCAGAAGTCGCTCCAAGAGAGGTTATTTTGGCAGGGATATATATATCTTAGGAAGGGCCCAACAAAAAAAAATGGCAAATTTAGTACTTTTTCCCTATGATGAGCAGTGAAATTCAATTCAGAGGATTTGCTTTGATTTTGAGACAACTGATGTACTCTATTCAGTCTCAAGGAAAATAAAGACTCACCTACTGCTATCTGTTCTCCTTTCTTTCTTCCTGGAGAAGGCAATATTTTTGTCTTGGTCACTTCTCTACCAACAACTCTTTCCAATTTGACTAGCCCATGAAGAATAGAGCATTTTTCTCTATTTTTTGTGAGGTTCGGCAATGCCACCCAACACGTGCGTTCACTGCCATATCAGAGTGACATTTTTGCAGTAGAAGTACCTCCACAATTAAAACCATGTACAATGAGGGCCTCTGTAAATAATGCAGGGAGCACAGGTGTAAAAAATGCGTGCTTGTACACCTGTGTGCACTTGTGTAATAGAAGTCAGGCAAGAGTCTGTAACATACAATGTTGTTCCATACGGTGAAGGAGGATGGGGAAAGAGAAAAAATGTGAAGAAAAGTGTAACTTGTTAATGCTGACTGCCACTTGCAAGTGGAACATTATTGAAATATTTGCCTAGAAACACAAACAGAATTTGGTGCGTGTATGTGTGCTCATGCGTGCACACGTGTATGTGGCATGGAGGGGGTGATTAGAGACAGCTCTAGGGACTTTCAGAAATATAAAGCAATGATACTCATTTTAGCAAAAGAAAACAACATTTCTGAGCCTCTTCTATATGCCAGACTCTGTGCTAATTTCATTCATATTTAATTTTCATTCAGAACATCCCTATGAGGCAGAAATGATCATCCCATTTGACAGGTGAGAAATAAAAATGTGGCTAAGAGAGAATGTGACTTGCCCTACCTGACAGTTAGTGAAAGACACAAGATTCAGAAGTGCATGCTCTCATATATCTCAGTGGGTCTTTGACAAAATAAGGAAATCTGTTGCTTGAAATGGTAGGAGCAATGCCCAAGTCAGAAAACTTTATTGAGAGAACTAGTATTTCTATAATTTGGGGAGGATCAGATAAGTAAACAACTAAAGGTGAAGAAAATTATACATCATCCTAAGAAGAAGCAGAGCGCACATCAGTTTACATAGTCTTTTTTCAGCAAAGTATTCCATAGAGTTTCTTCCTCTGATAGCTGTTCTAGTGCCTTTCAGTCCCTGAAAGAGAGTCAGTAATAACCTAACATGTGTTAAGGGAAATAAACTCCAAACTCCCCGAAAAGACTGAAGGCACCTACGCCTGTTTCCTGAATTTTTCCCTGGCATGTGACCAGCCGTGGAGTTATGTTGGCCAAGCACCTCCCTTCTGGATGCAGGCTGATGTCAAGAGATAAGTTAGAGGACTCTACTCTGATGTCTAAGCAATTCTGCAGAGCATTAGCCAGCATTCTTACTTCTGTGGGCATGATAGGTAATTGCCAAGAAGAACACTAGTCATTGCAATCAACATCCCCAAGATGAGCCTTTGATTTAATCTTTACAGTCATGTAAAAGTGAAAAGCTCACTTTTATAATCACAGTGCTTAAGAAGAAAATCTGGAACACCAATCAAGACAGGGTCGTAAGATATTCAGTGCCAACCATTCCAAACCATACTCTGTGGTCAGTAAGACTCGACTATTTTCTCTTGATCTTTCCAGAGTATTGCTTGAATGTTTGGAGACCATTGCTTTCAGAAGCATATTAAATATGGCCCACATGGCAAACTCTCAGCCATTGAGAGAAAGGAATCTTTCATCTGAGCAACAATATTTTAGTTATTACTATAGGAAAATGACCTGGCTCAGATTTATCCAACTATAGCAGTCAAAGGTAAGGATCAGGTAGTATGATCCATGATCCTATTCTTTTGAGAATCATTAGGAGGCTCTTAAACTTTGCCTGAGATTTTTCTCCAATGGAGGAAATAAAATGAGAAATATTCCTTCTTAAAACACAGTACAAAGCCCCCAATGCACAGTGTTTAGGTGTCTGGCTAGTGAAAGTCCACTTGTGCAGTAGATCATCTTCATGGGTCCAGTGTGAAGAGCATGGATTGCAGAGTTGAACAGACCTTGGTTCGTATCTTAACTCCATACTTACAAACTGTGGCCCAGGAAATTTGCATGGAATCTCTTTAGGAGCCTGTTTTCTCCTTTGTGCAATTAGAATGGTAACATCTGCCTCTGAGATTCGGTAATATCAACCCTTGAGAACTTGGATAAACTATCTAAATCAGACTTGGGTAGATGCTGAATCTTCTGTAAGTCATAGCATTGAATTCCATCCATTCATTTTCCAAGTCTTTATGTATAAAACTTGGAGCTACACATTCAAAAACAAGCCCTTAAGATTTTGAAACCACAGGCTGAGTTTCCAAAGAACTGCATCTTTCAAATTGAATTGGATAAGTCATAGGGTATTTAACAGGGTGCTGGGCTTGAAGAGAATAGAAGATTTAATTTGGTTTAGTTCCTTTGGCATTTGCAGGTGAAAACCACCACAAATTAATTAGCATGTCTTCATTTGCTTGAGGATGATTAATAATACTCAGGGAAAACAGGTTTTACATAATTCATCAGTCTGACACAGCCCAACACCTCTGGAGTTCGGAGAACTTCCAATCCCAGCTGGTCTGTGACACTTTAAAACTAGCTACAAAATGGTGCTGTTCTTATAGACCCTATACTTACTGATATTGTGAAATGAGAGGGGGGAATCTAATCATGAACTGCAAGGTTAATTTCTTTTAGGTTTGCATGGGGAAAGGATGTAAACAAAACCTTTCTATACAGAACTGCTTTGATTTGGTCACCAATAATACACTCAAGTCACCAAACAGGTGGATCATTTATTGTGTGCAGGTACTATTATAGCTGCCCCCTTTTCCTTCTTCGTACCATTCGTCCATGTGAGCCCCCAAAGAGCAGCTGACTCTTGGTAAAAGCAGTATCTGTGTGAGGTGGGTCTTTTCCAGATCATCAAAAAATATTCTTGCCCCAAACACTCACGATTTTATACTTGTGAACTACAATACACTGCAAAAGATATGAACCAAGGCAGTCTGGGAGCATGACTTATCAACAGATAACCAGGAAACCAAACACCAATTTGACCACTGTTTCTGAATTGAAAGTGGAATACTGCTGGTAAAAATACCTGCATTATCTACTGATAGCCTGAGAAGTTACTTGGAAGAAGAATCCCAAGAGTAGTAAAAGTCAAATCTTTCTTGAAATACATGGAAGGGGAGGTATGAATATTAAGACAGAAAATAATACTTATCTTTCCAAGTCTGTGTAGAGCTTGAATTGAACCATCTGACATAATCAGATGGCCAACTATCTAGACGTAAGAGAGTGGTCTTCCAATGTTCTTCAAAGATTGGACAAAATATGTAACTCCTAAGGTTCATTCCAAACATAAGATCCAAGGAGTCTGACTAGAGCTCAAAATAAAGAATTCCAATTCTTCATTGAAAGTTTCCTTCAAATAGATGGTGTCACTCTCAATTTGGTTATTCTTCTGGCATTGCAAAGCTTAGCAGTTATGTCAGTTACCACTCAGAATCCTTGAGGACACCAACTCAAATGGAAGGGTCTCCTAACCAAGATTATCCAAAGCCATCCCATTTGAAATTCTCTTGATCATAATTTTAGAAATCCTTAAATTACCTTTAAACTAAGGAGAAATTAAAAGGAATCATGTTGAAATGTCTCATGGTTTTCAAATGTAGAGGGACCCAGCAACCCACCTTTCTTGAAAGGTGGTTTTCAAGAAAGGAAACACCAGGACCTCAGGGAAATTCTGAAAAAAAAGTCTACTATAAGCATATTCCACCAAAATAAAATATTTCAAGGTTTTTTTTATTTTTTCTTCAATCTGGTAAATAGTACGGGTTGCTATTGCTTCTATTTGTATCGTATCTAAAGGAACTGTGTCAGTCTCACAGTGCAGAAACTCCTTATTTTTTTAAAGTAATCTCTGAAGCATGTTGTCTTTCTTGATTTAAGACATCAAGTCACAAATAATCAATATTTGCCCTGAGGAAATCCTAAGGCTGTTTTAAAAACCAGAATCCTATAATCCTCTGGTGACTTGTAGCTCTAGGAAAAACAGCATTACCCTCTTAAAAGAACAATCTATGGTTGCTTCTTCTCCTATAAAGAGAAGCTTGGCTTAATGACCCCATTTCACTGGATAGGGTGGGTTCTTCCAGAAAAAATGGAAGCAGTTATTTTTTATTTCCAAAGACATCCAAAAAATGTTCCACATACAGTTTTCTGCTGACTTAGAGAAAAGTGACTTTATACAATTAAATGTTGATCTCAATTTCTTTCAGGTGGCTAAAGTCTTTAGGGGAGAGGAGAGCTGGTCAGGCTAACAGTTGAAAATATCAACCTAAACAAGAATATAAAAGAAATACCATTTTCTATCAAATAAACAATTTGTTTCAAATGGGTAAAAGACAAACAAACATTCCATCAAAGAGAATATACAGATGATAAATAAAAACATGGAAGAATTTCAACATCATTAGTCAATACAGAAATACTAATTAAAACCAAGAAAAAATATCAATATATATGTTGATATACAAATATATTATATACCAATAAAACATATATATATATGGGTTATATATATAATATAAGGGTTAAGTTAAAAACTGATAATATTAAGTGTTGTCAAGGATGTGGAATGCTGGAAACCTCATCGTGGTTTTGGTGATAATATAAAAACTATGCTCACTTTGGAAAACAGTTTAGCAATTTCTTAGCAGGTGAAACATGCACTTATATAAGTCAGCCCTCCAACTGCCAGTATTGACCCAAATGAGATAAAATTTACAATTGCTTGAAAGCCCATAAATAAGCGACTTTATGCATAACTTTCCCAAACTGGAGAAAATCCAAATATCCACCCTGGGCAATGGATAAACTGTGGTACATCCATAGAACACTTAGCAATATAAAAGGGAACAAATGCCTGATGCTTTCAACAATATGGATGAATATCAAATGCAATATGTTCAGGGAAAGAAGCTGGACTAAAAAGGCTGCATATGATTCTATTCATATGACTTTCTGGAAAGGCAAAATTATGGAGATATAACAGAGCAGTGGTGTCTGGGGCTAAGGAATTGAATGCAAAGGGGAGCACAAATTATGAGAAGAAATATGTATGTGATGGAAATATGTATATTTTAGTTGAGTGTTGGTTACATGACCACATGCATTTGTCAAAACTGGCAGTACTAGCTGGGAATGGGGATGCATACCTGTAATATCAGCAATTACAAGAGACAAGAGAATGGCAAATTGAAGGCCAGACTCAGCAACTTAGCGAGATCCTATCTCAAAAAAATAAAAAGGGGTAGGGATGTAGCTCAGTGGTACAGAGCCCATGGGTTCAATCCCCAGGAAAAAAGAAAAAAAAAAAAGTCTAATAGAACTGCACACTAGGGTTAGTTTAACAACATGTAAATTCTACTTTACTAAAAAATTTTAATAATTGCCATTTTTGCTATGAAATTTTAAAACATTTTTCAAAGAATATCTCTAATGTGAAAATAGTGCAGTTAAATAGGAAATAATACATAATATACAGTGTTACCTACTGGTAAGCATGTAAATTGCTGCCCTTTCATCTTTAAATTTGTAAGTACAAGCAGTGTCTTTAGCTGCTTCTATAGATTTGTGGAGTCAAAGGTAAAAGCTCTTCCTTTGGTTTGACTGTCTTCACCTCCAGCGCCCTCTCTGAGATGAGAGCCCTTTTGTCTTGATAGATTTAGGACAGAAACGGAGAGAGGTCAAGCACATCTCATGGACACTGCCAAAGCTAAAGGCCCTTTTTGCCATATTGAACTTCTCACTTAATAAGAGGAGAAACCTGCCTCATATTCTTTGCCAGATAACTTTTCCCAAACCTGCAGTTGAATTCAAGTGGATAAAGTCCATATGAACAGAGATGATGCAGGGCTGCTACAATCCATATTGCTCTGCACTACCTCCAGTAGGAACCATTACCCATTACCGCAAAGGAGTGGGCCTGCCCCTTAGCCATCCTCTGGATGTCATATATGGGCTCTATTAATATCACAAGACACTTCCCCTCAGCATCACCTCTTAAGAGTGCATTTCAATCCCCATAAATATTCACAACTGACACCTTCCATATGCCACCTAGAATAAAACGGAACTAATGAGCGCTTAGGAGATGATGTTTTAAAATGATGCACTACATAGGAGCTTCTACAAATTTCTGCTTTATTGCAGGAACCAGAAGCTAGCATTAAAAGGACTGCCATTTGCTTCTACAAATTATAATTCTATTAATTACTCTTCTGGTTTTTAGTCTACCTCTATACTTAAACAAATCATAGTAAAGCTACAATGCAAAAATCTGGTAAATGAGAACTTGGGGTAAACCCATACTCTCTAGACTTACTAGTTTTAATTCCATTAAGGAAGGTGGAGCTCAGAAATTAAACTCTGTACCTTCCAGTGGTCCTGGTTTAAATCTGTGGGGGATGAAGATGAGGAAAACAAAGACCAAAGATTATCATGAAAGTATCACTGGGAAAAAAAGAAACTATGAACTGTCCTTCTGCAAGTTAGGCAAGGCTCATACTTTCCATCTGGGCCCTCTGGCTGTGCTAAACTAACCACAACTCTAATCAAATATATGCTCCAGTCTGCTTCCAGCCACAGCGTGTCAGATCTGACATCAGAATCCTTCTGTCCTCTGACCTACAGGGATGCTGTGAGCAGTAATTAACGTCCATTAAGTGGCTAGTCATCCTTACTCAGCTGCATTCTGTCAAGGTCTAAGCAGACAGCTACATACCCCATGACCCAGAGCACCTCATCAGACCATTTGTGCCTCTGAGGATAGCCGGTGACCTCAGCTTCAGTTGCCGACAGTGCAAAGGCCACAACACTGAATGGCCTCCTGCCACCATAAACAGTGTCACCAAGATGGATCTGAGAACTGGCTAGAAGTGGCAGAGCTAGGCAGGCTGATCAGAAATGGTTATCGCTTGGAAGAAAGCTTCAGAGTTCAGAACAGTTAAGCCAACATAGACAGCTCTGATGGAAATATCGCCAGAACAGTCAATGCCAGAGAAAGCAATGATCTATAATGATTTCCTCCTGCTTTCCAAATGACCCTATTCCTCTACATCGAGGCTCTGAACTCATGAAGCCCTAACTAGACTATTGAACACCAAAAGAGCTAAAATCATCTGAGAAGAGAAACTAACATTTGTTAACTTCTGTATAGTGCCAGGTTCTTTAATTACATCCATAGCACAGCACCTAAAACATGATTGGTGCCAAAAATCCAATGTTTACATAAGACTTGTCCAGTGAATAGGGTAAGTGAATTCCCATTTAATTGTTGAAATAGTTCTAATGATTTACACATGGGGAAACTAAGGCCCATAGAATCTACAGTTTCTCATAGTCACAAAGCTATTTAGAAGAGTTGAAATTGGAATAAATTTTTCTGACTCTAAAATTCATGCCAATTCCTTCCTCTGATAGGTAATCCTGTTAATGATAATGTTACCCAGGATGATGTGACCTTTTATTAGGAGGCTAAGGACCAGCCCCTTCATCCAGATTGTTTGGGTCAAAAGCTCCAGATCCACCTATTCCCAGATTTCTACCAATAATGGTTATAATGTTTCCTTTACCTGATAAGAAAGGGAAAATACCCCACCATTCTTGTATGAGGAGATTTTTTTCACCCTTTCTAGATCTCCATAGGAACCAACAAATATATCCTTCCCCATGGAAGATAGTAATATGCAAATGAACTTTCATGGTTTCTTTTTCCTCCTTTCACTCATACCTCCTCATAGGAGGATTATTTGTCCACTGCTAAGCCCAATCTGTCAAGCCACGCATGGGTATGGGGAAATAAACTGCAATATCTCCACCACCTCTTTCACATGGACTCCTGCATCAGTAAGAAGAATCTCCAGCATTTCTTCTTGGTTTTCCAGAAGTGGCAAGCTTACTACCTAGTGCCTAAAGTTATCCTCAGCCTTTCTGCCTCCCTATAGTTCTCCACTTTGCCAGCTGTGATGGTCAGGGGAGGTCAGACTCAGCTCAACATCCAGCTAGCCCAGAGGCACAAGACTTGTCCAGGCTTCAGCAGAGGTAGAAGCATCTTCTGCCTTGGATATAAGAAAGCTTATGGTCTGGCTTTACCATGATCTGTGGTGACTAAGGACACTCAGTTGTTGCTGCCTCCACTTTGTTCCGTCAGCTACCATTTCCCTCCCTATGTCCCATCTTCCTAAAATATATAGAAAGTTTTTGTGGGTTTTTTTTTTTTTTTTTTTTTTTGGTACTGGAGATTGAACTCACGGGTACTCGACCACTGAGCCACATCCCCAGCCCTATTTTGTGTTTTATGTAGAGACAAGGTCTCACTGAGTTGCTTAGCGCCTCACCGTTGCTGAGGCTGGCTTTGAACTCGTGATTCTCCTGTCTCAGCCTCCCTAAGTGCTGGGATTACAGGCTTGAGCCATCACGCCCAGCTTATAGAAAGTTTTTGTCTGAAGTTTTCTCCTTAGCTTCTTCTCTCAGTGCTTATGGACTTTCATATCTAATGTATTCCTCTACAATTGTTTAGTGGAGTCTGGGACAAGGAAGGAAATTAGCCACATGCAGTCTGCAGGCTTCTCTTTCAGATGTGCCTCTTCCAGTGTTGAGGAGCTAGACTGAGGATTGAAGGGAACAAGTGAGCTCTGGAATGCAGCTCCTTCTCTGCATACAAGGGATCACCCATGTCCACAGGTCTCAGAGCAGGGGAGGGCATCCACAATGATTCTCCGTTAGCATCAAGAACCCCAACTCTCCTATAGGGATAGAAGCACAGTCACACCTCTCTTGTGCATGCAAACCCAACCCAGCTCTCTCAAGGCATCACCACAGGCTCTGCACAGGATTGGGGCTCCTCAAGTTAAAGAAAACCAACTCTCCAGAATTCCTGGGGTAGGTAATCAGACAGTTAATCCTAACTGATTTTCCTTTGGAGTCCTTCCCAAGACTTGCCTTTAATTCTGAACCTACTTAGCCTCCAAAAAGAGAATCAAAGACCCTTCTGGGGAACCAACATTGGCCCAAAACTTGAAAGAAACCAAAGATCAGGTTGATGTAGTCTTTGATGGAAAAGGAGTTTAGTAAATTCTATGTTGGCAGGAATGAAAGGCAGGCAACTAATGGTGTGTTCCTCTTATGGGAAAAAGGAGCTTACCATAGGGACAGATGGACAGCAGGAAGCTCTGTGGTATAGCTCTTTCCTATTAATTATAACAGCAGAGGGCCTGGACAAAAATGCTATAAAAAAGAAACACCTGAGATGAGGTGCTATTTTCAAGTGCGTATCTACGAGACTCTAAAAAGAATTCACTCTTTCTCCTTTTCTCTCACCTTTCCACCTCTCCTCTCCTTTTTGCTTTTTCTCTCCTTTCCCTGTCTTCCTCTTTTATTCTCTTTCCAAGTATAAGGAGCATATGCCATAGACATGCCTGGACAGCCAAGACTAAGTTGCTGGCCATAAGAAACAGCAGCCATTGACTTGCTTAGTCATGCCTGCTTGCAACTGATAAGGGGATGTAAGGGGCACCTAACCATAGGCCTGCCTAGCAATGACTGGTTACAATTGATAGGGAGCTCAGCTCCATGCACATGCACAAAGAAAGGCCCAATTGCAATCATACTATCTCACTGGACATAACCAATGGATATTGACTTCTACTGGGTGTAACCAATCACCAGCTCACACCACCAACTTGGAACTGCATTTAAACTGCTTGTCACATTGTGGGCTTTGCTCCAAGGACATCAGTGAGACCGGCCACCTTGCTGTCCGTCCCTGGATCAACTCCACCATTCCCTGACATCCAGCCATTGGCTGAAGAGAACCTGTTAGCACAGAAAGACCGGGAGGATAGCAAACTCCACAAGTCATTTCAGGCTTTATTCAGGAACAGGACTACATCTATGGGGATAGACCCACTTTCCCGGTGGAAAATGAGCCACAAAACAAAGAAAGGGACTGTGTTGATATAGGTTATCCTGGGAGGTGGTCTAGTGAGCATAAGAATTTTCCTGGACAATTAGGAATTTGGGGTTTGTTCCATCAATCAATGAAATGGTCAGTTTTAGTGCTCAGGAATTTGAGCCCTTGGGTCAGGGGTCTTGTTCTCTGTAACTCAGTGTCTCCAGTATGGGGAGATATTCCTTCTTATCTGCAATTAGCACTAGGAAGACATTTGTCAGGGGAGAAAAGCTGTCAGTGCATGGCTATTTTACCTTTTCCTCAGGCTATATTGTTTTCAGTTCTCATACTTGTTAAAACCACCAGACAAGGACAACGTCTGCTCTTTGGCTAAGAGAAGTTACCTGACATCAGAGGTATTTGGGGGCTTGTGGTTGCCCTAGGATTGTGTGAATTACTTCTAATGTTTAGTTGCCCTAGGATTGTGTGAATTGCTGGTAGTGTTTAGTTGCCCTAGGATAGTCCAACTTACCTATAGTGTTTAATTAGTGCACATTGAATGCTGGTTGGGGTGCTCCAGCACACCCAACACTTTTTGCATTAATGAATTATATTTGATGATTGTGATTGAACATATACTTGCATTTAAAGACAATCTGCCTCCGAGTAATTGTTAATTGCACATGCTGCTCATGACCCCAACATTTTGTCCTTTTTTTCTTTTAAAACTTGACAAGATTATTTGGTGCCTGATAAAGATCTTCTACACCAAGCTGAAGCCCACAGAGAATATTTTCAACAGGCCCTGGAAATTAGAAGCTACAAAGGAAGTGCTGACAAAAGCTGTAAGTAGGCCACCTCTGCCCAGCCCTAGCCTCATTTAATCAGCTTTCCTAAAGCTGGGCCCAGAAAACAGGATAAACTCCATCATAAAGCTTTCCACTCATCTAACCCACCTATTTCTCATCAACCTATTCATAATGAGCAAAAAAGAATCCCTGTGACAAAGCCCCAGACCTGTGCTCCGCAGTTTTGCTTCACAAAAGACAGCTTTTCCATATTAATGCCTTTTGCTCTCTGTCACAGGCTTCTTGGAAAAAGACATCCTTCTCCTAGAAGAGAAGCCAAAGGGCTTGAGATAGGTAAGTTTTAGTGAGTCCATACTATAGCACAGGCCTCAGCATTTTACTTGCATTATCTCATTTAATTCTCAGGGTGACCCTAGGGGAGGCATGGATTTTTATCCCCTTTGCATATAAGGACCTAAAGTGATAGAGAGCTATTCCATAAGCTATTCCTCATGGGAGAGTCCGGGTTTGAATCCAAGAATTTTGACTCCCAGGTTCATGTTAATCTCTACACTGAACTAATCATTTCCTACCCTCCAGTCCAATTCCTTACCAGGTCTAGTCTTATTTAAGTTGGTCAGACTAAATCAGTTGTATTCAGGGCACAGAGGGCATTCACATGCAGAGAGACCCCTGGGATGTTCTTTATGTATGTTTTACAACCCTGCCCCCAAAAATCTGAATAAGCATTAGATCACATCCTGATACATAAATTTGGGCTTCAATAGAGAGATGACATTTGAAACCAAGTGAACACATACTGAAACCAGAGATAATTCCAGGTTTCCAAGTCCTGCCTCCTGCCCCGCCCCCCTCGTGTTAAAGATTGAATACCTGAGAAATGCCAAGGCAAGGGCAAAAAGTTTTATTTAAAGGATAGAATAGTGAGAGAGAGAGACTCCTCCAAAGAGGAGGGGGTCCAAGTTGGTGCTCAAAGAAGTGGGGGTATCCTGCCCCTTTTGTCCTTTCTTCTCATGCTCTCTCCTCCCCTTATCCTGCCTAGTGGCCAAAAGGTGGGAAAGGAGACTTCCAAGGATGCCTCTCCATATCTGCCCAGAAGGTACTTCTTTAACCACGCGTGGTTGAGAGGAACAGTTCCCTGGATGCAGGTAACCTTGGCAACAGGTTGGAGGAGGGGGAAGTCCTCTGGAGTTATTAGCATTTTATTTCCTCTTGAATCAGCCCCCATCTTTCTGACCAAATATTCATTACCTACATTGTCCTTTTGTGTCCCCCCACCACCACCTCAATTCAATTGCCCAAAAGCAGAGTCAGGGGGAAAAAAAAACTTGAAGAGGTAATTTAGGAGGAAAGAGTAAAATTAGGTCTATACAAAGAAGACTAGAAAGCAGTCGCAAGAAAGAAGATTAAAAAAAATTACCGGTTATGGAAATCAGATGAGGAGTTTTGGTCTATAGGATCACTTTAGCACAGTACCAGGCATCTAGAAAGAATTCCAAAATGTTTGTGATGTTGAATTTCTTTCTCTCTCTCTCTCTCTCTCTCTCTCTCTCTCTCTCTCTCTCTCTCTCTCTTTCTCTCAGTACTAAGACCAAACCCAGGGATGCTCTACCACTGAGTGGCACCCCCATCCCTTTTTTTATTTTTTGAGACAGGGTCATGCTAAGTGGCTGAGGCTGGCTTCAAATTTGTGATCCTCTTGCCTCAGCCTCCTGAGTCTCTGGAATTGCAGGAGTGCTCCACCATGCCCAGGTATAATGTTGAATTTAAATGCAACAGAGAATAGCATGAAATTGAAAAAGAAATACTTATATCTAGCAACTGAGACTTCAGTGGTGACCTTTAAAGGATATCGTTTTAATGAAATGATGGACAGGAATAAGATTTTAGGGAATAGAAAAATGAAGAGAAAGCCAAAAATTGAGGAAGTAAAGGAAAAGATCACTTTTTTTTTAAAGAATGGAAAAAATACTCCAGAATGTCTTAGGGTGGGTCGAAAGGAATAATGATATTTTCTGTTATTTATTGAGTCCCCACAATATATCGGAAGAAGTTAAGAGATGAATAAGTGGGGAACCAGGCACGGGCCAGAGTCAGAATCCTTGAGAAGGGAGACTAAATAGCTTGGGTGGGGGGTGCAGGAGGTGATGTGAGTGATCTTGGAAGCCAGTCACCACAATGGACAATGTGGCTTCAGCAGATAAGGGTGTGTTGAAGGTCTGAGGTAGAATCAAGTTCTGGAAGCTGCAGAATGGTACAATGAGCAGAGCCACCCCTCCCCTAGATGGTCCCAAGACAGGATACATGGAAGAAAGAGAAGATTCCATTTGAGTTTCAAAGTATGTGATATTAAGGGGGAATACACTGGCGTTAGCTTAAGTGAAAAAAATAGAGTGTGTTTCAGAAAAAATACAAGAGGGAGTTGAAAGACACAATGGAAAGGATTGGGAAATGGTTATATTGATCAGGGATCCAACTAGAAATAGAGTATTCAGAGGGGTCCACTTTAGAGACTTTAAGGAAGAGACCATTTACTGAGATGTGGGCAAGGCTAAGGAAACCAACAACACATGGTAAGGAATACAACAACCGGCATTAGTAAGGAACCACTACCTTGTAGACTTGAAGGGGCAGAGGGAACAAATGGTTTTACTGAACCCAGCAAGAACTGAAACCATAGGAAGAGGAGAAGCTGTGCTATAAAGGATCATAGGCGCTTTGAGAATCAGAGCAGGACAGGAAAGAAGGAGGACTGGAAACAGCCAGCCTCCCCACTCTTCTCCCACAATCCTGTCTCCTGCTGGTGGCTGCCATGGGCCAAGGCCAACCCACAAAGCCCAACTAATGCTTTTCAGAGAGGCCAATGTCCTGAGGCTTTGGACAGAACATAGATGGGTGAAGAATGGATATGCAAGGAAAGTAGTATGCATAGAGACCATCCAGAGTAGGGGAGTAATGGGGAAAATACCTAGCTGAGTGAGGGTAGAAGTTTAGGACAGAATAGATATGAAAGGAGCATGAGGTAGAAAAATACAGAAGTACTGGAGAGAGGACCTGTGAACAGCTAGAGATTGGGAATGATAGTTTAAAAGATCTCTCAGAGGCTCTTGGTCCACGATGAGGAGTGTTGATGTGGATTTTGTGTGTACATATTAATAGAAATTAGAGCCAGCTACATTCATAGGCATTGTTTGGGAACATCTAAGTTTGTTCTCCAAGAAATCCCATTTGTTTGCTTATCCATACCACTCCAGTTACACAGCTGGCTTAACACCAGCACTTTCTATAGTAAGAAGCAAATCCTGTTATTCTCTAAAAAAGTTCATGATAAGTTCAGTAAGTTCCTAAGTTTAATGATGTTTAAATTCTATTCAGTAAACATTTATCAAACACCTACTAAATGCATGACAGCATCGAATAAGGCCTGTTCTTTCAAACTCGGAAACTCCTGGTTAGTCAATATATTAACTTAACTAATGATTCCTGACCTGAAATGAGCAACTCTTGTGAAATCAGCTTTTGATAGGAAAGTGTTCAAGCGTACCAGTGATAATTGATGATAGGGATGCCATGGGACAGAGAATGAGGGCATGAACTGTCAAGAGAGTTGGCCCCAAAATAAACTGTTTTCATAGCTCCACAAGTGTATGGGTACAGGTGTCTGTGTCTATTCAAATCCCTCAGTGATCCACCCATCTATCCATCTACCTCCTATTCCCAACCTTCCTTTACCCCCTTGAATGAACCAGTTGCATGTGCCAATCAAACAAGAAAACTGGCTGCTATGATTTGGATGTGGTTTTTCCTCCAAAGGTTCATGTCTAGGAAGCTTAGTTCCCAGTACGGGTGATGTTGAGAGGTGGTAGAACCTTGAAGAGGTGGGCCTAGTGGGAGGTCATTAATGGCCCTTTCACACTCACTGAATACATATATTTCCATGTGATCGCTTCCTCTCACATACGCTCCCAACATTGTATTGCAATCACCATGAGGCCCTCACCAGAGGGTAAGCAAAGGCCAGCACCATGCTCTACAACTGTTAGTTAAATAAACTTTTTGTCTTTATAAGTTTTCAACTTCAAGTATCTCATTATAGTAACAGAAAATGGACTGATACATTGGTCATTCTTTTTTGTTCTACAAAACCACTTTTCCTTATTTTCCTTTGTATTCCTAGCAGCCATAGCTAAGAAGATTCAGCCATGAGATATATAACTTAACAATAGAATCCAACACTGAATGCCTCATTACAACCTACACTTTGTGTGTCCCAGAACTACCTGGTCATCCCAACACCACCTCCCCTTTTAATTCCACTTGAAACACTTGTATTTTAGGCAAGTATTTTGATTTACTGTGGTTTTTTTCTTTTTTGTTTGGGGGAATTTTTTGGCAAAAGAAGAAGGACAAAACAAAGCTCTCACAGGGTGGGGGAATAAAAGCCCCAAAGAAGGTGATTAATATCATTGCTGCTAATTTTCCACAAGCACTTGTCAGCACAGCAGTGAGCCAACTCAGACATTGCCAAAAGTAATCTTGAAATTCTCCAGCATCTCACTCCAGCAATAAAACACAGATTTATGTGAGGCAGCCTATAATAGAAGATGGAATAAAATCATCCTAGATGACTAACTCACAATGTTTCTGGATGGGGAGCTTAATAACTGAACTCCTCGTCCCCCCGGGGACCGCTCAGCCATTTGTTTTCATTTCTCTGACATTTTGTCAGAGACACATAATCAGATGTGCTTCCCTCCTTCATGATCTGGGTTGCAGAAATCAGTGTACTTGACAGCAGGGTCAGGAGACCCACTTCTGGGCCCTGCTCCGTCACCCCTGACGCTGGGACCTGCAGCAAGTAACCTCCTTTAAAAACCCCACGGTCATCTTGCCTCCCCTTTGGAGATCTTCCAGCCTCACTTGAACACTGCCTCCTTGCTCCTATTGGTCTCTTTGCCTCATTTGGTCCTGGATCTATGTTCCTGGTCTTCAAGAACTGCTGTAGGCTACTTCCAAAGGAAACACTTCAAAAAACTAAATTACCTTTAAAATTTAAAATTCTTTCAATTTTCACCTGACTTAATCTTGGTGTGGATGTATAAGTCTTCAGCTACAAAATAGACTAGTTTCTTTGTCCCTTCTGTTGATCTACCTTCTCTCATCCTTTCCTTCCCATATTTTTTTCCTCTCCATTCTTCTTCTCCACTCTTACCCCTGCCAATCACCTGAACTTGTGTCTGACACCCATAGGCATTGCCAGGTGACACTCGAAGGTAAAAGAACACTCATTGCTCTATACACAGTGTCAGTTCAAAGTTGTGTTAAATCACGGAGGAATAGTTTAAAGTAGTTTACAATTGCAGAGAGGAAAACATGGACATGAAATGGTGACATGGAAAAACACACATAGCTGCAGCTAAAGGATACATTTGGAAGTGCAGCATGGAACATACCCAAAGGAAAAGTGCAAAAACTTTTGAAGGCATTTCTCTGCCTGAAGATTGCTCTTCTTGTCCTCAAAGCAAAAATAGATTGTAAAACCCCACTAAAATAACCAAGAGAAAAAGCAGTGCTGTTCTATATCGGGCAACAGCTGACAGCAATGTGCCTGACTTTCAGCACCGGCAAGGAATGCAATTATAAATATGAATAGGACAAACTACACCTGTAGACACCCAGTAGCTAAAGATTCCTCTGCAAAGTTTGAACATAGTGCAAATGCATCCAGGAAATCTGAGAATTCTCCAGAGTCCTTCATCAGTCTTGGATCCCAAATGAGATTTCCAGTCTACCATGGACCCATGTCAGAGATAGACCAGGCTGAGATCAAAAATAATCATGAAATCAGCGAGAAGAAAGTTTAGAACTAAACAGGGAAAGAGATATCCCCTTAATAACACTGGACATTGGCTAAGCACTTTATTATGCTTAAAGAACATCAAATCACACTTATATCACATATATATAATGTAGATTGGTATTGAGTATTGTTATAAATACACACACACAGATTTGTTATAACTTTTTCAGGCATTACTAAAAAGTACCTGTGTTAGTCAGTTTTCTGCCACTGTAACAAACACCTGAGATAAGCAATTCATAAGGAATGGTCGATTTTGGTTGATGGTTTCAGAGGTTTCTGTCCTCAGATGTTGGGAGCCCTGTGTGAACTGTGAGTGAACTGGGCAATGTTCAAGCCATTAAAGCAGGGAAGCCTTTCTTCTGGGAGCTCCTGGGTGAAATTCCCCATTTGGAGAAAGCCCTGATCATGCTGGCACCCTGACCTAGCTCCCAGCTCCAAGTTCACACATAGCCACCAGAGATGGGCATAACTTACCAAGCACAACCTGTTTATCTCCACTCTCATCCTGTCCCCCTGAAGGAGATCCCTATCAACCCCCTTTGGTCCATACTGATATTCCATACTGATATAAATAAAGCAAGCATGGGCTTTTTGTTTGTTAGAAGTCAGACCTCTCTGGTCAGCTCAACTCGTCATGCCCCTGCTCTGAAAACATATAATTCTTGTCTTTTCATCTTTATTTCTTGATATATTACTTTCTCAGCCAGCCCATCCCTCCAGTGGTTACCTACTCTCTCGCCAATCATAGGCGGGATTTGGACATTCCACCTGTTGCTTTTATGCTTATGGCAAGGCAGTACATCTGGCAGGGAGCACTTAGTGGAGCACTGTTCAACTCACGAAGCCAGGGAGCAAAGAGAGAAAGGAAGAGACCAGCGTCCTACAATCTCCTTTGAGGGCACACCCCCAATGACTAAAGACTTTCCACTAGGGCCCACCTCTTAAAGGTTCTACCACCTCTCAGAAGCACCAGAGGTGGCAGACCTCTCATACATAGGCCTTTGGGGGACAAACATTTAAATCCTATCAGCACTGAATTGGTTGGTTCAAGTTGACCCTTGTAGTCAAGTTTCTGTTACACAAAGGTGGTTTATACCCTCTGAGGTATAATGAAAAATATATTTGCCCTTTGTTTTCAATGCCTAGCACAGAGCCCCTAAAACCTTTGGAATTTCTCAAGTAACAGAAGTGTCTTTTGTTATTTATAACAAGTCCCCTAGACCATACCCAAGTTTCTGCTAATGAAATGACTTATGAGGGAGGGGCCCAGATAGCCACTGAGTGGGGACTGGTCACAAAAAGAACCTAGCACCTGATTACATGGTTAGAACTTTCAGTCCTACTCTGTCGAGGAGGTCCCTGGGAAGAGAAAGAGGTTGGAGATTGAGTTCAGTCACATGGCCAATAATTTAATCAATCATACCTACTGTCTTGGTCTGCTTAGGCCACCATACTAATAAACCACTGACTGGGTGGCTTAAACAACAGAAATGTATTTCTCACAGGCTTATGGCTGAGAAGTCCAAAATCAAAGTACCAACTAATTCAGTTCCTGGCAAGAGTTCTCTTCCTACTGTGTAGATAGCCACCTTTCTACTGTCTTCGCACAGACTTTTCTTGGTTTATGCCCAGAGAAAGAAAAAAGATCTCTCTTCCTGCGCTTGTGAAACCTCTATCAAGAGAGCCTCACCCTCATGGCTTAATCTAACCATAATTGCCTTCAATAAATAAACTTTACATTGTCTTCAATAAATAAACTTTACATTGCTATGACCAAATACCCGAGAAAAACAACATAGAGGAGGAAAGATTTATTTTGGCTCATAATTTCAGACAATTCATTTCATAGTCACTTGGCCCCATTGCTGTGGGCTTATGATGAGGCAAAACATCATGGCGGGGAGCCTTACCACCATCTCTAAATAGTGTCACCCTCTCTGTCTCCTCACCTAGATATTCATTTGTATCTTTTATAATAAACCAGTAATCATAAGTATAGTACTGAGTTCTGAGTCATTTTAGTTAATTGCTGAACCTGAGAGGTGGTCATGGGAACCCCAAATATGTAGTTCACCAGGCGGAAGTATGAGTGGTTCCCAGGACTTGTAGATGGCCTCTGAAGGAAGGTGAGACTGAACTCTTAACCTCTGAGATTTGATGCTCACTCCCAACAGACAGTGTCAGACTTGAATTGAAATGTAGAACCCCCAATTAGCATGGAAGAACTGGGACTAGAAAAAAATATCCTCCCATGACCTCATCCTAGCCTCTAGCAGAATGATGCTTTTGCTTTCTGATTATCCAGTGCAGTAAACAAAATTCTAAGGTAAATTCTTGGTGTGGTCAGGATCTGGGAAGTTGAGGAGATTTTACTCCTATAATTAGGTTATGTTATATGGATAAAGAGAAGGAATTTTTTACATGTAATTAGAGTCCTAATCAATTAATTGAGTAAATCAAAGGTAAGCTTATTTTTTTTTCCTTAGTTGTAGGTGGACACAATGTCTTTATTTTATTGCTTTGTATGTGGTGCTGAGGATCAAACCCAGGGCCTCACGCATGTGAGGCCAGTGCTCTACCGCTGAGCCACAATCCCAGCCCCGGTAAGCTTATTTTTGAGTAGGCCTGTCTTACTAAGGTAAATCACTTAAAAGAAGGTCTAGAAATCAGAAACAGAGAAGTCAGATTCTCCTGATAGGTTAGAAGCTATAAGCTGCAATGTTGGGAGAGGCCCATGAGAAGCCACGTGGCAAGGAAGTCAGTGACTTCTAGGAGCTGAGAACAGCCTTCAACTCGTAGCCAGCAACAGAACAGGGCCTCAGTCCTACAGTCCTACAACCACAAGGAATTGAAGTCTGTCAACAACACAAAAGAACTAGAAAAAGAACCCTGAGCTCTACAAAGCAACTCAACCCAGTCAATACTTTGGTCTCAGCCTTGTGAGATCCCAAATAGAGGATCCAGCTAAGCTGTCCCAGACTTCTGATTCACAGAAACTATGAGATAATAAATGTATGTCATTTTTTTTTTAAATATTTTTTTAGTTGTAGATGGACACAATATCTTTATTTTATTTCTTTTTATGTGGTGCTGAGGATCGAACCCAGGGCCTCACCATTGCGAGGCAAGCGGCTCTACCACTGAGCCACAATCCCAGCCCCAAATGTATGTCATTTTAATATGCTCAATTTGTGATAATTTTTATATAGCAATAGAAAACAAATACAACCACATAACAATGATCATTTTGTCATTTTCCCACATCATACCTACAATGCTGTCCAAGTCTTTTCATGATGTCCTGTTTAACAGGAAGCATAACCAAAGCTTTTGACAGGTGCTCAGCAAAATGACTTGCACATAATATATGATTGATAATTCTCCCACTGGATTGATATTATACTGTCATGACTTACAAGACAGTATTAGCAAAATATTTCTATGATTTCCTCAGCTCTCTAACATACTCTATGCTTAAAATAGGAATTCTTTTTTATTTGATAATTTAATATACATCATTCATTAAAATATAATTTTCTAAGCCAGAAATAAATGTTGTGTACGTGTGTGTGTGTGTGTGTGTGTGTGTGTATAAAGACCTATGGTTTGAAATTTTCTGATTTTTTTTAAATTTTTTTTTAGTTGTCAATGGACTTTTTTTGGGGGGGTACTGGGGATTGAACTCCGGGGCACTTGATCACTGAGCCACACCCTCAGCCCTATTTTGTATTTTATAGAGAGACAGGGTCTCACTGAGTTGCTTAGCACCATGCCATTGCTGATGGCTGGCTTTGAACTCATGATCCTCCTGTCTCAGCCTCCCAAAGTGCTGGGATTACAGACATGTGCCACCATGCCCAGCTTCAATGAACTTTTATTTTACTTATTTATATGCAGTATTGAGAATCAAACCCAGTGCCTCATACATGCTAGGGAAGCACTCTACCACTAAGCCACAACTCCAGCCTCTGAAATTTTCTGATTTTGAGTGGGTTTTTTTTTTTTTTTTTTTGGACTTTATCATTAGATTCTTAAATAGCAACCATGATTCAGCTGAAAAATGTTTGCCCATAGAGGAAAGGGATCAGGGAGAGGGAGGAGGGCAAGGAAAGGGCACATACTAGGGAATGATATTGGACAATTTGTGTTATTATATTCTGTGCATGTACAAATATGTAACAACAAATTCCATTATGTATAATTACAATGCACCAACAATAATATATGGAAAAAATGTAATTAAATGAATGAAAATAATAAAAAAATGTTCACCCAAGTTGCAATTCTAACTTCTCTATTCAAGACTGAAATTACTTTTGCATGTGTCCTGATTCAACAGGTTCAACAGATCCAAACACAAGCATGGATCAGAGCCATACTGGAGAAGTTCAACTAGAGTCTAATTTGCCCATTATTTTTCCGTCCCTCTCTCCAGAGTCCTCTACCACTAACTCGCCCAATGCCAGAACATGGAGCCAATGTGTTCCAGTTATTTCTGTGCCCCACCCCATGTACTTTCTATACGACCTTGTTGTATTTCCATCATTTTCCTTAAGTGATAACACAGCACAGTACCACCCCATGTACTTTCTATACGACCTTGTTGTATTTCCATCATTTTCCTTAAGTGATAACACTTGATAAAAGGGTAAGTTCACACCTCTCACAAATGTGCTAAAATGAAATGAGGTAACAAATGTGAAATTGTTTTCAATGAGAACGAAATTACATGAATTTGACTAATACTTATTTTTTAACAAGCAACCATTTTATAAATAACTCAGTGTTGAGAATTTTGTCAGATGCCAACTGAATATTTGAATCTCTTTTCTAAAACTCTATATTAATACACATCAAATACATATAAACCACCAACTAAAATCTATGCATTAGGGAAGGCCCTTTCAAATGGTCTCATGGTTCATACCCTCCAGTGACAAGGAACTTCCTGCAGCCTAGGAACCTCATTTCTTTTGGGGTAGTGATAATTATTAGAAACTTCTCCCTTGTGATGAGACCTTCGTAGCCTCAGCAAGAACTAGGTTCTGGGGTGGAAAATTAAGCATCAAGTGATGGTTGGCCACTATGTGGGAGATAGGATTTACACACCTCCACTAATAGTGAAAAAGTGGTGCAGTGTGGTGTCTTCTCAGTGTAGGCATGATTAAATGTACTCAGAATAGTGGATGGAAAGGAGTCTTTGCAGAGGTTCTAGAATGTAAATGGGATCCTAAATGTCATCCAGAACATGAGGAGCAGGAAGGCAATTTTAAATGAGATAAATAAGAATAACGGCATGGAATATACTCACGAGAAAAGGATGTGTGTGACGATAGTGGAGGGTACTAAAAGCTTGATAAAGGAGTTTGAAATTGATATGGTAGCAATCAGGAAGGCTTCGAAGCATTATGAGTTTCTGCTTCATGAGAGAACTTTTCATTACTGAGAAGAGGAAAATAGAAACCAAACAGTATAGGTTGGAAGTAAGGTTTAGGCAAAAGTCCAGTTCCAGAGAGGAAGGATTTGACACAAGACCAAGGCCTTCAGTGGTTGAGTCAACTGTTACATGCTTTACAAATTTGTCTGAGGAAATTGCCATAAGCAAGTGTCCTTCTGGTCACCTGTTTGTGCAGTGTAGTTTGAGGTTTGGGTAAAATTATTTACTCTCTGCACTTTGCTAAGAGGGATGAAGAATTTTTATTAGCTCCAGCATTCAGAAAACAAATACCTATAGTACAGACACTACAAATAAATCTTTTAATTAATATTTGGGGTTAATCTACACATGGCTTCTTGAGCTAGCTTTGCAGTGAGATTTCTTTGAGTTCAAGTTGGGACCATTGTCATGCTTCACAACAGAGCCCATGTGGGCACATCATATTGAAGTAAAATGCTGAGGATTATTCTCTTGTGCCCTGTAATATAGGATAAACGACATCCTATACAGCATATGATAACCGGTTTTAAAGGATGCTAAACTCAGGAAGGCTACTAACATCTGGGCCAGCCTTCATTCAGATTTATTTAATCTTAGTGAGATGAGTGTAATCAAGACTGATCAAGGAGGTTTACTGTTCTCTTATCCCCTAAAAAATGTAGAGCTGAGCCACAGCACAGTACAGTACCTGTTCTGCTTCTGCTCTCCATCTGGAGATTATAGCCTCTGTCTATCACATGACCCAGACTATGATCAGTTCATTTGACCTTGGATACAACTGAAAGAGAG
This sequence comes from Xerus rutilus, assembly GCA_028644305.1. Classification (NCBI taxonomy): domain Eukaryota; kingdom Metazoa; phylum Chordata; class Mammalia; order Rodentia; family Sciuridae; genus Xerus; species Xerus rutilus. The sequence continues at coordinate 128,817,595 of CM053399.1, read as the reverse complement.
GGTTACTTAGTATCTACAGCTAAGCTTCTGCCAGCACTGTCCTGTCTTCCTCCAGAATAGGAGTAAGATTGTTCCCTCAGAGCAGAGACCCAGGTTCAGTGGGCTACCTAATCATAATTCTCACCCCCCAGGAGACAGTTTAGGTAACACCTTATCACCATTATCTTGCCTCATTTGAAGTATGAAGGAACATGTTTTTACCAGCAACAAAAACAGAAAAACAAGTAGGCAGGCATGATTTTGGTACAAAGAATAACTTATAACAAAGATTTTCAGATATTGCACTGTCTCTTCTTTTTTGGAAAAAAAAAACTCATGACTTTCATTCTGGGAATGCTGTATAATATTTAAAGCAGCAGTTAGTAATCAACCTGATAATCATACAGGTTGCCATGAGAAACGAAAGACACACTACATGGTGATATCATAGAGTCTCAGCATATTTCCAAAGACAGTCCTTAAACTCATTCCAATCACCAAATCTGTATTTCCCAGATAAGTTTATCATATTTTTTCATGATTTAAGCAATTATTGGTTTGCCACCTTCTATATGTAGAACACTGTGAGTGAAACCAAGAATTTCCATGTGCAATCCCTGTCCTTAAATGTTAAAGGGGCATATCTCAGTCTGTTTGTGCTGTTTAAATACAATACCTCAGACTGGGTACTTTACAAAAAACATAAGTTTATTTCCTCACTGTTCTGAAGGCTGAGAAGGCCAAGATCAAGATGCCAGCAATCTAGAGTGGGTCCTCTTACTGCATACTCACATGGAAGAAGGCAGAAAGGCAAGAGAAGCTAACTGTATCTTCATGAAGCAGAAGCGCAGGAGAGAGAACTCGCTCCATCAAGCTCTTTTCACGACACTGTTAATCTATTTATGAGGATGGATGACCCAAATGCCTCCCAAAGACTTCTCCCAAAACTGCCATGCTGGCAATCAAGATTCCAACATGAAATTGGGAATATGGTCAGCTCATAGCAAGGCACATAGGTGTGACAGGGCATTTAGGTGTGAAGCTGAATTCAAATATAAATGAGTACATGGTGGAAAGACTGCCTCAACTGCAGAAATTAGGGATCTGGGGAGGTTTTGCCTATGCCCCCTTTCACAGAGTCTGTGATTTTCAGCAAAAGATAGGGTGAGCTCTGAGTAAAGCAAACAGCAAGAATGCCATCGGGAGTCATGAGCAATACTTGTAAACTGCTCTGCACCAATTCATCTCAGGCTGCTGCAGCATCAGCTCCTACTCTCACCATTTTCGAGATGAGGATACCAAGATTTGATGAGGTGTAGAATTTGTTTAAGGCCACACATACATAAAGCAGAGAACCAGAATTCAAACTCAGGAATCCAACTCCAAGTTTCACACTTTGATCTCAATGTCACAATTGGTAAGAACAAATCCTCCTTGGTGCATCTTAGCCAGAATGTTCCACTGAATCCTGTCACCATTTAAGAATCTGGCAGGAAGGGAAGAATATGACCTGTTTAATTGAATGGTTTGACCTAAAACTGCCTCCAAATTGCAACCTAACTTGAGCTGCAAACAGACTATAATCTACTCTTATAACAAGTAACTGTCAGCCAATCACAAGGAGCCAACTGTTCAAGTAAGACCGATATGAGCAGTAATCAATTGGTCTGCTTCTGCACTCACTTCCTTTCCTCTGGAGAAATATAACCTGCCCATGTGGTAGAGTAGCACATTTTGAACTATTTGGGGTCCAGACTGTTGCCCAATTCCAGAATCACACATAAAGTCAATTAATATAAGCAAAACTAGATATGTTGTAGTTTTGGACTACTATCAAGTGTGTTGGACTTTTAACAGTTCAATACACCAGTGAAGCTGAGAACTGTAAAACCATAGTCCCAAGTATTTAAAGGGATCCAAGGCAGCCTCTGCACAGCCATGGTTTGCATTTGCCAGAGCCTTTGCATCAAGGTCTCTGTGTACAGCTGAGAAGCAAAAAACAAATTTCAATTATTCAAAGGTGGCTGACTACATCCAACTTCATTCCTTACAAATAGTTTATTATGAAAAATATCAAACATATATCAAAGATAATACTAGAGTGAGTTCCATTACCCATCACTCAGCTTCAGTAATTATCATTATATGGCCAGGCTTGTCAATGTACATTTTTATTCCTTTCTCCCACACATGCTGCCTATTTTCTTTTTAATTCTATATTTATTTTTTCTTTACAATGCATTATCTTGAAACAAAACACAGACTTCATATTGTTTCAAATGTAAATATCTCATCATGAATCTAAAAAAAAATAGTCTTTAAAAAACATTACCATAACAAAAAAGTTAACAGTAATTCCGTAATATCAAATATTCAGTGTCAAATTTCATAGTTTCATTCCTTATTTTTCCGTAGTTAGTTTGTTAAAATCGGAATCCCCAAAACAAAGTCCATATATATTTTATTTTTATGCCTCAATATTTCCTGCAAACTGAAAGGATTGATTATATTCAGGTTCAATTTTTTTGCAAGGAGACTGCATAGGTGGTGCTGTGTACTTCCTATTACATCACATCAGGGGGTACACAATGCCTGATGTTAATATTGATCAACGAGTTCAGGTGTTGCCAGTCTGATCATCCATTATGAAGTTCCTTATCAGTTTTTCAACTAATGGTCTTAGCAGGCATTGATGTTAATTACTTAGATCAATTATCTCATTAAGGGTTGGATACTGATGTTTTAAATTTATCATTTTGTCTTCGCTTATTAACTGGAATTTTCCTAAAGAAAAAATGTCAACAAATGTTTGGTTGTTCTGAAGTACAAGTCATATAAAAAAATAAGTTAAAGATTGTATTTTCTCTGATTTACATGTTTTCAGGATAATAGATTGATTCCCTAGCATACTATAAAGGTGATTAATTGTTTTTATATCATTATAAATCCATGCATATAAATACATCTTATGAATTTCAATCCATTTGCAGTTACATTCTTTTTGATTTTCAGACTGTCCCATCTTTGCTCTGTGGGAGTCTTTTAAGATGGCTCCTGCAACTTCTTCACATATTTCCTATTGTCTTAATGGTCTCCTGGCTTTCTGGAGTGACAAGATTTTCAAGCATCCTCCTCCCCACCACAATTACTCTTTCAAACATGGAATTCACCATTTGCTACAAATCCTGGTTCATTTTCCTGGGTATACGTATATATAGGATATAATCAGGGTTATCATTGCTAATAGTCTTTTCTGGATCTTTTTAGTAGAAATTGCTAGGAAATATTAGAAGAAAATATTAAAAATTAATACTGATATTTCAAATTCAAACTTAAAATGATGGCCTCTTCTGTTTTACCATGGTATATTTTTATCTTACATTGAAAATTTTTGGTTCCTAATGACATTGACAATTTAAGATTTTTTTGCGGATCTTTTTTCTCCTTGGGATAGATATATTCCACAACAGATGTCCAAATTTCTGAGTTTTTAAGGTCATTTGAAATAATTTCTCTTGATGCTTAAACCAACTACATGATAAACAATTAGGTTTATTCATTTTCCTTTTTTAAAATTTCTAAATATTGCTTTCTTGTTTCAATTTACATGATTCCAAAGTCAAATCAATACAATGGAACATTAGAGATACTCTTATTAGTTTTTGCTACGGTTATATTCATATTCCCTCCTTCATACAAGTAGTTACTACTCTATACCAGTGAGACTCCATGAGACAAAGAGTACTGGAAAGTATCTCAAGAAAGTTGCCTCAGTCCTAAGTGAGCCACTGGAAAAGAAAATATTGATTTTGTATATTAAAATGCCTGGATGAGACTCTTAGAGACTCGGCAGCCATCTCACTTCTGCCCTATGGATAATCATAACCCTGATCATAGAAGAGGAATAAAAGGAATTGTATCCTTGATGACATGCTTGAGCCAATGACTCAACCAACCCCAAAGAACACTTCCTCTGGACCTCCTGATGTGGGAGATAATACATTTCCTTGTTTAGTGGTATTTGAGACCATGCTTTCTGTACTTGAGGCCAAGTCCCTGAAGGATAAGCATCCTCAAATTTAGAAAATAAGTGTCTATGACACAAGTCACCAACCACTTCCTCTTCCCACTATGCCCTTATATGTTCATTTGGGAAAGGAAGTCTATGCTTCAGCTTGTTCTGCTGCCACCTGACTTGGGCTCACTACCAGCTCTGGCCCAAGTTTCTAAATCCTTTCAGTGTTGCTCACTGCCTGGAAAGCCCAACCCACGTCCTCTTCCTTCTCTTTCAATGCAGTAGCACTAGTCTCAGAGGATCACACTTTTATAGAAGCTTGGGAGTTAACAGCAATGTATGCAGAAAAGAACTTCAAATCAAACGTCAGCCATCCCTGACCCAAGAAATTCATTCATTGTTCCCTCCACAGAGAACGTACCACGGTCTACATTCCCTCAAGGATCTCAACCTTCTACCATGTTACTGAGACACTGCCCCATTTCTACCTTCTTCTCTTTCAGGTTTCTACTGCTATATCAAGGTGCTGGTAGACAACACTAAACCTATTATTTTACTGCACATAGCAGTTCCCTCATCTTTACTTAAACTTCTATTCCAGCAATGTCCCCATACCTTGGTTTCAATACCTTGTTTTCAACACCTCAGCAACTTGGAAGGCTGGAAGCAGGAGGATCAAAAGTTTAGGCCAGCTTTAGCAACTTAGCAATACCCTGTCTCAAAATGAAAAATAAAAAGGATTCCAGTATAACTGAGGATGCAGTTCAGTGATAAATGATCCTGCAATCTATTCTTAGTACCAAAAACATTTTTTTTTCCTAAAAGGAATAATTCTGTCTCTGAAAGAGGAACTCTGCCTTTCTCTAGGGTCAATCTACTCAATATGATCAGCTCTTAAAATCTCACTGATTTTCTTATTATTACCCTTAAAATTGGAATGATGATGCCAACTTATAGCATGGCTGGAAAACTTCATCATGGGGTGAGTTGGAAAACATTTAAACTGTATCTCATCTATAAAATAAAGGCAAATAGTAATGTATACCTCATAGCTCTTAAAGTTTTTGTCAGGATTCAACGAATGAATATATACCAGGGACTTTGAACAGCAGCAAGTACATAGTAAGTACTCAACCAGTGTTAACAGCTGCTGCTGCTGCTGCTGTTTTATCTGACATCATTGATCTAGAAAGGCTGTTCAGATTTGCTGCCACAGGGAGATAAGAACACCTACAGTACACGGCTATTGTGAGGACGGAATGATGTATATGACCTCAAACAGCACCTGGCATGTAGTGACAACTAAAGGAAGGCTCCGAATGCTGGAGGATTAGTAATAATGTATGTAAAGTACCTGCACATGGTAGAAGATCAATAATGTGAGATTCTATCATTTCACTTCTCAGAGTTTATAGATATTGTTAGAGACTAGGGCAGGATTGGGGCACTCAGTGTTTCTAAAATCCTGGCAGGAGGCCCCATTCTGACTCCCATAGCAGACATTGTGTTATTGTTATTATACTTATTAGTATTCTTAGTAGAAGTAGTAGTGGTGTGGTATGGTGGCTGAGCAGTTTTCTCTAGCAGGTACTGTGTTCATATCCTGTGAGCAACTGGAAATAGATGTGATCCAGATCCTGCTTGCAAAATTCAATCATGAAAGAAAGGCCCCAGGTCTCATTGCCCTCTCCCAGTCCCGATTAACCCCACCTCACTTCTAGTGGGGATCAGTCAGCCCCTAGGAGACTGCTCATGGTCAGCTATCATTCAAATGAGTGCCACCTACCACAGGGACAGCAGGTTTATAGCACCAGCTCCAAGCCACCCACAAACAAGACAGCTTCCCCACACTACAGGCATAAAAAGGAAATAGAGAACCAGTTTTCCTAGACCCAAATGAGCCAGTAAGCCATACTGGTGGCCCCAGGAGTTTGGAACCAACATGGAAATCAGAAAACCAGAAAGCATAGCAGAGCCCTGAGCCCAGACACTAAATATTACCAAAGATATGGGTAAAGGTGATCAAAAGTGTTAGAATTCCTTAGGAACAGTGACAGGACAGCAGGGAACCAGGATCAGAGAGAGATGGTCTTTGTCCTTCCCATAAAGTGCTAAGGGAATGTTTATGGCATTTCCATGGAGACTTACAAATTCAAACCTACAAAGATCAAGATAGCAACAGAGTGAGGACCTGAGCTGAAAGACTGGCTGGGAGCCAACCACAGGCCACTTCTCTGACTTGGTCCCAGACTCATAGGGTGTGTGGGTAGCACCTGGCTGTTGCAATTCACAAAGGTAAACAAGGGGTACTGGCTACGGAGGACTCTGAGCATGAGGTTGGGGTGATTCTGCCTCTAAATGATAGACAATAAAACATCAGGAACCTAGGAAAATTAAATACTAAATATCATAGAAACCTCTTGACCTGTCTGCCTAGAATCCCAGAGGCCCATCTCAGGAACAAAAACCCTGGAGAGTTAATTTGTCTGGGAGTTTCTCAGTCATTCAGCCAAAAATAGACCCAAGAAGAAAACCTGGTACAAGGATGCTGGCTACTCAAAGGACTGACCATTATGTTTTAGCACAAGTCTCTTAAGAAAGAAACTAATTAAATGCACCTGCACTAAAATGATTACATGGCTATTATCTGCCCACACAGAGAAAGTAAGACCCACAAAATCTGAAACACAGCAAGCAGCAGGCTTAATTGTCCTCTGTAAGGAATGGCTTTTGTTTTGCTCAGGGCTCCATCAAAAACACTAAGTGTTAATGTAGCCTGTATAATCTATCTGGCCGGCTAACTAGTTTAATCCATCACACACCATGTGAAGGAATAAAAGCAGGTTGGTAGTGACAAGTTAATAGTAGAGGCAGGAAATAAAATGGAGAAACACACTTTGATTGATGGTGCAGAACTATTAGGTGCTACTATAGATGGACTCTGTCTGGTTTTATATAGTGGCCAATCAAAGCAAAAGAGAGCTAGTAATTTAAAACTTTAAACATGTTCCCTCAATTAAAAATTTAAAAGGCCAGTAGACATATTGCATTCTGATTGAACAATAAAAGTTCAATCACAGCCAATTCTTAAATATCTACAAGTGGATCCGCCATCACAAATCTTTTTTTTTTTTTTAAATTTTTTTTAATTGTAGATGGACACAATGTCTTTATTTTATTGCTTTGTGTGTGGTGCTGAGGATCGAACCCAGGGCCTCACGCATGCGAGGCAAGCGCTCTACCACTGAGCTACAATCCCAGCCCGCCATCACAAATCTTAATTCCAACTCCTCATTGGCCTGATTATCTGCTCTGCCAGCCCAACCCACTTTGTTACCAAAATCACTTGTCTCTATCCACCCTTTCCTATCCCAAGTGTAGCTGAATGAAGGAGGCACCTTTGGAGTAGAAGCATTTGAAATCAAACACGTGATTGCCTTCTTTCTTTACATAGACTATGAGAAACTGAGATACACCAATCTCAGAGGATTTAGGGGGAACTACTTAGGTTGATGTCTTGCTATAGTCTGAAAATAATAATGCCATTCATTTCCAACACTGCGAGGAAAAATTAGGAAGGCTCATAGAAATAAAATTGGAAACACACATGGCTCTCTAGAACTTCTTGTTCCTTATAGTGAGGCCTCTTAGGTTCTCTGAACCAACAGAAACTTTGAACCAGCTTTGTCAAGCATTGGACCAACCAAAGCTGATGCCCTCTTGATTTGTTTAGTACTATACAGAACATATGCCCAGCACTTCATAAATAGGTTCTTCACATATTAGAATACATGGTTGTCTAGGAATTTATACTGACAATAAAATCTCTCTCCCTTACCTTCTTTCTTCCACCACTACCCGCCCCCACATAAGTGATATACATACAAGACTAATCACAGCAGCAAAATATTGTACACAACCCAGAAATTAAAGTATAGCACATCCAGCAATGAGATGATAAAGGGGGTAAGAAAAATAAATAACAAAGATCTCTCTATACTAATGTGAAATGATCTCCAAGTCATATTGCCAAGTTAAAGAAAAAAAATGAAGATGAATAAGGGTGTATATACAATACTAGTTCTATTTAAAAAGCACACCTAGGGCTGGGGCTGTGGCTTAGTGGTACAAGCACTTGCCTAGCACGTGTGAGGCACTGGGTTCAATCCTCAGCACCACATACAATAAATAAATCAAATAAAGGTATTGTGTCCATCTATAACTAAAAATATATATATTTTTAAAAGCACACCTATGCACATGTACATAGACACACATACTGGCTTCTATAAGAATAAAGTAAAAGTATCTCTCAGGAAGAATACAAGTGCCTCATAACCTTGGTTGCCTCTAAGGGAGGGAACTGAGTGGATGGGGACAGGAATGGAGACGCTTATTTTCATTATACACTTTAGAACCTTTTGAATTTTGAACATGTGATTATATAACCTTTTGAAAAGTAAATAAATTGCTTTTTCAGCCCCTAATCTCTGCTCCCAGCTCTCCTGTCCTGGTTTCTCAGTCACTCCAGGTTCTCTGTGTACTGGCACGCTGTGACTTCCAGGCGGTTCTTCTGTAACATTTGCTTCTGTCTTGTCTATCTACATTAGGCATCACTTCTTACTACAGAGATGTATCCATTAATATTCTTCTGTGCCTCTTGGTTCCAAACCCAATGACTGCAAGCCAAATAATCTAGAAGTGACTTTTGTTATCTTCACCTGATGGTCCAGAATACATTAATTCCTCAGCAGAGCCTCAGTTTAGCAGCGACTTGATGTCATTGACCTGCTTATTCACAGTAAAAAATACAGTTGCTTCCTTTTCTGAACATGACTCCAGACCCTAATGTTAGCCCTTTTAGTCTGAAAATTGGCAGTTTTCCTCTTGGGTTCTCAATACCACCCCAAAGTCCCTGAGTTTGCTCAGTCTACAGCAGGGCTGTTGTGACCACACCCCAGCACACAAGGAATCAAAGACTTGGACCAGTCTATTTCTACCATGGCCTCCCACAGCCACAGGATATTATGGACGAGAACCAGTCCTGCCAAATCTTTCTGAGCTTTGCTTACTGTGTTGATGCCTAGCCTGGGATGAGAGTACCAGCTCCACACTCGTTTATGCACACATTTTCCAGCTTAGGACACACTACCAGAGGTCTTCTAAAGATGCCACATGCCACACTGGCTCTGCCCACTGCTTCAGATTTCTCTTGGAAGTTTGCTTAAACAGACATCCTTTTTCAAACACAATCACAATTTAGAACACCTAACTAGCAATGTTAAAGCCTATGGCAGAAAAACAATTTTATTTCATCAACAGTAAAGAGTCAGACTGTCCATTCCACAATTATGAGGACTATCAAGAATGTACTGGTCTACTAGAACAATCTTCACACCAGGGAAATTTGAATCATTTAATAGAGTGGTAGGGTGGAAAGAATGGAAGTTTGGGTATCAGACAGACCTATGTCTGGAAAAGGTCATTTCAGTTCATTAGCTACAATCTCAAACTACTTAATCCATATAAGTTTTACTTTTTTCATTGATAAAATAGGAATTATTCTGAGATTAAATTCACTCAAAGTACTATTACATCACAGGTACTCACCCTTAAAAATATACTGTCTACAAGGCCAAGGCAATAATTTCTAAATTGTATTATAGTGAAGGGCACTCTTTTGAAATAATGTTATTCAAGAAACTGTGTTAAAGATGCTATTCAAGAAAAAGGAAATAGAAATTAAAAACATTCCTTGCATACTGCTGATGGCTGACCCCAAAACAGTCACTCCAAACCATTTTCCACATTCTTCTAGGAGAGGTAGTAGAGCTAAACACTCACTTTACCAGGCCTCTTACAACTGGAGTGGCCAGGTACTTGGCTCTGGCCAACAAAACAGTGAGTCAAATGTCTACTAGCAGTGGAACTAGTGGCCCCACCTATAATCCCAGCAACTCAGGGAGGCTGAGGCAGAAGCATCACAGGTTCAAAGCCAGCCTCAGCCACTTAGTGTGGCCCTGGGTAAGTTAGCAAGACCCTGTCTCACAAAAATAAAAGATAAAAAGGGTTGGGGATGTTGCTCAGTGGTAAATTGCCCTTGAGTTCAATCCCTAATACAAAAAAAAAAAAAAAAAAAAAAACCTTACTAAGATTAAAAAGGGTAGAAATGGCTACTGATCCCCCCATCTTCTTTCCCCACCTTAATGTTGATCACCGGAGGGATAGAGGACCCCTGGCAATCATGAACCCACAAGTATGAGGAAAAGACCAAGAGAACTACCATAGGAGAACTGCCCTGATATCACGAAGCCACAAAACCAACCCTAGAAGCCGCCTGCCTCTGGAATTCTGTGAACTAATTCATCCCCTTTGCAACATTCTCTGCTACTTGGAGCTAAACACAATCCAAAGTGATACAGTCATTTCCTTCAAGGAATCCATATTCTGGTAGTAGAAATAAAATATATTTTCACATTTCAAAACTACAGAGTGGGAGTTATGAGTATGATTTGACAGAACACAATAAATTATATGAAAGTCATAACCACATTTATCCAAATATTTTAGGGAATGTTGGTAGAGGTATTGTATGCTTAAGTGTAATACGTTATTCTCCATGGTCAGCAATCTAAAATATAAATACATTACGCATACAGCTGAGCTCTTCAGGAACTACAATGAAAGACACATTGCTTGGAGAATATCCAATTTTGCATATGCTTATCTTTTCAGATATATGGAAACCATAAAGCAAAAGGATTTAGAAGAAGAACTATGGAAGATCTGACAATGCCTCAGGTTGTAAAAAGTCACATTTCCAAATTCGCAGCACAACATAACATTTAGTTTGCTATTCTCCTGAGCATTTCTTTGTTAAACACCATATAGATAGGACAAAGTTTCACATTTGCCAAATAGTACAGGTGGAGCAAATATACAAATTGAATAGGCTGCAGATCTCTTCCCTTAGTGAATTTTTTTCCTTTGCTCCTATTTTGGGTTTAAATGAAAAGTTTTAGAGTGTGCAGCTTATTTTGCATACACTGTATCAACAGAGTACTAACAGTATTTTAGAGGTTCTGTTTTGCCATATGTGTGTTATTAACATAATGTCTGAAATGTAAGCATATCTTTTTCAGTGATTTATTGCATTATTCTTAGAACAATAGGAAACACTGCCATGATCTCACATTTTAAAACATTTCCATTAAGTTTGCTTCCAAATTGGCATTCATTACCATCGGAGACCTCACTAGGGCCAGTGATGATGGAGCTGGGAAGGTTATGCACTATAATGAAAAGAATACCCAGTCTCAAAACACTGAAATTCTAGCTCTAGCTCAAGAAATTTCTAGCTGTGCAATTTCTGTAGTGACCCTTAACATCTCTGAGCACCAATTTTGTCATTGGTAAAAAGTTGAAATTAACACTCATTTCACAGGGTCAAATGGGAAAATCAAATAGAAGAAAAGGTGGCAATCATGCCTTTTAAACTATAAAGTTCTCCACAAATGTAGGGTATGACTCTTCTGGTGCACATTCGACAATCTTAAGATGTATGTTAAGTTTTCTGTGCTTCCACTTAACCTAAAAATTATGGGAGCGTAGTCTTGCCCAGGAAAATTTGTATACCTCTGTTAAAGGAAATTTCAAAAATATCGGAGGTAGGAAATCTGCATTCTTTTATTTATGCGTTCATTCAACTAACATTTAATGAGTGCTGACTATTACAGCACGATACCCAAGGTCTTATGAGGGCCATAATGCCACAAGCATGGGATTATGGTATACATGGTACACTAGGAGATGTGTCAGTAATCAAAGGTGTTGACAGTCTGCAGTCTTTCAAAGAGGTGAATGGGGCACTTTGAATCTCCTAGTTATGGTGAGAGACATCAAAGGGGTAATCAGGAAGAGGAAAAACAACGGGGTAAAGTCAAATTTCCTCTATGTCATAGTTTGCTTGGACTTGCCATTCAAGCGAGGCTTCTCCAAAAAGTCATTTCAAGAGCTTCTTTGGAGCTCCTCACATGATGTGTGGTCTTGGTCTGCTGAGTTCCTATTAGCAATAAAACTCTCTTTAAAAAGTCCATCAATTAATTGCAGTAAAACCCCTTACCCAGTTTTGGTTGATGTATACTTTGCTTTAAGAAATACTTTTGTGACTGGAGTTCCTCAGCCCTGAAGTCAGGCTTGGCTAATACTTTGCTCCTCCTAATCCTGAGCTAGGCCTTTTTCCCTCAGTACAACCACATTCATCCTACTGGAAAAGAGTTTCCAGGCACTGTTGTTAAACTGGCAGTACCACAAGATTTTTGCAAAAAAAAAAAAAAAATCCTAGTAGATTTCATTTGCTCAGTAAACACTTCTCATTTGCTCAGTAGACATTGGAAACAGCACTACCCAGAGTATGTCTCCCTGCCTTCAAAATCCTTACAATCTAGAAGATGTGACAGCCACATGATGAAACTGCTCCACTAAATGCTACAGTCTATAGAACAAGATGAAATAGAGATATGAGGGATACAGAATTTGGATTTCCTGGAAGTTTAGAAAAGACTCAGGGAAGGAGAAACATGAGTATTCGCCACACAAAGAGAAAAGATATTTGGGATATCAACAAAAACCAAGGCACAAATGTACAGAACAACTTAACATGCTTCATGAACTATGAGTGTTTTTTTTGTTTTTTGTTTTCTATAGCTGGAGTATCTGTCTTCTAGGACAGGATTTGAGGTAAGAGCTGGCATCAAAGTAAACTAGACTAAAAAGTTCTTGGGTGCCATCCTAAGGAGTTAGCACCATTACTGCTTCATAAAGGCATCTCTTAAGATGAGTGTTCATCCCCTCAGTGGGGATCTACTGAGAGAGTTTAATCTGGTTTTAAGATTAAGTGGCTGCTGAGGAGGGTGGAGGCCTGTGTCTGCAGCAAGAGGAATACTGACTGCTCTCTACAGCAGGACAGAGCATTTCCAAGCCGTCCATCCCTTTTGTTGTATCTAACATCTAAGACTCAGAAACTGTATCAAAAAAAAGTAAGATTGAGATATTCAACTGATTATGTCACCAAGTGCTGAAGGGATGGCTTCTAAAGCACTACATGTTCTGGAAACACAAAGATAAAGTCTCTTCCCAGCTGTTCCCTACTCCAGGAACTTCTCCTGGAAACTGACAAGAATTCAATGGAATCAATCAGAAGACCAGCGCAAAAGCCACTGCTGCGGAACTCGTATTGAGGACTCAGCCATCTCTTATATCTCTGAGGAAACTGGAGAAAATGGCAAGAGATTTTGAAGTTATCAGCTTCTCTGTAAGAAAAGAGCAACATGTAAAAACCGTTCTTAGCAATGAAGCATTTTCTCCTTTCAGTAGAATCTTTCACCAAAGCTCTCTAAAAAGCAAAGCCCTTTTAGTCTTACAGCCAAAGTTCTAGTGCAAATACAGAGGGTGGGTACAAGCTCAGGCCAGGACTCAGTATGACATTCTCTGCTAAGAGGTTGTAGGAATGCCAGGGAAGAGGCTCATGTTAAGTGGGACAGTGGAGCCTGCTTGCTGCTTTGTGGCATGTGGTGGCCTCTAGTAGAGGCTCCCTCCACCTAGCACAGTTCAAATCCAAAGAGGAGAGCTGGGAAGGTTGATCAGGCTTAAGGGCATTTATTTGCAGTTATACTGATAGGTATAATAGGTTCTTTATTTTGCTAATAAGTTAGAAGAAACTCATTGCACTCAAAGTAAGAGATATCTGTATTTCTTTCTATGCTTATATAACAAGTATTAATTCTTTAGGCCACAAACTTTAGGCCACCTTTAACTTAGCAATAGAAGCTTCATCTTAGCTAATTTAGGACAAACTCAGGTAACTAGGGTTTTCTTCCTATGCCTTTGTCTACGGGTTTTGTTTTCTGATGAGGAGGTCTCTCATTCTCAGTCACCATTACTGCTTCATAAAGGCATCTCTTGAGATGGGTGTTCATCATAATGACCAAGGTTACCTGAGTCTATCCGCATCTGCCCTGAAGGTATCAAGCTCCCTCTATGATCACCTGAGTCTGCTTTTGGTCCATTTTCCTCTCTCAGATATGTGAGAGGCCTGCTCTTATGTAGGATGGAAGTTTGAGATGCTCTTCCCTGCCCTAGGACTGAGGGCCTGTCAGTGGGGTACCTGAGGTTCTCTTTACTGACAGATATGCCATATGCCAAGCTGGATGGTACAAGAGACTGATAACCAGATCATCCACCTGGGCTCCACCTGAGAAGCCAGGTGGATCTACTAAGGACCCTCACAGAGGTGTAGGGCCTCAGTCTTACACCTTACAAGCTCTCCCCACAACTCTGCTGCCTCTGGCCTAGGAGTCTTTCTCTGGTCTCTACTACTGGTGCATAAAGCGAATTCTTTCTTCCCTGGCATGTTTGTAACACATCCAATGCCCAGGTTCTTACAGCTCTAAAGATTTTTCCCACTTCAGCTCTCATGACTGTTATTGCCGTTATGAATTTCAAAAAGCCAAGTACTGTTTCTTTGTTTTTTGAAGTTCTCATCTATTACAGCCCTAAAGCAAGGTCAGCTGCTGATTGAATGGGGAGGGCCAAAGGCTGCAAGAATTGAAGTAAAAACACAGCAACTGACTTATGCAATTTTTATCCTGCCACATTGGTTGCTATCATGAAGCTAAAGAAATAGGATGGTTTGGGGTCTGTTCCCTCTCAAGAAAGGGCCCAGCACTGGCACTCTCGTGCATACATGCACATACTCTCCCTCCTAATGTGGCTCAGAGTCCCAGCCCTCTTCTGAGATGCACAACCACCACCTTTTGTTCTTCTTGCCAAGCAGCCAAGGTATGAGGGTAAGAACAACTGACCTAAAAAATGCCTGGGGTGGAAGCTTGATTGGGCCAGTTTAGCTCTGGGTTCTACAGTGGAAAAACAAAACCTCTCTCTGGAAAAGACAGATCTTTTCTAGGTTACCACAATATTTCAGGTAGGTTAAGCCTCAGAAGGCACTTCCTACTAAGATATCGGGAATCCTTGAGCAGGAAAGACCAGCCGACTCAAGTCTTAAGGAACAGGAATAATGGAACACAAGGGGAAGAAAGGCTAGAAAATAAAGGCCAAGAATTGGGAAGACATACAAAGGGCCATGGGAAAGGAGGAAGTTAAAAATAATCCCTTTTTCTTGATTCATTCATGTGTTTTCCTTGCAACCTTAAAGGAAACAAACAACATACTCTGTAATACTTGAAAAGGTGATTCAGAAAGTATTCCTCTGCCTGCTCACTGGATTTTCTCCATTAAAGAGATTATTGCCAAAATTACAGATTGCTGTTTCTCTCAAACTGTTTAAAACCTTTTCAGATTAGGGGGCTGGGGTTATAGCTCGGTGGTAGAGCACTTGCCTAGCATGTGGAGGCACTGAGTTCAGTTCTCAGCACCACATAAAAATAAATAAAATAAAGGTATTGTGTCCATCTACAACTAAAATTTTTTTAAAAATATAATGCTTTAAAATGAACTTGTCAGATTGGAGGGGTGGAATTGATGTCTTTCTTCCCTATATATTTAAGCTCTAATTTGGGTAAAAATTAATATACCTTAAATCATTAGTGTTAATAATGATTTAATCTTCAAACTACTATTTCTCAGGCTCCTTTGACTCATTTGCTATTTACCTTGTCAATAAGGTATATTTTTGCTAACATGGAAAAAAAAGTACAACTCTCCCTGTTGCAAATCATTTCTAATAAACTATTTGAGTCCAGGTGGAAATATGGAAATGTCTAACTGCTAAAGCATTTCCTGATTCTATTTTTTGATAAAGTCACAAGACATACAAGGAAAAAGCAAACAAAATGCCCTTTCATTTAGTCAGAAACCCATTACCCTCAGGTTTTTTCATACCAAGAAATTGCCCCCAGCCCAGCTGCCTGCAGTTCAGCTCAGAGGCTGCATAGAATCAGGTTCCCTTGAGAAGCCCTGCCTTCCCACCTGCCCAGTGGTAGGACAAATGCTCATCACCTGAGAGGTCTTTTTATCCTTCTGCTCCTGCCCCTTCATTGCACACACCATCAATCAAATCAAACCCCAGCCGGGTGTGGTGGCACCAGAGTATCAACTAGTGCATATTACACACAAAAGAATAAGAATTTGGGGAGAGAGCCCAATGTTTCTGCATTTGGAATAGCTCTTCAAAAGCCTAGCTTAAGGAATGAAATATATCTAGAAAAAAATATCTAGAAGCACAGTCCTGACTTAGCTTCCTTTATTTGAGAGTATCTAAAAATTTCTTAGTATGTTCAGGAAGCATTTTATCAAAATCATCTATCCTTCCTAATCAAAAAAAAAAAAATTTACCTGAGAATAATTTTTAAGTCTAATACTTAGTTTTTCTGCAAGATTTCTTTTACTTTGCTCATTCTCCAACCCTCATTTTTCTTTCCCCAACCAGAAACATCACATGAGTTTTATCCTCTTAAAAAACAGGTAATTACAATTACTTTCAGGAAGTCTCCACAGTCTCTTGATTTGAACCCACCCTTTCAACTCCCCTTGACAGAGAATTTTTTCTTTGGATACCCTGAAACTAATATTGTCCATTCCTATTCTGGAGTCAGTGAAGCTTTGAGTCCAACTCAAGTGTGTTAGTCAGTTTTCAGCCTCTGTAACAAAATATCTGAGATAATCAACTTAAAAGGAGGGAAGATTTATTTTGGCACAGTTTCAGAAGTCTCTGCTCATGGTCAGTTGGCTCTGTTGTTTCTGCGCCTGTGGTGAGGCAGAATATCATGGAAGGTAGTGTGAAGTGGAGAAAGCTTCTTACCTCAAGGTGATCGGCAAACAGAGAAAGAAAGAGGAAGAAATGTGATTCCCAGTATATCCTTCAAGGGCATGCACCTGGCTATCTAACTTCCTCCAATAAGGCCCTACCTCTTAAAGATACCTTAAGCCGGCAACCAATTGAAAGCTAACCGCTGGTCCCTATACTATGAAAGGAAAACCAAAGCTTTTCTTGTGTTTCCTTTGGGTGAGGTAATAAGATCCATGCATTATACATATAGGTAGCATCACATTTTTAGCCTCCTATTGCTCATTCCTGATGATTCAAACATGTCTGGAAATGTTGGGCAGATTATTAGGAGAGATGGCAGAGGTTGAAATATAACCATCTAGTTGCCTACCCAAGTCCATTCCGTCTTCCTAAGAAAAGAATACCTATATTGTTGGATCTAACAATGTGTCCAACTACAAGACTTTTTCTCTTTTTTTAGCTTCTCTCTCAGTTGAGTGTAACCAAACAAAGTTCTGCCAATGAATATGAGATTCCTAGCAAGCTTCCTTTACAAGATTCAATGTCTTTTTCTTCCTTCTTCCACAGTATTGCCTGGAACTCAGGTCTGATGGCCAGGACAGTCATCCTAGATCCCAAGAATGAGAGCTCACCACAGGCACAGTAGAGTGATAACCTAGAAGGAACCTGGTCCCTGATGACATTGGGGATCACAAAACTGGACTGCCCACGTCCAGACTTTTTTAACCTATGAGAGAAATTAAAGATATTTATTTTCATCTTTTGTATTAAATGCAACAAACCTAGTCTCAGTTTAAAGAAAAAATAATAATAATAATAAACTACACACTAAGGAATACAACAGCAGAAGATCAAAGGGGCCCAGGTCTCGGATACTATCATGAAATTGTCATACCTGATCTCCATTTACTTGAGAGAAAAATAAAGCTTCTAAGGCTCCATGGAGGACATAGGGTTTGAATTCAAGTTTCCATCATCTTAAGCAAGTATCTTCTCCCCTTGGACTCCTCCTTGAGAAGCTGGCAGTTAACTTTCATTTCTGTGGCCCAAGCCTGTCTGTGACTCCAGGACATTCCTGCTGCCACACATGGCCCAATTGCTTGAGCTGTTATTCACTACCTGGTTTCTTAAGAAACTTTCAAAAATACCTGCAACTCTCAAGTCAGTGTTTGATGCAGCAATTTCTCCAGATCCTCTGAGTGAGAAAGGACAGGAAAGAACCCAGGGGAAAAGCAGGCATCCCTACACTGAACCCGGTGATTTACTGTAACCAACCTGGAACTGTTAAAACAAAACACAAACAATTTAGGGCTCCAGTCTCCCAACATCTCCCCAGCTCTGGGCCTTTACAATGTTTACTGTGCAGCCATCTGTGAATATCTCTGTGAAACTAGTTAAAGCCTTTTATGAGACCCTAAACTTCTAGTTACACTAATTTCACCCCCCCCCACGTGAATTAGTACTTGAGTAAACAAAAGGCAGACTTGAGGATGGAGAGCGATTGTGCAGTGTTAAATGGTGCATTTAACAGGAGCTGCCCACAAATTTTTCCGTTCCCATCCCGAGCATGCAGGCTGTGCTGAAACCCGTATAATGGACTCTTTATGTGGTACTTGGTTAGAAAAACGTATTGACAAAGAATCACAGACAAATCATAGCCATGACCTTTAGTGCTCAAACAAGGTTTTCCTTGGGAGTGATTTAATTATCCATGCAGCTCACTGGCTGCACACATTAGAAGCCTCTCTGCCTTTCCAAAGGCCACAGCCAGGCCAGTCTGGTTTGCCTTTCCTGTGAGTATTTGGCCAAGAGCTGCTCCCGGAACGAGGCCCTGTTGTGCCATCCAAGGATAAACAGCGCATGGCATCCAGCTGGACTCTGCCAGCTTGAACGATTGCTTCCCAAGCACCTGCTGCCCAAGCCAACCTTGGATCTAACAGTGCCCACAGCCTCAGACTGATTGTTCAGATGAGTGATGCCCATGCTAGTGCCAGGCCTGCAGCCTGTGACAACACGGCTGGACCTCAACTGCCAGGTGTGAGAGCAGGAGGCCCAGGGCCAGACTGCTTTTGTCCCTGCCCTTCTCGAGCCCTCAGGGCAACCTGCCTTTCTTTGGCCTGATCTTTCCTTGGTCCCTTCATTGTTCAGAACTCAAGAAAGACAGGAGGCAGACACAAAGGCTATATGTTGTACACTCCATTTATATGAAATATCCAGAATAGGCAGATCCATAAAGAAAGAGAGCAGATTGTTTGAAGCTGTAGACAGAGGGAATGGGGAGCGACTACTTAATGGGAAGAGGGTATTAATAACTAGATACTGGTGATGGTTGCACAGCATTGTGAATGTACTAAATATCTCTAAATTGTATATTTTAAAATGGTTGAAATGACAAATTTACTGTTATTTGTATTTTATTACAATTAAAATGGTAACTGAAGCATTATGTTGGGGCAGGGTGAAGCGGTGGATATACTTACTCCATCAGCCCCAGAAGACAGAACCAAGACCAATGAGAGAATTTTCCAAAGGCAGATTTCATCACATCACATAAACAAAAGTGAAATTACATTTAGAGTAGTTCTTCTGGATCCAGATATCTTCAAACCCACAATACTGTGTCAGGATGGTTTTATTATCCTTTTTCCCCACTCTCAGTACTGGGGATTGAGCCCAGGGATGTTTTATCACTAACCTACCTTCCCAGCCCATTTCATTTTATTTTATTTTATTATTTTATTTTATTTTATTTTATTTTATTTTATTATTTTATTTTATTTTATTTTATTTTAGGCAAGGTCTCACTAAGTTGCCCTGATTGGCCTCAGATTTGTGATCCAGCTGCCATAGCCACTCAAGTAACAGGGATTACAGTGCCACAGTGCCCAGCTATCTTTATTTTATAGCTCAAGAAAGGAAGGCTCCTGAAGCTAAAACTATTTTCCAAGAATACAGAGCTAATAAGAGATGCAGCCAGGTTTGGAACCCAGGTTTTTCTACCCCAGAAACTGTATGCTTTTTAATACACTGGTGTCTCTGCACGTTTTCTGCTGAGTTACCCCTCAACATCCCACAGGAGGAGTGAAATTATACATCAAGGTGAACCAGCAAAGTCCAAAGGAGCTTCTTAGTGTAAGCCTCATGTTTTAGCTTTCAAATCATGCCTGCTCTATTATCTTATATGAGGTTTTTTCATATTAAGATAAATGTTTATTAAAATCTTATAGTGAATATATCACTCTGGGAAGATAATCCACATTTATCCTAGAATCTCCGATCTCCCTTCATATGCCTTCAGGGTTCTGCATACTTCAATTTGGAAAGCCGGCACTATACTCTTTTCCAAGAGGGAAATAGAAAGGGAATGAGAGGGAAGAGTCAGGGAATGAAGGAGAGGGAGGGAGACGTTCTCAGTACTGGAGTGTCCATGCTCTGAGTTCTGATACTATAAGTATTCACACACATAATGGGGTGAGGCTGGCCCCTAATAACTTTAACTCCTTTTAGCCACAGATCCACTTTGAGAATCTAATGATATCCCTTAACCCTTTTTATCAAAACATTACTCAGCTTCATGAAGTTTGCATACTGTCTTAGGTTATTTATAAATCCCCTAAAGCATATACCCTCGATTAAACATCTCTAGATTACAATGTCTTAGATAGAAAATGAGATAAACTTAAAGATTCTTTCTAACCCCAAGAGTCTGTGATCTTGGCTTAGAGTGCATTCACTCAACCTTCAGCCTTATAAAAATGTGCTTAGTCTGTGGCCCATTTACATATCACTTTTAGGGACTCATTTATCAGCTAATGTGAAAAACAAATTCAAGATGGCATGATAATGAGTTGCTGCATGTCCTTCCTCTGTTCCACGTAGATGACTGCTAGATTTTGCATTACGGATGTTGTAACTTCAGGTGCTTGTGGAGATATGGAAAGCAAGAGAATCTTCTAATTTCTTCTGCATCTCTCCAATTTAGTAGCCATTCACCTGATTAGTGCATAAAGTCAGACGAAGTGCCCAGTGAGAAGGGATTTCTGGTTGGGAGATTCATTCATTAAAGCATTATACTAGAGTTAGTGCAAGAGTTAGATACAAGAGAGGACAATGCCATTGCCCGCTTCTCTTGACAGAACCTGGTGACAATGACCTGTATGATTTTAAATAAAGACTGAGGCTGGTAAGAAAAGGAATTTTCACATCCTTTAATAAAGTAGAAAGATCACTAAACTTAAATCAAAGAAAATTCTGGGGCTGGGGCTGTAGCTCAGTGGTAGAGCACTTGCCTAGCATGCGTGAGGTGCTGGGTTCAATCCTCAGCACCACATATAAATAATGAATGAATAAAATAAAGATCCATCAACAACTAAAAAAAAAAATTAAAAAAAAAAAGAAAATTCTGCCTAGCCCAATCCCTCACCAGACTCAGCTGATTAAATAGGACAAGGCGATCTTTCTTGTTAAGCTTTACTTATCTATACTTATCTTCCTACCCCTATCTAGAATGCAATATATAGAAGACAAGTATATTGGTAATAAGTGTTAGAAGTCAAACTCAGACTAACTTCAGTAAGAAATGACTTGCTGGACTCTGTTAGGAACAATGAGATAGTTCATAGGATCAAAGTGGAAATCTCCTTTTGGAAAGGAATCTAGGAGTACTACCTAGGTGCTCCCTAAGAAATACCCTTCTTCTTGCTAAATATAAGATAAACAATGTGGTAACCAGGATCAGCCACAGCAGTGAACATAATAATAGGAGGACAGTACTTATGATGAAATTGCTGAGCCAGAACCTTGATCAAAGTAATCCAATGCAAGGACAATCAGGAAAAATATTGTGCCAGGTTTTTTTTTGTTTTTGTTTTCCAGGAGAAGAAAATGTATCTTAGTGACCAACATATAAAAATGAAGATGGATATGCTGATGAATAGCATTAGAAAGACAAAGAGGATGCAAAACAGACCCAGAGGGTAATGATTTGAATCAATTTCATAGCAGCTGCAGAAAGACTAACTACAAACAGCAACAATGTCACTTGGACTGGTTTTTCTTTTTCCTTTTCTTTTTTTTTCTTTCTTTTTTTTTTTTTTTTTTTTGGTACTGGGGATTGAACTTAAAGGTACTTGACACTGAGCCACATCCCCAGCCCTATTTTGTGTTTTATGTAGAGACAGGGTCTCACTGAGTTGCTTAATGCCTGGTTGTTGCTGAGTCTGGCTTTGAACTCAAGATTCTCCTGTCTCAGCCTCCCAAAGTGCTGGGATTACAGGCTTGCGCCACTGGTCACTTGGACTTTTCAATCACCATGTCTGGCCCATTCCACCAAAGACTACAAAAGAGGGTTCCTTGATGAAGAAGAGATATTAAATGATAATTCAAGGAGATCCAATGCAAATTATACTTTTGGATGTTTTCAGTTTTCACCAAACTGTGATGGAGATACTTAAAATAGTTGTACATGATCTGTTCTTCTATCAAAGACAGAGTTTAACACAAAGAAAGATTTGGGATAAATAAGAATTTTAATAGCGTTTTTTAAAGATATCTGGATTATTCAGAGTAATCAAATCAAGGGTGGCACACAATATTAGTTGCCTACCATTTGCTTGCTGGTAAATCCTGCTTCTATTCAGGAGTTCACTATTCCATGTGAACATGGAAACAGGCTTTGGAAAGAATCTTTCCAGCTAATAAAAAGCAAATCACTACTAGGGGATGGTCCCTTCATCTTCTAGACATTGTATGTCTATCTGAGATGTTTGGAACTGAGGCAACCATCTTATAAACAAAAGAATAGAGACATAAAATCCAAGTCAACATGCTGAGCATATCACACTGAAAGATGGAAAAGGCTTGGGTCCTGAATGCTATTTGTGAAACTAAAGAATCATTCTGGAACTGTTTGTGTGTTAAAAACGATATTATCATATTCTTATTAGTTTTGTTACAATTACAATCATCCTAATTAATATAAGAGCAGAATGCCGAACTGGCTTCCTGGCCTTTATCCTTCCCTCCCTATAATTATTCCATATAGTATACAAAGCATTCATTTTTAAATTCAAATTGGATAATGCCATTTTCTTGTTTTCCAAAGCCTTCCCTCAGCTCCTAGTATAAAGTCTCATCTGGCCTAGGCTCCAGCCTCCTCTTACTCCATCCATTTTCTCTACTTACACACCTCCTTCCCACCATGTACATTTTATTCCCTTAACACCCTAAGCTTTTCCTCATGAGGGTTGTGCTCTGACTGTTCCTTCTTTTGGACTTCTTACCCTCCAGGTGTCCGTGTGGTCAGTTCTTGTCCTTCAAGCATCAGCTCACTTGTTACCTCCTCAAAGAAGCATTCCCTGAACTGGCCACCTAAATTGCCTATTCTCCTGACATATCCCTCTGTTTTATTTCCTTCACAGTGCTCATCACTATTTTCAGCTACTATAATTATTTATTTTCTTACTAATGTATTGTCAAGTTCTTCTCCTTAGTATGTAAGGACTAAGAGAATAAGACAATATCTGTCTTATTTAACATAATTTTCCTCTGCCCCTATAAAAGTACCTTTAATCTCATAAATCCTCAATAATAATGGAAGTAAAGAAGAAAGGAGAAATGGGAGGATTGTATAAAACAAGCTCAGAGCCGGAAATCAAGGGTTCATTTGTCTCACTCTTCTCAGCTTAGTACCTCTGAAGGTTGCAAGAAGGGTAAGTAACAGCAGCTCTGGCAGCATTTCATTTCATCTTATCTTCTCCAATGAAAAGATATTCCCTCTCCAAATGTCTGTATACCACTCCTAAAAATGAATTGGTGGGCCTTGCTTAGATCGCAGACCTAACTGTAGAATAATCATCATATCTAGAGAAATAGGGTATTATGATTGTTCAGGTTTGAGTTACTTTCTATAGCCAGAATACATTGTGATTGACAGCTCCATGAGATCCACAGGGAATGGTAGGTGGGTGGTACAGAGAGGGGAATGGGGAGGAAGAACAGGGAGAATGCAGAAGGAAGAAAGAGGGAAGGCGAAATTTGAAAAAGAAAAAACGGGGGCTGGGTTGGTAGCTCAGTGGTAGAGTGCTTGCCTCGCAAGTGAGTCACTGGGTTCAATCTTCAGCACCACATAAAAATAAATAAATAAATAAAATAAAGATATTGCGTCCATCTATAACTAAAACAATATAAAAAAGAAAGAGGACTGGGATTGTGGCTCAGCGGTAGAGCGCTTGCCTCGCATGCATGAGGCCCTGGGTTCGATCCTCAGCACCACATACAGAGCAATAAAATACATTGTGTCCATCTACAAAAAAATTTAAAAAAAAAAAAGAAAGAAAGAAAGAAAAAAAGGACTGTTGGGCAGACAAAAATTAATGGATTATCTCTACACACTACATTGCATCCTGCCCTTGCCAGAATGTTTTCCTAATTCTCCAGATTTAAAACACACCCATCTCTAATACACTACATCAACACAATCCTCATCTACACAACCAGAGTAATAGAAAAGCAAATTGGAGTCTACATGTGCACATGTGTATATGTGAATAACAGAATTACTTTAAGAACACCCTAGCTTCACCATAGGGGAGGGTAACTGTAGAATTAAGCTCTTATTTTTTTTCTGAGGATATCTCGTGCTACTGAACTGATATGACTTCCTACTGCCCTGTAGTATGCTCACAATCTGAAGTTTCTCCACCTAACCACCAGAAAAACATGGCTGCTTCTAGCATGAAGGCAGCTCCTACATCCTTTATCCAGATAATGATACAACCACAGGAGACGCCTTCATGATCTCCCCACAAACACACACAATGGCTGAACACAGTCTCACTGGCAGTGCTGTGTGACAGCATAACAGAAGAGGACCCACACTGGTGAAGATGGGTCTGTCATCCATGATGACATATAAAAGGACAGTAACTTAGAAGGAGAAAAACATGTTTTGGCTCTAAATTCCTCCATGGGGGAGCATTTCTATAGGATAATCATGCTGGTGAGGTTCCTTTCCCATAACACATTTGTTTATAAAAATATTGAGTATGCATTACACATCAACATAAATAATTCCCTCCTATCTTTGTCCTCCAAGTTTTGCAGTTAATTAAACTAATTTGTCTGTTTTTGTGGGGTGGAAACTCTTACTGTCATCCTTTCCAATCACTACTTATTTAAATTTCATCCTTGGCCAGTTTCATGATAATGTTTATCTGCTCCAGAGGATTTGAAATGAGAGTAACACACAGGGATGCCATTTAAATTCTTTCTTGAAGCTGAAAAAAGCTAAGAATCAACTGGCCAGTTAGATAACACAATTTCCCTTGTAGGATATTTGCTTAAGATAGCTGGGGGCTAATTTAATTCCAGAGTTTCTTATTTACGGGTTTCTGTGAGGGATTCCCTGCAGTTAGCATGAACCACGTACAGAGTTTCTAAAGAGGCGTTCTTTGAGACCATTCTCAAAAGCAGGTTAAGTATGTTATTTTTAAAGAAAATAAAAATCTGTACAATTTGCTTTCAACATTCCACTCTGGCCAGTTACCAACTAGAAAGACATTCCAAGAACACTTGGATTCGTTGTTTGGCATTTTGTTAATTCATTTGGAAAGAAATGACTTCTTAATCTTGATTCCTTTCAAATGTTAGCTTCAGGCCTCAACCAGCTTTGTGTGTTTATCCTGCATAGGATCTCATAGCACTGGATTGCCATGGGGAGCAAAGGGGAGCCACCTAGAAAACCTAAGGA
>CM053399.1:128727055-128791947 GCA_028644305.1 Xerus rutilus | reverse complement strand
CTTTCAGTTCCTCAAATGTGTCTCTCATCATCTCCTCTCACTCTTCACCAACCTAACTCCTGCTCATCCTTCAGGTCTCTATCCATAGCCACTTCTCTGAGTCTCCCTTCCTTGACACCCAAGTTAATACCAAGTTCTCCATTATATTTGCTTATTGAGCTCCTCACTTCTCCTCCTTCCCACTCAGCACTGTTCCAACTAAGTTCATTAGTTATCTGTGAGATATTTTGCTTAAAGTCTTTTTCTCCCTACTAGGTTGTAAGCTCCACAAACAGCAAGGACATGGTCAGTAATATTCACTGATTTATCCCAAAGCTCAAGTGATAGGTATATAGAAACTACTAGATAAATACTTGCTGACTCAATAACAAAGAAAAAGAGTGGGCAATTCCCTTAAATGCTATGATCCCTTCCACATCAAAGAATGTGTCAAAATGCATTCTACTGTCATGTATAATTAATTAGAACAAATTAAAAAATAAAGTTAAAAAAATTATATTAATTTAATTCTGTGTACCATATAAATGCTAGAACCATAACAACAAACCTAATTACGACTTGCATTAGAAGTAAAAGAAACCACCCTGACTGTATAGGACTAAAGAAAAAGGAGTAAACGGAGCCAGCGTGAGGGCCTGCTATTGCCAGGTGCTGCATCAGGTGCTTTTGGAGAGTTTATCTCACTCCATTGTCACAAGAATCCTTCCGTTTTGTTATTATCTCCCCATTACTCAGGTTAGAAAAATGAGGCTATACACACAGAAAGTGGTAGCCTGCTCGACTCCAAGCCTTGATTATTTGAAATATACTACAAGTTAAAACTGTGTTTTAAGTTTCTTTAAAAAATGGGTATAGAGACTGAAAAGGACAAGTGGGAAGTAAAAAGTTTCCCAGTTTTCCCTTAATCTCTATATTTAGCCTGTTCTCTCATACTACACATCTCCCACACCCACTCTGCCTCTTAAACACCAACCCCCTCACACACACACATAACACTGAGCACTGCAGATCCCACCACGAGAGGATAATTTCTTGAATTCTTGATGATGGCCTCCACAGTGAATTAGGTATGACTTTAATCAAAAACCTTAGTCCTTTGTCTGCATCATTACTCCTTCTCTACTTTTATCTCAGGTCCCTTTTCAGCTCTGCATGATTCAACTCTCATTTATGTGCCCATTAAGCCATTATCCCCATTTCAGGTTCTGATCAGAATTGCACTCTTAATAAATTATAACAATAGACTCCAACTGACTTTAGAGGATAGGCTTCACTTTCTGTTTCCCATGAAATCATCTCTGTCCCTAAGAGCTGGACATAAGGTTCTATCCTCGGCAAAAGTATTCTAAGCAAAACCAAGACATTACAGAGAAGCAGACAGGATTCAGTGCTTCTTAAACAAGCTCAATGCAGCCTGGAGGGGTCGGGAGTGCAGAGGTAAATGGCCTCCTGGTGTAGAAGCCACCAATAAACATGGGTTCATTCCTGACTGCCCCAGCCTTGCCAGCCTGTGGCTTCAAAGATCTCTTGCTGGAGGATAGTATATTATTTTCTTTCCCTTGAGTCTGGGAAGCTTTCACTTTTCTGTTTTCTTTCCTTGTTCATTTGTTGGGTTTATTGGGCTTTATCTACTCTCCTAGATTATTTTCCAGAGAGAAAGTTAACTGTGCTAAGGTTTCTAATACTTGTTATCTGTGATGGGGTGCAAGGGCCCCCCATGAACTCAGATGCAGAGAAGCAGCAAGTTAAGCTCAGCTTCTCCTCAGTTTGGAAGCTGCTAGAGACCTGGGCTGGGAGAAAACCTCAGGGCCTTCCAAAAGTCAGACTCCTGATATATTTAGAAATGAAAAAATTCCTAAACAAGTTTACTAACGTTGTGATAAATACTAAAGATTTGGATTAAACAGATTCACTCTCTGTGAATATAACAGACATAATAATTTCATGAATTTAACATTTATATGTCAAGTTTTTCTTTTATTAATGGCTGAGGAGTTTCTATCAAAACCAGAGCACTGTAACATGAGAGGAGAGCTGATCATTGGAAGAATGGGCTGCCTGGGTGAATTTTGGTTTTATGCAGTCTTTTGCCAGAGAATAAGTCTTGGGAAGCACCACACAGGGTACTGAACTGGGGGCTTTCATGGCTTGTGGAAAGTGAAGGGGTATCAGGTGCGCTGACTTGAAGGCTGGAGACTGGCCAATGGCTGGGACTAGAATCATCTAAGCACTCACTCATATGCCTGGCTTCTGAACTAAAAGAACTCAATAGTCCGGACTGCCAACTAGAACCCTGCACATGCCTTTCTACATTAACCTGGCTTTCTGGCAACATTGTGGCCTCAGGGAAGCTGGGCTTCTTATATGCACCTGTGGGTTCCAACCATAAAACTTATACTTGACAAGGTAGAAGCTGCACTGCTTTTTTTTTTAATTTTTTTTAGTTGTCAGTGGTCCTTTATTTTACTTAGTTATATGTGGTGCAGAGAATCGAACCCAGTGCCTCACATATACTAGGCAAGCGCTATACCACTGAGCTACAACCTCAGCCCAAAGCTGCACTGCTTTTTAAAACCTAACCTGAAAGTCACATTACATCCCTTCCCCTGCATTACATTGGTTACAAGTGAATCACAGTTTCCCCAAATCTAAGGGGAGGGAAGTTAGACTTCACCCTTGATGGATAAAATGTAATAAAGCTCAAGAGAGCAGGCGGAATGAGAGACATTACTATGACCATCTTTTGAAATGCAATCTGTCACAAAATCAGTGACCTAAGATTCTACCAGAAAAGGCTGAAAAGAAAACTGAAATAAACCCATATTAATTAGATTGAAGAAAGTAATAAAGAGCAGAAGTAAATGAAAAGAAACACAGAGAAAAATTAAAATTGGAAAACAATAACAAAATCAATAAATAGCTCCACTGAGAAAAAGAGAGAAAGAAAGAACAGATTTCCAGCTTCAAGTTCTACATGGAAAGAGCTTTGGAGTCACTACTTGATCCTAATAACAAGTAATAAACAAAGCAGGCTGGGTGTGGTGGTGTACACACACATGTATTTTCAGCAACTTGGGGCACTGAGGCAGGAGAATTCCAAGTTCAAGGCTAGCCTCAACAACTTAGCGAGACCCTGTTTCAAAATAAAAATTAAAAAGGACTGTGGATGTAGCTCAGTAGTGCCCTGGGTAGTGCCCTGGGTTCAATACCACAAACAAACAAAAATAAATAAACCAAAGAAGGCTGAAACATCAACAACTCCTCTAGGATCTGGAGGAGAGGGGAGAATACAGAACAGATCACTGCCCTCAAGTTTGGAAAGACATCCAGACACATACCTGTAACTACAGATACTTGGGGGGCAGAGGAGGATCCCAAGTCTGAAGCCAGCCACGCAATTTAGCAACACCTTGTCTCAAAAAGTAAAAAGGGCTGGGGATGTAGCTAAGTGGTACAGCACCTCTGAATTCAATCCCTAGTATGGCAAAACAAAAGACATTGGAAAGAGAGAGTCAATGAGAGGGAGAAAGAGTTGTGAGAACACAGAGTAAATACAGACTGAGCTTATTGGAGCAGCAGAAAACACTGACAGAGGAGAACATCACTACAGATCCCATGCACATTTAAAGGATAACACTCAAATATTGTGAAAGGGTAATAAATGAATGTATACCCACAAATTTGATAACTTAGATAAAATGAACTAATTCCTTGAAAGACATAAGCTGCCAAAACTCACACAGGAAGAAATAGACAATTTGAATAGGCTCATATCTATTTAAAAAATTGAATTAATAATTAATAACCTTTCAAAAAGAAAGCACCCAGCCTTGATAAATTCACTGGTGAATTCTACCAAACATTTATGGAATAAATTATACCAATACTTTACAACTTCTTTCCAAGGACAAAAGCAGAAGGAATCCTCCTTCCTAACTAATTCTATGAAGTCAATGTTACCCTGATACCAAAACAAAAACAAAAAAAGAAAACCATAGCCTATAACTCTCAGCAAATTGAATCCAACAATATATAAAAATAATTATACACCACAACCAAGTGGGATTTATCCCACGAAAGCAAGGCTGGTTCAACATTAAAAAATCAACAACCTAAAAGAAAAAAATTTCATGATCACATGGATGAAGAAAAGGCATTCATGACAAAAACTCTCAGAAAATAGGAATAGAGGACTTCCTCAAGTTGATGAAAAATATCTACAATACTCCTACAGCTAACATCACACTTGATGAGGAATCAGAAGCTTTTCACTAAGATAAGAAAAAGACAAGGATGTCATCCCTTACTAGTTTTTAGCATTGTAGTGAAAGTTCTAACGCAATAAGACAATTAAAGAAAAAAAAGGTATGTAAACTGGGAAAAAACAAATATTGGCAGATGACATGATCATGTATGTAGAAAATCTAAAAGAATCAACAAAAAACCGCTGGTACTAATAAGCAGTTATAGGAAGTTTGCATAATACAAAGTTAAAATGCGAAAGTCAATTGTCTTGTATTTTTTGTTTTATTTTGTTTGGGGGGCTTGTTTTTTTGTTTTGTTTGGTTTTTTTGTTTGGTTTTGGTTTTGGTGCTGGGATTGAAGCCAAGGCCTTGTATTTGGCGCTGCCACTGAGCTATACCCAGCCCTCAATCACTTTTCCAAATACCAGAAATGAGTAAGTAAAACTTGATTTTTAAAACATTTACATTAGCACCTCCAGAAAATTAAATACTTTGGTATAAACTTAACAAAATGTATGTAAGTTCCATATAATGAAAACTATAAAACTGATGAAAGAAATCAAAGAACTAAATAAATGGAACATGGACAGGAAGACTCTATTTTTAAGATATCATTCCTTCCTAACTTGATCTGCAGATTAAATGCAATCTAAATCAAAATCCCAGCAAGCTGTTTTATCAATTTCAACAAACTGATTCTAAAGTTTATATGAAGGAAAAAAAGACCCTGAATACCCAACACAGTATTGAAGAAAAAGAACCAACTTTCTTTGTTGATTCTTTTAGATTTTCTCCGTAGATGACCATGTCATCTGCCACTGACACCACCTGAAGTCAAGACTTAGTGTACAGCTAGAGTAATTAACACAGTGTAGTCTAGGTGAAAAAGCAGACAGATATCTCAATGAAACAGAATAGAGACCAATGCAATGGAGCAAAGACAGTTGTAACAAATGGTACTGGAATAATTGGAAATTCACAAACACAAATAACCAATATTAGAAATGAAGATGTAGGATGAGAGTGATCTGGCTCTGACATGTCACTCCACTGATCACCAGGGTTGATTTGGCTGATTTGGTTGGCTAGGCATGTTCTCTCTTCCCAAAGATATGAGCTTGGTGGAAGAGGACAACCTTTCCAGATAGAAGGGGACCACTCTTCAGCAAAGGTAGCTGCACTCCCCTGCTAGAACCTCCAAACAAGTTCTCAAGAATGATGGAGTAGCTGGGCACAATGGCACACACCTATAATCCTAGTTATTGGCAAGGCTGAGGCAAGAGGATTGCAAGTTGAAGGTCAGCCTCAAAAATTTAACAAGATCTAATCTCAAAATTTAAAAAAAATAAAATAAAAATGGCCTGGGATATTCAGCACTTCTAGGTTCAATCCTCAGTACTCATAGTGATAAAATAGTAATAATAATAATAATAAGAAGGAGGAGGAGGAGGAGGAGGAGGAGGAGGAGGAAGACATATCACTACTGATCCTATAGACCTTTAAAAGACAAAAAGGGAATTCCACAACTTTGTGGAAAAAAAATTCACAACTTAGATGCAAGTACAAATTCCTTGAATAATAAAACTCACCAAAATGATGTAAAAGTAAATAAACAAATGAATATTCTTATATCTATTAAAGAAATGAACAGCATCAAAAATGTTCCCACAAAGAAAACTTCAGACAAAGCCAGTTTCACTGGTGAAT
Organism: Xerus rutilus; assembly: GCA_028644305.1. Lineage (NCBI taxonomy): Eukaryota > Metazoa > Chordata > Mammalia > Rodentia > Sciuridae > Xerus > Xerus rutilus. Next base: position 128,785,996 of record CM053399.1, on the reverse strand, counting down.
GCACCTATGATTCACAGAAGAACTAACGTATTAACATAAACACTTACAGAAAGTAGAGATGTTTCTTAGTTTATTTTATGTGAGGCTCCTATAACCTTGTGATGAAGCTTATCCAGGAATTAAAAAAAAAAAAAAGAACACTACAGAATAATATCCTTCATGGACATTCAAAAAAATCCTCAATGAAATATTAAATCAAATATAGAAATATCTAAAAATGGTAATAATCATAATCAATTAGAGCTTATACCAGGGATAACGAAAGTGCCTTTCACCTGATCTTATGGGGAAAGGACCAATATTTTATCAATGAGTATTACAGAGTTTTTAAAGATGCTCTTTATCAGATGTGGTAGTTCTCTTCTTTTTTTAATTTGCTGTGAAATTCAAGCATAATGGAAATTGCATTTTGTCAAATGCTTCTTTTGTGTCTATTGAAATGCTCAAATAGTTTTTCTCCCTTAATCTGTTAATATGATGAATTACATTGATTTTCACAATGTTAGGAAACAGAAAGGAGGAAATCAGAAAGGAAGAAATAAAACTCTCTCTGTTCACAGGATTGTTGACTTAGACAGCCATTTTATTCATAATAAATGGTTTTCCAAATCAGAAACATCCCAGGTGTCTATAAGCAAGAGAATAGCTTTAAAAAACACATTATATTCATACAATGCTCGTCAACTGATAAGAATAGACTTACTAATACACTCAACAATGTCAGATACATCTCAAAACTATTATGCTGAATGAAAGAAGTTTTTTTAAAAAATGAATACTGTAGCAATCCATTCATATAAAGCTTCAGAGCAAGCAAACTTAATTGATAGTGGAAAACTATTCTAATGAACAGCAGTCACCTCCAGGGCTGTGGCAATGATCACGGACTGGAAAGCAACATGGGGGGTCATGATAACATTCCGTGCATTGATGGGGTTTAGGCTACACAGTTATATGCATTTGTCAAAATCCATCATATGGCACACACTTGAACTTTGTACATTTCACTGTTTGTGAATTTTACCTTAAGAAAGAAACACAAATAAATACTGAACTCTAACAATATGCATGTTGTTGGTTAACAGTGACATAAACTGACACCTTCAACCTACCTTGAAATGCATTTCAAAATGAATCAGAGAGAGGGATAAGTGACAAAGAAAATAGAGCAAACTGTTAAATTTAAAATCTAGGTTTTGGGCTGGGATTGTAGCCCAGTGGTAGAGCGCTTGCCTTGCATGTGTGAGGCCGTGGGTTCGATCCTCAGCACCACATAGAAATAAATAAATAAAGATATTATGTCTATCTACAACTAAAAAAAATATTTAAAAAAATAAAATCTAGGTTTGGGGCACCTACATGTTCCATGTATAATTCCTACAATTTTTCTGAATATTTGAGGTTTTGTACTATTTCAGAGAAAAGCAGAATTATTTTTTATGCATTTTATTGGTGCTGGGGATTGAATCCAGGGCCTCATGCTTGCTAAGCATACATTCTACCACTGAGCCACTGTTAGGTTAGCGAGGCAAACACAGAACACATAAACATGGCGAACGCCGCTGCGGGCTACAGAGAACAAAGCAGCCAGCAGCCCGCATGCACAAAGGAACAGCCAACCAGACACTGATACATAAGCAGTAATGGCGCTTCCTACCAATCAGTGGACTTTTCCTGACTCATCCCAGAAGGACTCTGACCTCAGCAGGACCCCCTGACCAATCCCAGAGGACACAGGACTCTAGATACTTCCTCTTCCTACCTCATAGCCCCTCTCTTCCTGCCTTAGGCCCTCCCCTTCCTGACCGGGCTCTTTAAATTTTCTGTACCATGGAACACATGCGCAAATCTCCTGGACTCGCTCTGTTGGAGGGGGAATTCGCCTGGAAGCGTATTTCCCAATAAAGCCTTTCCCAGTGGCTTTATTTACCACCTTTTGGTCTCCTGGCTTTACAACCACCACCACAAAATTATTAGAATTATTATTTTTTGAATGTTAATTCACATTACATGGCAAACAGCATGATATAGCAAGTCTGAAGTCGTATGCTAAATAACTATTTCTTGGTGTGTTGTCACTGAGTCAGTATCACTTCATTCTTAGAGTAACAACTGACTTACCCATGGGCCTCACTGTACCCCCACATCATTCTAGGCACTTGGGGTGGGTTGTCTTTGTAATCTTCCCAGCCGCCATTCCCTCCACTCTCTCATATGGCAGCGTACTGCCAATTAGAGAAGGTACTCCTCTTTTCTTGTGACACTTTTGGTCATTATTACCACACACATCTACAATGACCCAGGATGAGTCGTGCTCCTGGGGCTGAGCAATGTACAGCTTACACAACAGCAACTGGAAGCCTGACAAGGGCCCTGTGAAATACAGTAACCATCCCCAGGGCTGATGCTTAGCCTGTCCCACAAATGTGGCAGTATCAGTTGTTTAAAATATTAAAATATTTATTGGTGACAAAAACTCAAAACCTTGAGCCCCCCACTGTGTCCTCAGTCACTTCAATCACCCAGGTCCCTCCCTTAAGACCCTCTACATCTCCTCATCTTCAGCAACCAAAGGCTTAGCAGAGAGTTCCCAGCTCTTTGCTCCAAGGTTAGGGCCTATGTCTGCTGTGATTGGTCTAAAGTAGGAGCACTCCCCATACCTTCAACTCCTCCCTTCCATCTTTCCCCATTCTATGCTAATGGACTGTACACTTGACAGAGAGTACCCCATTGTTTGTAACTTTGGGGCCATGATTGGTCTGAGGACCCTATATAAACTGTTGCACTTTCTGAAATAAACGGGCTCTGCATCTCGCTCTGTCGGAACAGTCTTACCATTTCCCGGAGTCTGGGTGAAGTGACTCTGCGGACCATCACCCCTAACTCTCGTCCCACGGACCCCAGTCTGTCCTTCCTGGACCCTTCTTCGTCCCATGAGACCCCAACTCGTCAAGCAGACCCACGAGGCACAAAAGTAAAACTACATAATTGTTGGTGAGCATGAAGATAATTAAAGTTTAACTATACACCAGATTATCCCCAATTTAACAATAAGAAAAGTGAGGTACACAAGAATAAATTAATTTATTGGCAATCTCAAAGCTAATAAGCTAGAGTAACAAGATTTGAATGAACTAGTCCAACTTCCTCCTTAGCTATACCTTACAGTCTCAACATCAAAACTCTCAAAAAGAGGCTCATCTCAAATTGTCTTCCTACCTTGATCAGCCCTAATGACCAGCCCCATGAATTACTCTAAAGCAGACTGCCCTTCGGGTGACTTGAACTAAAGGGAAGGCCCATGAGGGATACTGAGAGTGAACAGTCTCCCTCCCCAGGCACTCAGGCACAAACACCAGGGATAATAACTACCATGGGTCTGGGTTCACTGATGCCACACCCATAGCTCAGGCTGATCCAAAGGGTCAATTCCTGCCCTTCCCATAATTTGGCTATGAAAGTCTGTATAACTTCTCTTGGGTTTAACTCAGGTTGAGTTGGGTTTATGTCATTTACACTCAACTGGTTCTGATGACACAGTTGCATCACACTGCTATACACATGCAGAATCAATCTTATGAATGGTGGAGAGGTGAAGGGATTACTTCCTGATAGCATTTAAATTAGATCTGGGCCTTGTAAAGTGATAGAATTTAGCTAAGTAAATGAAGAGCTAAGAGCAATCCACAGCAACTTGAGTAATGGCACCTCAACTGATACACAAACAAAAATTCAGCAGTTACCATGAGGCCCACTGAGCAAACAATTCTCCAACACCTACTTTTAGAATAATTAACAAGTGGATGAATGAAGGAACAGGTATAGTATGGAAAGTAGTAGCACACCTCTACCCAACTGCCAAGACGAGGCACATGCACCCCACATCAGAAAGTTAATAGGACTATACTACGGGAAATAAATTACCTGAAAGATAAGACAGTAAATTATGTTGTTTATTTTGGAATAAATGGTAAATATTAATCTTTATTTTAAATAAGCATGAAAAGAATATATAGGCGTGCCATTTTACAGAGAAATATAACACTCCTATATCTGAGTAGTCTATACCTTCATCCCCAAATTTTAACCATTGGGCCTATTAATACATGGATGGTTGGGACTGGGTACTTACTTGCCTGGCATGTGTAAAGCCTGGTTCGATCCCCAAGTTTGCAAAATATAAAAATAAATGGATAACTGCATATAAAGAGAGGAAGTAGTTGAAGAGTTTTGAGCAAGTAGAGAACAAAATGAAAAATATATTTGATGAAGAGCTGTCAGCTCTGCAGGACGAGTAGCTTAGGATGAGTAGATGAATGGGAGACTAGTTAGAAAGGGATAAAGCAGTAATCCAGACTCATTAGCAGTGTGACCAGAGAGGAGAGGAGGAAGGTAGAAGACATTTGGAAAAAAAAATCACTAACATTATCAATTGGTCATGAAGGATAAAGGAAAAAGAAGTGAAAAAGATATTGAGCCCTTAGAGCAGAAAATTCCCACCTAACACATTACTATCTTGTCCCAGTTTTATCTTCCAGATCAGAGAAATGGCAAATAACATTCTACTCTGAAATTCCCCACAAGTCAGCCACTCCGAACCCTGGTGCTAAAACAACAGTCATTGTGAAGGACTTTCTGTGGCCTTGTGTTCATAAAAGAGGAAGAAAAATGAGAATTACTGCTCACACCAACTTGGCTGTTACCCGTAACCCAGCAGTAATTTATTGTGTGTGCCCAGTGGTGGGCTGGTTTGTTTTCCCCATAAACCTCCTATCTTCCACACTGGACCAAACAGAACCTTGAAAAAGCCTCTTCTACAGGCAAAATATGTTCATGTTCAACTGACAGAACAAAAAAATCGAAACACCATTAGCTACAGGAAAAATAACTCACTTTTTGAACAACTTCCCCCCACCCCCATTGACCCCTTGATATTTCCTATTGCTGTCCACACCAGATCTTTGCCCATGGAACCAATGGTAAACTACTCAACCCCACCTCTCCCAATCCCAATGCCCTTCCTTACTGACAGATGCCTGTTATTGGATATAGCCATGGGCTAAAAAATGACACTTTCCTGTCTTCTTTGTAGCTAATATGCTTAAATTTGGCATGTTAAGTTATGCATATTAGCTACAAGGAGCTAATCCCTCTTTGGTGGGATGTGACATTTTACTCCTCCCCCCTCCCTTTTTCTTCCCACTTCGCTGTCAGAGAAGAGGGCTAGAGTTCCAGAAGTCATCCCAGAGCATGAGAAAACTGGAAATGACAACCCCATGGTAGCAGGATAGAGAATAGTACAGTGCAGAATTCCCCAGGTGGTACTGCTGTAACAATTTGAGGATGTCTACCACTAATCTCTTATATTTCAGCTTATTGCACCCACCTCTGTTAAGTGGGCCACTTTATAGGTTTTGAAACTGAATTGCAGAAAGCTTTATGTGATTTGCTGAGTCTCACAGCCTGTCAGTAACTTGAACCCAGGGCCCAACTCTCCAATATTTTTCTATCAGAAGGACCTAACTGAAAGGTTCTAGATTTAGCTTTTAGCAACAGAACATCCTGGCTCAACTTCAGTTTAGTTTCCTCTCTCATCCAGCCCCAAGTTCCTCCAGAAGGGTCTTGCTACCATACCCAAATGCTTTCTAGAAAATACCAAATGTCTCTTAGAAGACTTTTTGTAGACAATATGAGAAAGAAACTTATAAGCCCTTCTCACTTATGATTTTCTTTTTGTTTGGAGAACTTCTTTTCATGGTTTTTTTAGAGTATATATGCTGGTTACAAATTATTTTAGTTTTCTTTTATCTGAGAATGTCAATTTTCCCTTCTTCTTAGAGGGATATTTTTGCTGGATATAGAATTCTGAGTTGACATTTCTTTCAGTACTTGAAAAATATTGTGCCACTTCCACTGGCCTTCATGGTTTCTTTGGGAAACAATCATTCAGATTGTTTTCCCTGTAAGTAAAATTCTCACTAGTTCCAAGGCTTTTTCTTTAGTTTTCAGAAGTGTGACTTCACTATGTCTTGATATACACTGCTTTGATTTACCCTATTTAGAGTTTGCTCATTTTGAATCTGTTAATTCTATGTGTCAGATCTGGGAAATTTCCAGCTGTTATTTCTTTGAATACTTTTCAGACCACCCTCATTCTTCTCTCCTTCCAGGATTTTGAGAGCATGAATGTCAGGTCTTTTGTTTTAGTTCCACAGATCACTTAGCACTGTTTTTCTGTTTTCTTTCAGTTTGATTTCTCTGTTCAGAATTTTATCATTCTATCTTTCAGTACATTTATTCTTTCTTTTAGCCTTTAATTCTTCTGTTAGGCCCATATGTTGGGATTTTTATTTATAATTTTATTTTTCAGTTCTAGAATTTCCATTTGAGTCTTCTTTATGTCTTATAAAGGTATTAACTATGAAGAATTCTCTCCCAACACTCATTCTTCTGCCACTCTCTTTCGAAACTATGTTAGTTTGCTTCCTGGTGGGCTCATTGCACTTTGGAAGTACACACTCACTTGCATGATTATTTGATTAATATTTGTCTGTCCACAAAACCATAAGCTCATGAAAGCTAAGATACTTGCTATCTTTGTTCCACCTTGTCCCAGCTCCTAGCAAATGTCTAGCATATTTTAGGTGCTCAATGGATTGACAAACAGGCTAGCTAGGGGTAGCTGGCAAAATGCAAAGTGGTCACTTTGGCGTCAGCCTATAAGATAATGCCAGAAAGATTTAAAGCACAGAGCGAAATTTGCGTCATCACATGGCAATGTCTGTATGATCCTGCATTTCTTTTACTCCCCCCCCAACCCTGGTATTCTTTCAAAGTACAAAACAGTCTTTTTTAGGGTTACATGGGAAACTAATTCATCTCTAATAAGAGCAAACCATCATCTAATTAAACAATTTAGATTGAATATGCTAATACAGAAGATCTTTTTTAAAAAAGATTAATTACAAAGGGACTTCAAGAGGATAATTGCAAATGGGAAATGGTGAATCTGAATAAAATTCCTATTTTCTTTAATTACTGAAACCCTCTGCTAACAAGAGCTTTATATTTAAATATTATATGTCATGAGGGTCTTTCCAGGCACTGGGGAAAATACAATTAAGTTTTTGGTAAGACATTGTTCTCAGTCCTTTTCCAGGCATGGAAATTCAGAGGCTTCAGGCCTGAAAGGGATAACCTAAATTGTTTCATAAGACCTGGTCCTGAATTAGAGTCCCTAGAGAGACTTCTCTGATCACTGCAGTCTGTCACTCAGAAGCACTATATCCCTATATTTTTCTTTCTTTTCTTTTGTCTTTTTCTTTGTGTGTATGTGTGTGTGTGTGTTAGCTGAGCAAATTCCTACAGACTTTTGGCTTTCTCAAGAATTGTCTTTACCCAATTTTGAGGGATCCACCAGAAAGTGTACCAGAGGAAATTACCTGTCTCTCAATTCTGATTAGGTTCCATATGCTAGTATTTCTTAAGATTTCTCCAAGTGTGATATGGAATGCCTAAGACTTCCCCTACAGCTCAAAATACATAAAATGCAAGACAGTTAGGTCCTCAGAAATTTGCTCAATTCCAGAAACTTTCAATATTTACATGAGTGAAAGGACTCCTTTATAGTAACTCACTGAGTTACTAAGAATAAGTCAAATTTGCATTCACTAATTTGGGTTTGCAGATCCCTAATGTGTTAGTCAGCTTTTTATTGCTGACCAAACAACTTGGAGGAGGAAAGGTTTATTTTGGCTCACGGTTGCAGAGGTTTCGGCCCTTGGTCAGCTGGCTCCAAGGCAGAAACATGAAGAAATGAACTCTTGTGCAAACCTATACATGATATGCTGGAGGGATCATGGTAGAGGAAAGCTGCTTAGCTCAAGGTAGCCTGGAAGCAGAGAGGAAGGAGCCAGGACAAGATACAGTCACAGCCCCAAGGGTACACTCCCAGTGACCAACTTCCTCCAAACATGCCCCACCTGCTACAGTTTCTACCACCTCCCAATAGTTCATTCAAATTATTAATCAATCAAATGAATGCATCCACTGGTGAGTTTAGAGCCTTCATGATCAAATAATTTCCTAAAAGCCCTGTCACTGAACATAGCTGCAGACCAAGCCTTCAACACATGAGACTTTGGGGCACATTCTAAATCAAAACCATAACTATTAGAGTTTATGAAATGCACTAAACAGCATTCTGAGAAGCCTGGCTGTCATGGAATGCTTGGAAAAAATCACAAAGCTTCTACTGATATGTTTGTAAAAAGGATAGTTTGTTATCTGGAACTTCCAATATTGTCTTGAGTTGTCAGCAGAGTGTGTTGAGAGTGGGCTTTGGAGTCAACTCACCTGGATTTGAACTGTCTCCCTCCTGTACTATGTGACTTTGAGAAGTGACTTAATTGTGTGTCTTCATTTCTTATGTGTCAAATGGAAATACTATTACTCACCTTGTGGTTTTGCTGAATGGACTAAAGGACATCTTCCATATGAAATGTTTAGCCTGGTGACTAAATTACTCAATGAAAAAAATTACAAATCTATGGTTTCCCGGTTGCAGCTCTTCTTGTGTCAATCATTATTTTAGTAACATTACTCATCATTTTTCTTTTTGTTTCTGCTTTTTTTAGGATTGCTGCATTGCTATCATTTTATTTTTGAGCAATTGCTGTTATGCTTTTACATCTTGGTCCTGCTCATTTGTTCTACCAAGTTCTTTTTCACTAGGAAAAGGGAAGTGTGCAGTGGAGGGATTCTGGAGGCTGCTACTCCAAGGATTCGATCTCTGTCCTCACTGTCTCAGACTGATAGGCAGCACCAAGCATCCTGTGGTACCCTGGTGTGGCCCCAGAGGCCATCCTAGGAGGAGGAAACAGGCTGAATACAGATTTGCCGGGCCAGCAAATACTCTCAGCATGTCCATATGTGCTCTCTCCTTAGGACATGGAGGGAGTGCTGACATGGTGGGGGCCAGAGATAATTTTGTGGTTTACAAGAAGTTTCTGGCAGAGGCCAAAGGAATCACTGTGCCTTTGACATCTTCACAAAGATTCTGAAAAATTGCCCCTTTTTCCTTTTTAGTTCAGGAAGATTCTGTGACGTGGCTGTTAATTTTGCTGTCATTCAAACCTCCAGCTTAAAACTTAGGCTCAGAAAAGAAAAGGCCCTATTGGTTTCCTTCTCTCTTTTGCTTCCTTCCAGTTCTTCTTCCCAGGTGAGCTCTTGTGCAAACCTATACATGATATGCTGGAGGGATCATAGTTTTTAAAGTCTGAAGTCTCTGCCTCTCTTCCATGTGGCTGTTACTGAGTTGTGTCCTTTAAAACAAACCAGTAAACTTAAGCGAAGGGCTTTGCTGAGTTCTGTAAACCACTCTAGAAAATTATTGAACTCAAAGGGTCATTCACATTATTGAACTCAAAGAATCCCCAAATTATAGTCAGAAATATGGGAGACTTGAACTTGGAATTAGCATTTGAAGTGGGGGCAGGCCATTTGGCTTCACTGGTTTCTGTATGCTAGTGAATTCCCCAGCAGTACAGAGGCGGAGGATTGGAGGTTCAGACTAGGGGAGCAAGATGGTGTATTTACAGGTCTGTAAAGCCACTGCTCCATATTGGTAATATATGCCACCCGTTTGGCCCAAAGGAAGTTATTTCCTCTGACAGCCACCAGAGTAGAATCTTGAAAGAAGTAAATCAGTCTATTACAGAAAGCAAAAACTACTCACACATGAGAGTCCCCAGGGACCATAGAAAGCTCCACTGCAGCCCTCCACACATCTGTCAAGCCTGCTGTGGCAATATTCTTCTTGTTGACTTAAACGCAGAACAAATGTTTCCTCTCCTGTACTCATATGCATGGCTCTTCAGACAGATGCAACTTCACGTTCACCACATCGTGACATCTCCCAGGAGGCAAGTCCCCTGAAAGTGACCTGGGTTACAGGCTTGGATTAGTACCAAACTTCCCCAGTCAAAACCTAGCTCTGCTTCTCTCTGGCTAGGTGACTTAGGGCTAGTCTGGACCTCCCTGTGTCTCGGTTTCCTCATCTAAACAAGAATCCTAACAATACCTGCCTCCCACGGCTACTATCTAGATGAAGCAGGTAATAATGGTGAAAGACTTAGACCAGTGCCTGGCATCCAGGAAAGCAGTACACACCCAGGAGCTTTACCACCATTGCAGGATTTACCATAGCAACGGGACACCTATCAGAAGGGTCAATGGTGACAGTAACAGGAACTAGAATAGTCTCATCATGGCCCCTATTGCTGCTCCCTGTCCTGCAGCAGCTGCTAGCTCAATTCCATCTGCTTCCAGGCCAACCATTCTGAAGACTCTGGGAAAATTATCTTCTCTCTCCACCCACTAATCCAAATAATCTATCTTCAGTAAGCAGAGAGCTTAGGGCAGAATCATTTTTGCAGAGCCAGCAAGCCCTGATCTCCATCATGCATCTGAGTCAAAGACCCAAAAGTAGTAGCAGTTCTCTTCATTCAGCTCCATTGCACTTTCTAGGTCTGCTTTGGTACTTTCCCCTAGAGCAGGACATGTTTATCCCTGCCCATTTGCAGTGGCTCGCCCTAGCACTTCTTATTTCCCGCTCTCTGGCCTCCCCCTCTAAAGCAACATGCCAAATAGTGATGAAGAGGACAAGATCCGGAGGGAGGCTGCCAAGGTTCAAATGCTGATGGTGTCTCCTCTGTGCCTTGGTCTCCTCCTCTGTAAATGCATGTAAATTACAGCGCTTACCACCTGGGGTTGTTAGGAAAACTGAATAAACTTCACATGTAAACATTGTGGGGCACAGCAGGGCGCCTGGCACGTGTGCATACTCAACAAGTGTGGGCTATTTTTATTATTTCCTGTCTTCCATCTTTTCTGAGAACCATCTACATTCTTTAAATATGCAAGTGCCTTAATTTTGATATTAATAAGAAACAAGATCATCACTCTGCAATCATCCCTGCATGCGTGCGCGCACATACACACACACACACACACACACACACACACACAGCCCAGGAGCACCTTCCCAGGCTGGGTCCTTCCCTGTGGAGACTTACTGGAGGGATTGCTCAGGGAGCTCAGCAGTCCTCTATCTTCCACTTGTGCCTGTTTGGAGCTAGTGTTTCTGAAGCTATAGAGCCGGGGAGATGATCCCTCGCTGAATGAGAGAGTCTATATCTCACGTCCCCTTCACAGGAGTCCACAATGCACTGTGACTTAAATCAGCTGTTGTTTTCCAATTTCTTTAGTGCCCACCTGCTGTCTAAACTAATTTAATAGCCTCCGTAGCACTGGGGAGCCGGATGTTCAGATGTTCACAGGAGTGGGGAGGAGGCTGAGAGACAACCCAAGTGAGGAAAATTAGCACTGACACAGCCATACATCCAGGCATTAAATAAAATAAGCACATAGATTACAGATCCTGGAGATGCTTCCACTAACCGTCCAATCAGGAAACATCTCCCTCTCTGGAAAATCGCCTTTCCATGCCTTCCTATAAAGTGTCTCTAACATGAGCGAGGTAGTCCAAGGTTTTCTCTGTGCTCTCGTGGCTGGAGCTCTATACTCTCTATAGGCAGGGGTAGGGGGTGTGAGTGTGATAATATGTATGTGTATCTGTTGGTGAAGGACTGGTGATGGGAAATAGGAATAAAAGATACATTAAAAATTATAAGTTCTCCTCTCTAAGCCATTCCACATTCCCCGGCACCAGTAGCCCACTCTGCCACTGGCCTGTGGGGCTATTTATCACTTGAATATCTAGGAGTGTATACTTGGAAATGACACGAAGAAAATTTAAAATAGCCAGTCTAGCCAGGAAAAAATTTGCCCTCCCTAATTTGCATGGGATTCGTGTTCCTTTCAAATTCTTCACTGGGGGAAATACACATCAGGCTTGGACTATTTTCTATTTTCCTGTGATTTGTCATTGAGCTTGGTTTTCCTACTGGAGTACAGTGTGTCCCAGTGAGTACCCTCTGCTTCGCTCATTGGGGGAGTCTTAAACCCAGCTCTTCTGCTCATCTTCTGCTCAGTGATTTCCTCCTTGCTGCATCCCACAGCAGTATCTCCCTCTCCTGATTGATTCTTTCCTTCGGATGCGCCTCATCTCACCAATCCCACTGTGCGTTTCCAGGAGCAAAGACTGTCTTGACTCACTGTCACTTCTCTCACAGCACCAGCACAGGCCGAGACACTGAGTAGATGTCAGTGAAAGCAGGGCAGGCAGGGCAGTGACTCATTTCTGTTGTTCTTGTCTGAATGCTTTTTTTTTTGGTACCAGAGATTAAACTCAGGGGTGCTTAACCACTCAGCCACATCCCCGCCCTTGTTATTTATTTATTTTTGTTTTGAGACAAGGTCTCACTAAGTTCCTTAGGGCCTTGGTAAATTGCTGAGGCTGGCTTCAAACTTTCCATCCTTCTGACTCAGCCTCCCGAGCCACTGGGATTACAGGCATGCACCCATCACACCCAACTTTGAATGCTTTTATTTCCAGGAAAGTCACCAACAACTCTATCCTTTAGTGACCTGAAAATACATGACTCTTGCCTCAACCCAAACCTCCCACCCCACATGTTTTCTCAGTGACTTACCCATCCAACCAATCCTCCCAGTTGAAAATCAGGCATCATCCTGAGGCCTCCTGATTACTTAGGATAATCAAACTATGTTGTGATAACAAATATAAATGGCTCACCTGAAATGATTTTTCATTTACATGTGCATCCATTGTGGATCAGTGGAGGACTGATAAGTACTTCATATATCACTTTTAACTATAGCCCATGAGGCAGGATTAACTGACTGCAAGGGACTGGCAAACACAGAGATTAGAGGGCATTTCTAAGTGACCACCACTTGCTCAAAATGTCCTCCACATTTCCTTCTAACCTTTAACAAATCTGTCACCAAGGCCTGTCTACTGTAACTTCCCCATTTTTATAAAATAAGCCCATTCCTCCCCATTTCCAAAGATACTGTTCATTTCAAGCCTTCACCACCACTACCTTCAGGATTGAACCCAAACCAAAGCTCCTCCATCTTCATCAGACATAATAATCTTAAAATCTAAATCTAATGATGTCAGTTCTCCCCTTAAAACATTTTAGGAGATCCCCATCACCTACAGGATATTCTCTAAAGATGACCCATGAGCCCATCTCACATCAGCTCAGCCTACTGACCAGTCTCTTTCCTCATACTACACAAAGGAACTTGTTCATGAGAAAGCTAAAATCCAGCCCATCTCCACTTGCCAAGCCTGATTACAGTAATAGCCTGCATCTCCTGAAGAAAGGGGTACTCATTCCACGTTGGCACCTTTTTAAAATCCAGACAAATGTATTATTTGCTCACTAAGCTATATTCCCAGAAAGGGGCACATCTCTCTATTCCATATGCAGTCTTTAGATTGGGTAGCAATAATGCCACTAGCAGTTCTCCAAATTCAGCATCCCATTTCTCAATTCCAGACATTGACACCTGTTGCACCTGTCTTGCAAATGCCCATCCCACTCACCTTGCTAGTGTGGTAAATATTTCTTAATCCAAGAGAACCTTCCTCAGATATGTCTATACACATTCCCATCAGAAGCCATCATTTCCTCCTTTTTTAAAAAAAAACTTTATTTTCATTTTGTTCCTTGTGTAAAAATGCATTTTTACACTGATTTTTTTATTAGAGCTTTATAGTTATACACAGTAGCTGGTTGGGTTCATCGCAACAAACTCACATGTGCATGAAAGTCGATTTCAGTACATGGTCCACCCTCAGCCTTTCCCCGTCCCTTCTCCTTCCTCTACTCTATAAGACTTACGCTCTTCTATTTATTTATATTTCATTAGTTCTTTTTATTTATGCACAAAGGTAAAGTTCCCTGTGGTGTATTTATATGCAAACATAACATGATTTTTAAAGAATTCATTCTGCATTGACTCCCCTAACCCACCCCTCCACCCTGCCTCTCCATCTCCTTCTTCTATATTAATCATTTCCTCTTGAACTTAATGTGGATTCCTCCACAAGCAAGCCCTGAGATAGGCATTGGGGGTAGGTGGTTTATTTAGGGGATCATCCTCCAAAAGCACCGATTTTTTTAAAAAGAGTAAAATGAGAAAAGCCAGTAAGATCAATGAGCAAGGTACTACTGTCACAACTGTGGTTCACGCCCACCAAAGTCTTTGGGCAACCATGAACCCATGCTGACCAAGGAACACGGAAACTGGGTACTCTCACTGACTCCTGATCCTCATTGTCTGAAGGTTGCCTTTAAGAGTACTTAGTATGCAGCACTTCCTATCTCTCCTGGGTCATCCTAGAAAGCACCGTGGTGCTGGAAAAGGTCAGGAGGTAGATGCAAGTACAGTACATTAGGTCACTCTTGTCTCTGAACCTGGGCTCTGAGCTCCATACTCTCAGTCACCTTCCTTTTCTTTTTTTTTTAATTTTTTTTTAGTTGTAGATGAACACAATGTCTTTATTTTATTGCTTTGTATGTGGTGCTGAGGATCGAACCCAGGGCCTCACGCATGCGAGGCAAGCACTCTATCACTGAGCTACAATCCCAGCCCCACCTTCCCTTTCTATTAGAAGCGGTTTGGGTCTACAGCTGAGTAGCTTTCTCAGCCTACTTCCTGCTTGTGGAAATTTAAAGACCCAGTGACCTCTTTTCATTTTGCATCATCTCTGTGGATTTCAATTCAAGTAATAAAATTCTTTTAAAAATGTTTTTTAAATATATTTCAAGCTCTATACCATTTCACTGGGCACATGCCACATCCACATTTCTTTCTGAGACAGGCCTCTTTCTATCTTATGCCCATGTCCCACTGTTTTGAGACAGAGTCTTAGATTATCTGCTGTCAAACAAAAAATGTTTGAGGCACTCCACAAAGATTCTCAGAAGCACTACGGTTTACCTCGCATTTACAAAATGCACACTTAAATAATTCTGAGTTCTTAATATTGGGTTTATAGTTACACCCTTTTATTTTTATACTAACACAATGTTTTAATGCCACAAATTTGATCTTTTCCCTAAGACTAGTTATTACCTCGAGGTCCTTGTGGGGGCTTTTGCTGTTCCCTCTATATTTCTTCTAAATTGTGTTTGAAAACATAACAATCAGTTTCCTTTTAAGCTCAGCTCTTTCTATCTCTAAATTACCATACAATGTTAAAAGAAACCACTTTCAATTCTTCTGGAAATCTTACAAAAATCCACCCATTCATTAGATACATTTTCTGTTTTTCACATTACTATAGAAAAGTGTTGCCAAACTTTTCACCACCACAGACCATAGGTTGCCTTTTCTCCAATATCAACTCCCTGACTGTCCTTCAATCCCTCACAACTAGTCACCTTGTGACCCCCAGTCCCAAATTCAATGCTACATGAGTGTTATGGAATAAGGAATTTATTATACAGATTAATTCATGTGCAGTTTTGGGGGAAATTAGTGAAGTAGGAGTCCATAAAGGGCAAGCAGGAAGATCTAGAACAGTTGTTAACAGGCACCACAACGGGAGCTGACCAAGAAGTCGGTGGAAGGTTATTGACTCTGTATCCGGCAGTGGGCTTGGAGCTGCTGTAGGTTACAGGACGAGAGGTCAGGAAAAAAGGCTGGATGTGATATGGTGAGATAAAGGACAACTTGGAATCCATAAGTACGAGCATGAACCCACATCTGTCTCTCATCAGCTCTACCTCAAAAACAGGTTCCCTCACCCAAAAGCACATGTGTGTCTGATTCAGAAGGCTGAAGGAAGAGGTTCTGCAGGATCTGGAAGATCTGCAGGCCCAATAGGTGGAGTGGTAGACTCTTGAGGACAGGCATGAATCGCAGAAGCAACTTGGTCCCCTGGCCTGACCTTTAGAGTGACTTGCTGCTATTTACATGGTGCCTTGCCGATCTCATGCAGATTTCTTTAGTAGTCAACCATAACCTAAACCCAGGAGGGGAACCTAGGAAACCAGTTCCAGCTTAGCCAAGTTAACAAAGTAGAACTCATCACAAAGGCTCTAAACCCACAAATCTTGTCTGTAAGAAAGCGTTTAATAGGGGCTGGGATTGTGGCTCAGTGGTAGAGCGCTTGCCTTGCATGCGTGAGGCACTGGGTTCGATCCTCAGCACCACATAAAAATAAATAAATAAAGATATTGTGTCCAACTACAGATAAAAACAATATGTAAAAAAACCTTTTAAAAAAAAAGAAAGCGTTTAATAAATGTTCAATACTATTTGCATTCCTTCCACCCAGCCCAAAGATTCACACATAGCAGGTGCTCCAAATGATGTTTGTTCAACAGAAACTTAATTTTTATAACAAATTGATTGCTATGCTTTGCTCTCTAAAACATTTCCCACAGCATAAATTATGTCTTTTCTTTTATAAAGAGAAGAACATTCTGCACCAAGCTACTATTTGATTAATTTCCCTCCCCCTGGGACAGTTTAGTGTGAGAACTACAGCACTCCAGATTCTACTCACCCCAGAAAACAGCAGCATTAAAATCCATTTGAACTCGGCAGTAAGAAGAAAGATGAGCTCATGGTGTTACCATTTCCGGTGGGGTCTGAGTGAGAGGGCAGGGTCCACGCTTGAACACTTTCTCTTCATTAGCACTTCAGTCCCTGCACT
This sequence comes from Xerus rutilus, assembly GCA_028644305.1. Classification (NCBI taxonomy): domain Eukaryota; kingdom Metazoa; phylum Chordata; class Mammalia; order Rodentia; family Sciuridae; genus Xerus; species Xerus rutilus. The sequence continues at coordinate 128,769,333 of CM053399.1, read as the reverse complement.
GGGTTCCCAGCCCCACCTGATGACCCACTCAGACAAGGGGAACTGAGTGATGAGGTGATAATGAGGAGAAAATGTCCTGCCCTGCTCTGGGCCTGGCTGGTACAAAGCAGGACCACAGGAAGGAGACTGTACCTTGGTGTTTAAAAATCTTTCTTCATCTGGGAAGCCACATGGTGAAAATTCATCATCAAATGAAGAAATCGAAGGAGAGGCTGCAGCAACAATGAGCACAGGTACCATTAGAGATTGAAAATGTGCTGGCCTGGGCTTGCTTCACAGGATGAACTCAGGCCCTTCTAATGATGGGTCTTTTAGAAAATCCTACCATGAATTTTTGCTATGTAGCAACACTGACTCCATGACTATGAGAAGGAAGGAAGGAAGAAGTGATGTGTCCCGTAAAAGTTCCTGTGAGACAATGCAACTCTTCAGAGCTGAAATGATTGGGTTAGGAGAGCGTTAACCTAATCAGTGCATTAATCCACTTGAATGGATTAATTGGGTGATAACTATAGGCAGAGAGTGTGTGGCTGGAAGAAGTAGGTCACTGAGGTTTTATCTGTAGGGTTTATATTTTGGTCCCCCACCCACTTCTTGGCAGCTTTTCTCCACAGCACCCTTCTGCTTGATGTTCTGCCTCACCTCAGATCCAGAGCGATGGAATCCGGCCAAACATGGACTGAACCTATAAAACCTGAGCCAAATAAACTTTTCCTCCTCTAAGTTGTTCTTATCAGCTCTTTTGGTCACAGTGACAAAAAGCTGACTACAGGAAGGAAGGAAGGAAGGAAGGAAGGAAGGAAGGAAGGAAGGAAGGAAGGAAGGAAGGAAGGAAGGAAGGAAGGGGTTGAAAGGAATCCATTCACGCCCAAGGCCAAATGCTCAGTATCATGCTATCCATTCAAGCTCTGCTCCGAAATATGATTTTTCACAAGGGTTCACAATCACCCTTTCAACAGCAATTGTTCTGCCAAGATTTACAGAATGCCTACATCATGCAAGTGCTTTTGCCAGCAACACAGGAAAAAAGCACTTGAGCTTTCCAAGGTGGCTGTGCGGGAGGATGGGAATTTGGCAAGTGAATTGCAGTCTCTGCTACAGCCCTGAGAAACACTTTGAGAATGGCTCCCTGATAGCCAGCCATAGTGCTGCACTCCTGTAATTCCAGCAACTCAGGAGGCTGAGGCAAGAGGATTGTAAATTAGAGGCCCACCTCAGCAACTTAGAGAGATCCTAGGCAACCTAGTGAGACCCTGTCTCTAAATAAAAATAAAAAGGGCTGGGGATGTGGCTCAGTAGTTAAGTTCCCCTTGTTTCTGTCCCTCACATCAAAAATAAAAATCAAAAATGGCTTCCTGATAACTTTTAGATGAAAGAGGGCTCCTCCACCCACAGTGCCTATAGAATAGTTTCTGGTTCCATTGTACCATTTTTTTATCCCACATTTCATTTTCTCTCTCTCTTTCTCTCTCTTCCACTCCCTCTCTCCCTTCTTCCTTCCCTCTCTCCCTCTCTCTCTCTCTCTCTCTCTTTCTCTCTCTCTCTCTCACACACACACACACACACACACACACACGCACACACACTTTTGTCTTTCTTTTTCCCCCACTGACCTCTATCCCTAATTTCCAAACATGGACTGAACCTATAAAACCTGATCCAAATAAACTTTTCCCCTAATTTCCCCTCCTTCACTTCCAAGGTATTCATGACTTCACTGGAGCTATCAGCAATCAAATGAAACAAGAACATTATCATGGCCCGATTTTATATCTATTTATTTATTTATTTTGGTACCAGGTATTGAACCCAGGGATGCTTTACCACTGAGCCACATCCCTGGCCCTTTTTATATTTTATTTTGAGAAAAGTTCTCACTAAGTTGCTTAGGGCCTCACTAAGTTAGCCCATCTGGTCTTGAATTTTCGATCCTCCTGCCTCAGCCTCCCGAATCTCTGAGATTACAGGCATGCACCCCCATGCTCAACTCATAGCCCAATTTTTAAATAAGGAAACAAAGGCCCAGGGAAGATAAATCTAACCCAGTGTGTGGCAAAATCAAGACTAGGATAACCAGAAATTTGAACTCTGACTTCTGTTCTTCCGACTCTCCTGAGGATCCCCACCCACTACTCAGTCTACATGTGAAGGTACACATAGAAGCTTGGACACATCTCCTCTCTCTCCAAAAGTTACCATTGGACTGTGGTTCTTGCAAGACGTCTTCCTCCAAGAATATAAATGTTCTGTCTCTCGATATACAAGTTGTGCAGCTAAAGAGTTCCATATCACTTCTGTGGATGGTTCTTTCAATCCAAGCATACTCTAATCCTGAGGCACAAATGAAATTTCCAGATATCTCTATTTAAAACAAAAAAAAATTTTTTTCTATTTTGATAGGTAGTAATCTATTGTGAGTGGTTCACTAATTTATTTACTTGCTATGGTGGCATCTACTACTCTTGGAGCCAATACAAGGCTCACTATTCAGTAATTTGAGAAGAAACACAATGAATGATAATACATGGCCCCATCCTCTGAAAGTCCACAATGTAGTGGGAAAGATGTCTAAATAGACAAACATTCTTTTACAAGTGGCAGAGATTTCAGAAGATGAAACAAATCTTTTTGCCAAGATCATTAGAAAAGGCTTCATTAAAGAAATGGAAGCTGAATGATGGGTAAGATTTTGGACAGTGATGTAGGACAGAATCTTTTAAGTGGAGAAAATAACACGGTGAATGGCCAGGGACATTTTTTAGTCAAACAGAAAAGCAAACATTGCACTATGGTAGATACGTAAGAATTGGGAATACAGCTGAAAAGTACAGCCATGGTGTGGAAAGCCTTGAAAGACCTTGGTTTAACAGGAAGGCATTAAGGGTTCTTGATGAAGCTATCAAAGGCAGTATAAAAACAACGAAGATAGAAAGATGATTCCTACAAAAGTGTGCCCTCTTTAAATCCTAACAGCTATGTGATGAGATCATAAATGGAAAACAAGTGGGAAGGACAGCAATACTGAGAATACCATCTGGAGAAAGCCAGGTGATCACACAGACATGCCCTCAATGGCTTGGAAAAATCTGCCACCTGGAAACCTTGGAAAATCCACCACTATCCAGGTTCCAGGGCCTAATGCTTTCTGCCTCACCAACTTGAGCATTTGAATCTCATCTGTGACCCAAAGTATGCTAGAATCAGGAAAAACAGAATGCCATTTGTAAATTCACAGTAAGAAAGAGAGAGGAACAGAAATGTCCAACCACATAGGCCAGTTGCAAATAATAGAACCTACTCCAGTTAGTTTAGGCAAAAAAAAAAAAAAAAAAAGGGAAGAAAATCACAAAAGGTATTATGAAACTCAGCATTTCCAGAGACACAGAACCAATGACTCCTGAGCTAAGAAAACCCAAATACTGGATCATTCACAGATCAGTTCTGTTGGCATTGCAGTTGTAGTGCCACAGCCCACCCAATGGACACAAAGCTTGAGACACTGAGTGTGGTGTGCTGACCACAGTTTTTATCATGGGGAGCTTAGCTGCTGCCACCCCTGAAAGCTCAATCACTTCCTCCTCGGAACAGTGGGTTCTAAATGTGACCTTCATTGTGTGGCCCACTTCCCTAGTGGAAGCTGGTTTAATTACCTGGTTTTAGCATCAAGATTGAGTTTGAAGGTATAAATCTCAATGAGGAAAATCAGGAAATGTACAAGGAATCCAGAACATGCAGGGTGTCCATGATAGTGACAGATGTCTACTGGACAACATGACTTGGAAACAGGCTTACTTTGTCATGCCATCAGAAGATTCACATTCAACATGAAGTCAGAGAAAGGGAAGTGATGTTCATGAGTGTTTTTCTGAGAATTAGGCTCTAATAACCTGTTGAATTCAATGTCACTATTCATTCAGTAAAGTTGTCACTATTGGCATTCACTAGGTACAAAAATCTGTGTTCATTGATGAGTCAAGAGGCAAAGATGAATCAATCCAAGTTAAACTAGGCTCCTGCATGCAAGGAGTTCATGAAATAGTTGGTAAAACAAAAGCAAAGCAGTTCAAAGCTGGGACAAGGTCTAAAAGATCACCTGTGGAAATGGAAAGAGCAGAAAGGAGCGTCTCTGAAGTTGAGAACACTAAGAAGGGAAGAGGTCAGGAATTGGGTCAATCAGGTAGATACTGAGGCACTAAGGACCAGAGCTGGTACTGAGAGAAGCAGCCTAGGCCAAGGGGCAGAACACGGGGGCTTGGAAGGCCATGGGTAAAGATGGGAGAGCTGGATATAATTGGCAGCCAGCAGAGTTCTTCAGAAAAAGGAGTGACATAGTCAAGATGACAGAACTAGAGTCTGGAAAAGAAAAAGACAAAAGAACCAAAGTCTAGAAGCAGCAGAGAACAGAATTACAACCCAGGCTAAGGACAGTAGTCTTCCAGGTGAGAACAAGGGAAGCTGGACTGGACTGGAAAGAGGCCTCTGATGTTTCGATGAGATGAAGAGACAAAAGAACATTTATAGAAAGAGGCAGATGCAAGAGACTGGCCCCACACAGCACGTGCTCTGAGGTACTGCAGCAACCGGCGCTACCCTTCCTTTGTCTGCCTTCTTCAGCAAGATTACTTTCTCTTTCTTTTCTCTTTCCCTCCCAAATCTATCTCCCAGAGCCATATCTGTACTTTTAGTTTCCTACTTTTGCAATCCATGGAGCTGGTATAATCTTTCAGAACTTGGCCTGAAGAGAAGAAAGAGCATTTTTCCTATTAGCATGTACATCTCCAGGGCAAAGAACTCAAAATCACCTTCCACATGCCAGAGTGAGTCCAACTTTGACACCTGCTTTCCCAAAGCACCAGTAATAACTCCGACTCCCTGTGAAAGCTATAACTTTAATAAAAAACAGGTCACACGTCAGACACCAGTATCGCCAGAACATGCAAACACACACGTACACTCTATCACCAATAGCTCATAAAAGAAAATGAAATCTTCGATAGCATCCTCCCACCAGTTTCTCTAAGAAATTCCCTGGAGAAAAAAAAAAGGAGGGCATGTCAAAATGTTTGCAATACTCCAGATGTAAAGTGCAATGCTTTATGATTGTCATGGATAGAGTTCTGATCTGCTGAGATCAATGGCTTCATGCAATTTTTATCTCAATTTAAAAACTCACCTGGAGGATGGGTGGCCTGGTGGGTGGTAAAATGGTATACATTTGAAGTCAGGCCTGGATCTTTCTTTTACTGGCTAAATGACATTGAAGAGGTTACGTCTTCTAGCTCAGTCTCAATATTTTCCTCTGTAAAATGGGCACGAAATTTCACCTCAGAGCTGTTGTGAGAATTAAATTTAAAAATGTATGCAAAGCACCTAAAGTCGCAGTGAACACATCATAACTATTACCAGCTCTGCTATTACTAGAGTTATGATTATCATCATCATCTTTATTATTAAACCCAAGGGTCCACTTAGCTCAGAGTTGAAAACAGAAAAAGTCCCTCATGTTCATGCTGTGAGTTCATTTCTAATAGATGGCAAAGCCACCTCCTTGTCATTTGGATAATGGAAGCATTCAGATTCTGTTGAGCATAATGATCAGCCTGCAAGTAGCCAGCTGACAGCTCATAGAGGGAAAAGACCAAGCAGTCTCTTAGAAACCCTGTATGTAGCTTGCCCCCTTCTCACCCTTACTCTTCCCCGCCCCTTTTCCTTACCCAGGCACTTTCTCTCTCATTATAGGCAGCTTGAGGGGTGACCCTCCTCTTCTCTCTGTAGTAAACAATAACTGTACTTATGCATTTCTCCTGCAGAAAGTAAAACTGCATGGCTGGGAGAATCCTATTGTCATTCCACCCTCTAATGATAGAGATTATTTGCAAATGGATAAAATTAAAGTGTGACCTCTATTGACTTCAACATCAGGTGCCATTTGGGCAAACCCAAATGGGGCCACTGAGTTGTCAAAAAGATTTAACTCTTCCTGATACCATGGCACCCAGTAATAACCTTCCATTAGTTCTTCTGCCAGAGGCGTCACCATTAGAGATCCACTCCACTGAATTCTTGCCCTTTTAAAAATGGGAATCCTGTGGGAGGAGAAACAGAGAACTGGATAATGCTAACATGCTGGTTTAGAACCTGGGTCCCCATTGTGGATGAGTTCCTTGGCCAAGTTTCCTCCTCTGGAAAACCGAGGGATGCTAAGGATTACATACAGTGTCTCCTGAGGTTCTGAGAAGACAAAATGAGAACTTAGAAGGCACCTAGCCCAGGACATGGCACAGAATGAGTGTCCCCCAATCCATGCATCATTTAAGGAATCTTTGTGAGCATCCTTTCTGACAAATATAGGCTTAAAAAAATGTAGATTTCAAGCCAGGCACGGTGGCGCCTGTCTGTAATCCCTGCACTTTTGGAGGCTGAGACAGGAGAATCACGAGTTCAAAGCCAGCCTCAGCAAGGGTGAGGCACTGAGCAACTCAGTGAGACCCTATCTCTACATAAAACACAAAATAGGGCTGGGGATGTGGCTCAGTGGTCGAGTGCCCCTGAGTTCAATCCCCAGTACCAAAAAAAAAAAAAAAAAAATGCAGATTTCTAGACCCCATCCTGGAAGGTCCCAGAGCAGCAGCCATGGGCTGGGCCTGGGATATGCACTTTTAACAAACTCTCCAGGCAGTTAGCTGAGGTGGGTAAGACCATTATCCACAAACTCATCTTCCTGCCCCTACAGGGCCAATCTCTGGGTCCAGCTGGTAAGGGTTCAATATTTTTCCCCACAGGAAGGACCCAAAATGAGAGAGACTGCTGAACGGAAAGGGTGAATACCAGAAAAGTTCAGAGAAAACAGCTGAGAAAAGTTTTGGGAGCTTTCCTCCAGCAGGAGGTGGCAGGAGAGCACTCGGGGTTACCTTGGGTGAAGCACTGAGAGAACAGATACCAGTCTTCCCAGCAGAAAGTGCTTTCAAAAACACCATTGTGCAAATCCCAGACACCAGCCATAGGCCCTGAAATTGCAGCTTAAAGCAATTCAGTGCCCATCCATTCAGCAGGCCGATGAATTGCAGACATTTGCACTTCTGTGGTACCTTTCAAGCTAGAGCCTCAAAGCCCTTTTCAAACACAAATCTGTTCAGCCTCATAACCTCTGTGAGATTCTGCCAAGGGATAGCAGGGATCACTTCCCTCCCTACCTCAAGGGCAGCCTTTTGGGCGGTGGGAGCCAGGAAGTAGGAGGCAGAGGCTGTTTAACAGTCACTTAACCAAGCATCTTGACAGCTCAGAGGGAGAAGGAGCCACTTGGGATCAGACATTTCTGGGACACTTAGTCTGAGGCATGGCATTACAAAAATACCTGGATATCCACCTCTGCTTTTGGGGCTTTAGCTTTTTCCTTGTTTAGCCTGAATGGTGTCTGCTGATTTGGCGGGCAATGAGAGTTGCCTACCCAATGTCTTTCTTACTTCTTCCTTGTATAGAACATCAGTTTTTTTCTGGGGCACAACAGCCCCAAGAGGTAGAACACAATTCCATAAAGCCAAGTCACAATCCTGTCCCATTTTTCCCAGCTGTCCTTACAGCTCTGGGTGACCATATAACTTAGATCTGAACAATGAGATAGAAGGGAAAATCAGTTGGAAATGTATTTGTCAGAATTTGCTATGCCATGGTAATAAATTAAGTGATATTTCAGGGGCTTAATACAATAAACATTTCTTTTTCTTTCACGTTGTAATTGTAATACATAGGCGGGGAAAGTATTCCACACTCATCTGGGAATCCAGACTGGTAAAGCCCCCATCCTCTTATGATGGAATCACCTAGAAGCTGTGGTCTCCAAGGAAAAGCCAGAGAAGATATCCTTCTTCATTCCTTGAGGATGCTTTCCCTGTAGGCTCCTGCCAATCATCCCAATCACAAATGGTTCCTCCCTAATCTGTCTTAATTTGATATGTCAGGAGTGTGAAGAACAATTAACCACTTGCGTATTGCATAACTTCAAAAGTCTCTTGAGATGAAATGTATGCAAATGATAGTGTCTATTATTGGCCTGATAACAATTTTTTAGTTCTAACTTAAAAGAGGAGAGGTTTCTAGACATTGTGTTTCATTTGATCTAATGAAATATTCAAACTAACTTGATATCGCTTGGGTGGTAATTTATCTTCTCTGCCTGGAGCAGAAAGAGGTTTCAGTGCAGTAATAATGGATTTGTGTCATTTGAGCATGGGCATTCAAAACCGTGCAGTCCTTTTTAGCACGCAGCTGCTCTGGGCATGCAGCAGTTCAGAGGATCCTCTGAGTTGAAGGTTGCCACCTGCCTACTTGCTACCAGGTCCAGGTTAGAAGCTACGGCTCACAACAATAGAAGCCATTTCTTGATGTCAATAATATGCAATGAGAGAGGAGAAAAAAGATGGTAAACAAAAGCCTAGAAGATGGGGGGCTGCAAAGGGGGAGCAGGAAGGTAACAGGCACACGAAGGCTTTCAGAAGATGCAGTGCTCCATCTAGGAGTTTTCATTCCTCCTCACATTCCCCTCTATATTTTCCCAGATTTGCTTTTGGCCAATCTGCCTCCTGGAAACTAAGACTCCGCCAATAGCAGGCAAAAAAAGGCAAGAGAGAGTCAAGGACCTGGTGGGATAATGCCTATTTTATTCAACTATGGAGGAAACTGTGTTAATAAACGCCTGTGACATTTAATGATGTGGCTTTCATTTTGAACACATCATTGCTTGATATTGAATCCATCCATTTTGATAATAAACACCAGGACCACGGAACTCTCGCTTTTCATCCATAAATAAATAAATAACAGGCACACAGCGCGGAGACTTACTCTGCACGCTGGGAAAGAGGGAGGGTTGTGACTCCCATGCATGTGTTTGCATCTTATGAACTCTATTCAGCCGCATGGCCTCCCATTCGTCTCTCTGGAAATCCAATTTCCCTCTTGCAGGTTCGTCTGCCAGTTTTCTAATTTTCACATCAAACTGCATATTACTCATTGTCAGTCTGGTTGTTCTGGAAGAGTCATTAGAGTCTTAAACCCTTTACCAGTGTTTTCAGTTCAGCAGCTGAGAGTTGCCAGGCTTCATGTTTTCAAAAGATCACTTCCACCCCTCCCCCACCCCCACCCCAAAAAAGCTCAAAATTTCAAACTGAGGGTCTCTTGGTCCCAACAAGGGCCAGTGAGAATTATGTTTTCTGAAAGATGAGTCCAAATTCTTTAAAACAACAAAATAGCCCTTCCGAGCAGGGAGGGGAGCCTGAGATTCATTTCTCTCTCCCCAGCACCTAGCACACAATCACTCTTAATAAATCACTGATGGAAAAATGAACAAATGATTAAGTGATTGGTAGTTGTATAAATACACACACAATTACATGGATATATATCACACATGCACAGACTCAAACTTTATTGCATCTAGTATAAATTTATTTTATTTAATCCATTTATGCTAACAAAAAGTATCTTTCTCTTTTTATTTTAAAAGGATCACCAGTTGTGCTTTAAATAATGATATAGTCAATTCTAACTTGTCATGTATATTTGGTCCTTAGTAAGTTTCCAAGTTCTGATCCTTCCCACACCTACAACTTCCAAATCTGTAGGGTTCTAAATTCCTTGTATATCCCCACATCTGACTCCTCAGAATAACAGGAGTCTAACATGTATTTTTTTCTGTGAATCTGGAGCCATTGGCATTTGTTGTAGCCAGATAGTAGAATGATTCAGCTGGAAACCCAACTCCCTGGAGGTCATTTGCATACTCACGTGATCTCCAAATGTGAGGCGGTGCCTCCGTGTGCAGAGAACCAAACTCGCTTCTATAGGATCCAGATTTTCTAGAAGTTGTGGACTTGTATCTAGAAATTTTCCTGACTACTCTGGGTATTCCCCGGGCATGATACCTAAAGGACTGGAGAGAAGTTTGACCTTTCCTTACAGTTTTCTGAGAGATCAGCTATAAAGGAGGTGCTTTATTCTTTAATAAACTTGAATCTTGAAAATCTAAGACTTATGGCAACTAAATGCAATTCCTATCCCTGAATCTTGTATAAATGGGGATAAAATGTTACAAAGGACATCTACTGAAATTAGATAGTAGACTAGATAAAAATATTGTATCAATATTAACTTTACTAAAGTTAAAAACTGCTTGGTTATAAAAGAGAGTATCCAAAATATTAGGAAACCTATACATGTACAGGTTAGATAATATGGAGCTTTGATGTGTGTAACTTAGCCTCAAATGATTAAAAACATTATATATAATTAATGTGAAATCATATATATATGTATATGTTATATATACACACACATACACAGAAAGAATAAGTGCAAATTATAAAACAAAACAAGAGACATAAAATGTTAACAATCAGTGAATCTGATAAAGGGTAAGTGACATTCTTTGTGCCATCCTTATTCTCACAACTTTTGTATAAATTTGGAGTTATTTCTATATGGAAAGTTTAAAATAAATATTTTAACTTTCTATATAGTTATTTCTATATGGAAAGTTTAAAATAAATATTTTAAAGTTTAAAATAAATATTTTAAACTCACTAGCATGTCTGAAATCAAGCTAGACCCTTTAGACATGACCAGACTATGTATGACCAGGGACTGTGTAGAGCCAGATGACCAAAAGGAGGCGAATTAAAACCGTTAGGCAAGGCTTTATTGGAAATACGCTTTGGGGCTAAACTCTCTCCTTCACCAGAGTGTATCTGGGAGAATCGTGCACGTGTTCCACCATACAGAAAATTTTAAAAGGCCCGGTCAAGAAAGGGAGGGCTTAAGGCAGGAAGAGAAGGTCAGAGGATCCCGACGAGGTCAGAGTTCTTCCTGGATGAGTCAGGAAAAGCCTGCTGATTGACAGGAGGCACCTCAACTGCTGACGTCAGCGTCTGACTGGCTGCTCCATTCCGCAGCTGCCCTGACTGCCCCTAACTGGACACCCTGAACTGACCTAACAGACTGCCTGTGAGGAAAGGAGAAATTAGCATTCCATTAGAGCAGAGTGGCCAGATAGTAAATATTTTAGACTATTTTAGGCTTTGTGGGTCATACATGATCTGTCACAACTACTTAATTCTGACATTGTAGTGCTAAAGCAGCCAAGGAGAATGTGTAAATGAACATGACTATAAAACTTTATTTATAAATAAAAGTTCACCGGCAACAGTTTGCAGACCCCTGGACTGGATGATTTGGCATATGGGACCTGGCTTACTCCCATTCACTTGGAGTTCCTTGGAGGGAAGTTTTCTGCCTGGTTTCTGTGGCAGGTTCTGTCTTTAACCCCTGGCCACACCCTCCCCACTGCCTGCTCACAGCCATTGACAACAGTGATACAGACTCCCTTGAGGAGAACTCAGAGGCTACCATGGGACATCTATGAAAACACAGAGGACACCTACGAACTTCACCTTCATGTGAGAGTCAGACAGAAATGGCATCTCAGATGCCAGTCTGTGAATGAAGGGAAGAACTGGCCCCCTTACACATGCACAGGGAAGAATGTTCCTCAGAAATGACAATCCAAAACTGTACAGTGAAAATCTGTCTTATAGTAAAAAATCAGTTTCTACTTGGGTCTGTTGTCTTTCCTGGACACGAACACATAGAATGGGTACATCAAGACTCAGACACTAGAGAAACGACGAGAGAAGAGTAGGGATGAAGACAGAGGAGGGAAAGAACTCAAAGTGAACACAGTAGAAAGACCTGCTGTGGCTGCAACCCCACCATTGTCACTGGTTGTTACCTTTCCTGTCCCTCTGCTGGCCCCTAGTTCTCTCAATCATCTGGCTTCTTCCTCAGCTTGTTCTACTTCCTGGGTTGTTACAGGGTCCTATGGAGAAAACAATGCACTTGCCCATCACAACTGTCAGAGGCCTCCAGAGAGGGGCGTATACTTGCAGGTACATCCCATTGCTGACACAAAGCCCCCCCCACCCTAGTCCTGTGTTAAGGTCTGCCCTGTTCCAGGGTGTGTCTTCAAGCTACTGGTGCCTGCTCAAGACCCCAGGACTGCTGGCTTCTTCAAAGGTAGTTTTATTTGGAAGGTAATAAACTCCGAGGAAATACAAAAGAGTAAAAAACTGACCAAAAAAAAATGGATGGAGCTTTAATATGGCTGAGTTTAGAGATGAGTGGAAAAATGCAGAAGCAGGAAGGCAGGAATTTGACACTTTGCAGCCGTGACACTTTTCCATGTCATCGCATTCTTTCTTCTTTGTCTTTTGAATTCCACCACATAGAACTGATGAAGCACCTACTGTGGGCTTGAAAGACAGTGGTGAACAGGAGAGACACAGGCCTGGCCCCATGGAGCTAAAAACCCCTGATTTGGGATGCCAACAACAAACAGGAAATTACATTAGAGCAAAGCAGTAGTTTCCAAACGAAGTGAGCATCAGATTTATCTTGAAAGCTTATTAAAGCACAGATTTCTGGACCCCACCGGACAGCTTCCAGTGCAGAGGGTGAGGGTGGAGCCCGAGAATATGCATTTCTAGCAAATGTCCAGGTGATGCTGATGCTGCCCAAGAACCAGAATTCGAAAATGCTACATTACAACATGCTTAGCATGATGAATATAAAAGGATGGGTCTAATTGGAATATATACTTACCCACAATCAGGTCAGAATAGGCTTCCCAGATAAAATGATGACTGAATTTCACCTGAAACAAAAACTTAGGCTGTAGGGATTGTTTTTCTTTTCTTCCTGAGTTTCAAGGGATGCCATCTAATTTCCTTCTCCTTAAAAATGAACAGATTAGTGCCTCCTGAGAAATAGAAAGTAGCAGTGATAATGCTATGTGGCTTTTGAGTTTAGATCATTGTGTTAATTTGTTTTCCATTACTGTAAGGAAATATCTGAGGCTAGATAACTTACAAATAAAAGAGGTGTATTTTGGCTCACGGTTCTGGTCTAAGGTTCAGAGGCTGCATCTAGTTATAGTCTTCTTGCTGGCAGAGTCCTGAGTTGGCACAAGATATCACATGGCAAGAGATAAGGACGGTGTGTGTGTGTGTGTGTGTGTGTGTGTGTGTGTGTCTGGTCCCTCTCTCTCTCCCTCTCTCTCTCTCTCCTTATAAAACCACCAGTATTCAATCATGGGTTCTCTACTCTCATGACCTTATCTAATCATAAGCACCTCCCAAAGGACCCATCTCTTACCACCATAGTCAGATTTAAGTTCCCATTATCTTAATACATCACAACGGGATCTAAATTTCAACACTTGAACTCTTAGGGGATACACTCAAACTGTATTCAAATCTCAAATCATAGCAATTATAAAAAGGAGAGCTTCTTCTTAGGTCTCGCTCCCTCTCTTGAGTCCCTCTGAGGAAAGAGAGCTGCCATGTTGAGAGGACACCGGACTGCATGGCGAGCTCCAGTGGCGAGCTCCAGAGGCCTCACAACACCATGTGACTGGGCCACCTGGGACGTGGTACTGTGGCTCTCGTCAAACCTTCAGCTGGTCACAGCTCTGACCAGTAGCTCAACTGCTGCTTGATGAGAGGGCTGAGTCAGAGCCACCTGCCTAAACTAGTTCCAAATTCCTGACCTCTAGAAACTGTTAAGAGCAAAAATGTTCATTACTCTTTTAAGTCACTAAGTTTTGGAATAGCACACCGCAATCTCTAACTAGTGCTGAAAACATTCCCAGTCATATATTAAAAAAAAAAAAAATCAAGACTCTAGGAATAAATCTAAAAAAAAAAAATCAAAGAACTCTACAGGAAATATTATGAATCATTATTAAAAGCTATTAGAGAAACCTAAATACATGGAAAATTTGTACCACATTCATGAATATAAAGATTTAATACTGTCAAATTGATCTATAGAATTAATACAGTTCCAGTCAAAAGTCCAGCCAGGTTTTTCCTGAGGCTCAATAAGCTGATTGCAATGTTTATATGAAAGAATAAGAGTAAAGTTAGAAGAATCAGAGCCTTCTTGAAGAAGAGCAGAGGAGGGAGCCTTGTTCTGCCAGATGTTGAGAGACTGAACAGGAACCCGACCAGTAGAAGCTGAGCATGTCTCAAATCTTCCGCCAGGAATTCTGTGCTCTTTCTGCAGGATGTGAATCTGGACACAGACTTAGGAGCTGCTCACCACCATTTTATACCTTCAGAAGAGAAGCTGACTGAGGAGAATGTGAGTTCAAAGACAAGAAAAAAGAGAAGTAATAAAGTCCCTGCATCCAGCTGCTCCTGAAGCCAATCTACCTCTGAATTTTCAGTTATATAAATGGGTTCCCCTTTGTCTTAGCCAATTTAGAAAAGTCTTACAATAACTACCATAGATAAAATTCTGACTGATATTCACCCACTTGTCAAACAGCGTGAAATTCTACCATTAGAGGCTAATTACTTAGCATTTTCAACTCCCTCATATGTTCATCTACGTCAAGGATCAGCAAACTACATTCCTCAGGCCAACTGTGGCCCACTACTTGTTTTTAATAAATAAAATTTTATTGAAACACAACCATATTCATTCATTTACTTACTGTCTATGGCTGCTTTGGAATTAAAATGACAGAGTTGAGCAGTTGTGACAGAGACTGTCTGACCCACAATGTGTAAAATATTTACTATCTAGCCCTTCAAAGAAAATGTCTGTAGAACTCTGATCTAAAGAGTCCATCTGAAGTCCTCAATATAGTACTGTAGAATTACCCTGCCTATTTAAATTGAGCCTTTCTAGTCCACATTTTGAAGAAGGGCTGGAGGCCCTTTCGAGTTAAGAGTTCTTTAGACAAAAGTCTTTGAGCTGAGTTCCTAGTTCACCATTCAGCCTCTGCTGTCTTCCCACCCCCACCACTATCTATTTCTAATTAGCAACCACTGCTCATTTCCCCAAAGTCCAATGACAGTGAGGCATAGAAAGTCACCAAGGTTGAGAAGGCAATTTATCAGCCTTACTATCTATCCCACTGGGAATTACTGAGAACTGTGGAGAAGGCTGCTCAGCACAATATCTGACTCAGAGAGTGACCAGACAGAGCTTCAAGATCAAACAGCCTGCCTCGCCCCCCTGGTTAGTGGATGCCTAACACACACACAGCTCGGAGGCAGCCAGCTTCCTGGTGGGGTAAGCCTCTGTGGGGCCACCTCAGTCCATGCCTGCAGTGCACAGAGGGTGAAAACCCCACAGCTGAAGACTCCTCTCTTTTCCCAAAGCAGAGGCAGCCATGCACCTCTGGACATCACACCTCCCTCTCTAGCATTTAGCACAGGCTTTCACTCTGACAGTGTGAGGGAATTTTACATCTTCAACAGAAGCTTTTAGACATAGGAAAGGAGTTACTTTGGTTTTTAAAACAAATATTCAACTTAGTCAAGTTAATTGAAACGAATACTTCCTTAAGATTTTAAGTTCAACTCATAAACTTTATTGTTTTATATATAATTCCGGAAAATCTGACAGTCCTTTTAGGAGTCTTTGGTTAGACTTAGTCCCATTTTACAAACAAACATTTTGGATAGTATTTATAAATGTAATATATTCCATTTTATTTTGTTAAATTAATTTGTATATTTGTTAAAGTAACACATATGCATATATCACAGTCAATAATATGAAAAGCCTTTGTCTTAGTCTGGTTTCTGATGCTAATAACACAGTACCACAGACTGGGCTAAATTATAAAGAAAAGATGTTTACTTTGGTTCCAAGTTAGGGTCCAAGGTAGAGGGGCTGCATGTGGTGACGGCTTTCTTGGTGACAGAGGGCTGAGATGGTGCAGGACATCCACAGCAAAAGATGAGAGTCTGAGAGAACCAGCCAAACTCAAGTTCACAGCAGATCCACTCTAAAGATAACTCATTAATCACATGAGTACATTAATCCATTCATGAAAGCAGAGCCCTAATCACCTCTTAAAGATCCCACCTGGTGCTGCCTCTGAAGCTCGCATGATGAGGATTGCCTTTCAACATGAGTTTCAGAGAGGACAAACCATATTCAAACCAAGTTTTCATGCCCCACCTCTCTGACTACCTCTCTCTGCTTTTGCAAAAGCAGCTATTTTTGAAGCTTTCATTTTTTCTTTTGAAATGTACACTTCCCCATACTTCTACATAGTACGCACATGCTGCTACATTTGGGCAGCTCAGTTTGAGTCAATGTCTCCTGACTTAAAATAGCAGATGAGGGTTTAGCTTTCATTCCACCTTCCCCTTTACTGGTGCAGCCCATTGACTCACTAGAGTTGTATCAAGATCTTTGGTTAAAGCAATCCTCAGTGGTCATGTTATTTGTCTATATAAATGTTTTACTAAGCTGAGCATTATAGGGCACTACGGTTATATATATATTTTTTTATTTATGTATTTTTCTTTTTCTGAAATAAACCACCACTTGCCTTTTCTCAAAATTTGATTGGGTTTGTTTGTAATTATATATTGCTAATTCTTCCCCAAATCTCCCTTATTCTATTAATTTCCCACACTATTTCATAAATTTTATCATGTCAGGGTCTAATATGATAAAAAACGACTTTTTTTCCCATGGGAGATCTCCCAGAGTCTCATTCTCCCTCCATGTAGCTGTTGAAGGTCAGCCAAACTCCATCTACCTTGTGACTGCTCTTTGTTGTCACCTCAGCAATTCTCATGAGTAGGACTTCCTGCTTTCTGGATCTCATGTCTCCTTTTTGGTTTTTGTTTGTTTGTTTGTTTTGTTTTTGGTTTTATTTTTTTGTTTTTTGGTTTAACTCCCTATTTTGTTGACGCACACTATCTGGTAGTTTAGCTAGCTTAAGAAAAACAAAGGTTGTAAATAAGCATATGAAAAAATCAGTATATCATCAGGAAAATGAAAATGAAACACCACTACACACCCATTAAAATGGCCAAAATCCAGAACAACGGCAACACCAAAGGCTGGAGAAGATGTGAAGCAATAGGAACTCTCATTACTAGTGGGAAAACGATAGGACTACTCTGAAGACAGTCTGCAGTTCCCTACTAAAATGAATATGCTCCTACCATGGGGCCTTGCATCACACTCCTTGGAGCTGAAACTCCAAAGGAGTTAAAAACACATTCACACAAAAACTGTACATCAGTGTTTAGATGTTTGTGACAGCTTTATTCATAATTGCCAACATTTACCATCTACCAAGACGTTCTTTAGTAGATGAGTACATCAATGAGCCATGGTACATCCAGACACCTATGTTCTTAAAACTGCCATATTAAAGTCTATTAAAAATAGAACAAGAAAAAGGTGTCATGGCTGATGAGATGGTGATGACAGCCCTCACTTGGCCTGTCGTCCTGAGACTCACTGCATGGTGCTGGGTGGCCGTCCTCCCTGCCTGGTCTCTGCTGTCTTCCTGATACAACCTTCTTCATCATCCTGGGAATTCACTTCACTTCTTTCTTGGGCTAACCTCTGGTTTTCTTATCCCTGCACAATTTATACGACACTTTAGAATTATCTCTGCCTATTTAAATCATAATCATTCTCAAATGCCCAGTATTCAAAGGCAGAGCTGAGGAGCCTACTTTCTTACCCTAAAAGAAAATCAGAATATGGGAACACAGCATTTCTGGTTGTTTCCTATTAGGAAGAATCGCAGTTTTTCTTGTTTTGATGACATACATCCTTCAGGATCCTCCTGAGAACACGTACATGGGAGCTAAATATTATAATATTTCTGTGTCTGAAAATATCTTCTTTGTGCCTTCACATTCAATTATGGTTTGCTTAGATACAAAAATTCTAAGTAAGGGATTGTTTTTCTTTTAAATGTAGAAATCATTTAAATGTAGAAATTATTTAGTTATATTCTAGTGTCCATTGCAGATGTTGCAAAGTTACATCCCCTTCTGACTATTCACTCCGAAACTTTGAAAGTTTTCTTCTTTCTAGCAGTTTAAAGGACCTCCTACACATCTCTACAATTCTGATATTTACATGCTGTGTCTCAGTGTGGATTGTTGTCATCCACTGTGCTGGAAACTTGTGCTTTTTTAAATTCAGAAACTCCTGCCTAGCCAGGTGCAGAGGTGCATGGCTATAATCCCAGTATCTGAGGAAGCTGAGGCAGGAGAATCACAAGTTCAAAGCCAGCTTCAGCAACTGAGTGAGGCCCTAAGCAACTCAGTGAGACTCTGTCTCTAAATAAAATACAAAAAAAGGGCTGAGGAATATGGCTTAGTGGTTGAGTGCCCCGGAGTTCAATCTCCAGTAACCTCCCTCTCCTTGCAAAAAAAAAAAAAAAAAAAAAGATTTTTCTTTGATAATTAACTTGTTATGGTTTAGATATGAGATGACCCCAAAAACCCATGTGTGAAACACTGCAAGAATGTTCAGAGATGAAATGATTAGATTATGAGAGTTGTAACCTGATCAATGGATTAATCCTCTGATATGGATTAACCAGGTGTGGGCAGATAGGGTGTGACTAGAAGAGATAGGTCACAGGGAAGTGCCTTTGGAGTATATATTTTGTCCCTAGTGAGCAGAGCTCTCTCTGCTTCCTGGTGGTCATGTCCTGAGCAGCTTTCCTCTGTCACGTCTTTCATCCCTGATGGTCTATCTTACCTTGGGCCCAGACCTATGAAGTCAGCCAATCATGGACTGAACCTTTGAAATCGTGAGCTGAAATAAACTTTTCCTCTTCTAATTGTTCTTGTTATATCTTTTGGTCACAGCAACACAAAGCTGGCTAAAAGACTTTATCTTTTTTTTTCCCCTGTTTTTCTGTTTCTGTCTTTCTAGAATTATTACTTGGGTATTGATTGTCCTAAATTGGTCCACTGTAGTTTTTCTTTTATCCTCTATTTTCATCTCTATTGTTTCACTCAATTATCTGAGAACTTCTTCACCTTTATCTAACTCTTCTCTTGATTTTTCACACTTTTGCTATCATGTTTTCTGTTGCCAAGAGCTTTTTATATCTCCCAAGTTTTCTCTGGTATATCCTGCCTTGTTCCTGCTTCATGAATTCAATAGCTTTGCTTAGCTCTTTGATTACTTTAATAGCTGTGGGTTTTGTAAGGTTTCTTTCCCTGTGTAGACTCCTTGTTCCCTCCAAGTCACGGGTTCCTGTTTGTCTTGGTCTCTGATTTCCATAGTAGGCCTTTCTTTGGATGTCTACAAGCCTTGTCTGTCTGCTCGTGTTCAAAAGTGAAGAAACTAAAAGCTGCCTGAAGTGCTGTGCATATGAGTGGGTTATCAACTCTGAGCTTTACTTAGATGGATCTGGCCAGGTCTTTGAATGAGGAATCCCTGTGCCACTGTCTATACCTTTTGTTTCCTCTAGGGTTGGTCAAATTTTCCAGAGGATACCCTTCCAATCTGCCTGAAGGATAGAAGCGTGGCTCTGGGTGTTTGGGGATCTGCACAGGGAAAAAAAGTCTGGGCTGTCGCTTGGGAGTAGGGTTTGCCATGGGCATGCTTGGGGAATGCTCACTCCTCTCCTTCCTTCAGCACCAAGCTCATATTGCCACCTGTGGCTTAATGTCCCCCTGTTCCTTCTGTTTTGTTCTGCCCAGAGAAGAAATCTCCACATTTACTCTTCGGGGATGGGAGAGACACTTACCTGTGGTCTTGCAATGGGGGATCAGCTACTTTAACCATCCTTCTTTTTAGGTCATTGCCTCACCTTCCTTTTCCGTTTCTGAGTCTTTTGAAGGTTCCGCAGTTTGTCAGGATATTCTAGGCTTCCTCCATTACACACTGAAGATTCAGGTTTCGTCCATCTGCTGTGGTACGTTAACAGCCACTCTTGCTGTTCAGCTTCTAAAATTCCCTGTTTTCTCGCCTTTTCTTCCCATCCTATGTATTTCTGTCTTTTAAAAGATAATAATAATTGCTTTGCTATAGTTTTAGTAGGGCTTGAAAAGGGAGGGAAGTTATATGGATGCTAAATCCACCATTATTACCATTCTATATCCTTTTGAAGTATGTCAATTTTCTGAATTAACATATAAAACTAAGTACTTAACCCTTGTAAAGTTATAAATTAAATTCAGAAGTCGAGTGAATCTTAAGTATTCTAATACTATTTAAAAAGTGAGTTCAATCTAAACCACAAATTTAATAAATTACTGAAATATACATTTAAAATTAGAATCACCAGATAAGACTTTATTCTAAAAGGTTAAATTGTTTTAAGTTTTGGAAATGATAAAACACTAAATATGCATAGATTCCCTAATGTAAAAATATTAATAATTTATATTTGGTTGTCTTTAAAATTCTTTTAATGCTAAACCTGAGGTTGAAAGATGCTGATTTATTTAATCCCACACAATTTTAGGATATCTTCCTAAGTATTCTTGAAGTTGTCATCCTTCTTGCTGTGATTTATTAACTACCAAAGGGCTCCTTGTGGCTCAGTGACTGAATTTTTGTACAACAATGTTGGGACACATAGATTCCCATGTGTCTCTTGCTGGGACCATGTCCCAATTCTTTCATCTCTTCAGACAAATTGGCCCCATCTACCAATGCAAGCTGATAAATTAGTTGATTGAATTTTGTAGCTTTTTGGCTTCTAAAAGATATAATGTGTTTTCTGTGTATCCTTGAAAGCTTTTGAACTATAGGAGCACCTACAATCTTTTAATTTTCTCTCCATTAGCACAAAACCTCTTCCAGGTAATAAAATGGCCTCCAATTACCCTCTTGATCCCTTTGGCTGCAATTTCTAGGGTTATTCTATGGACATAATTAAAAGAAAAAAAAAAAAACGGAAGGACTAAGGCAAAAACCAAGATGCAGTATATAGCAAATGTCTTTAGAGATTTGATCTCTGTGGCATCCTTTCACACATTATCCCTAGAGGCTTTATTACCAAATATAAAATCTGCTGGGCCAGGCTGTGAATTCACCCCGGAGGAATGTGGGAGCACTCAAAGGCAAGAGAATATGCCTGTCTAATTGTACAGACTGTGCCTCAAAACTATAGACTAAATATGCTCATGGAGCCAGGAAGGAAAATGGAAAGTACTTCTAATGTCATCTTCATGTGAGCCTCAAAGGAGCCAGATGGAAAATAGCTTTATGGATGGCCAAAGGTGGCTGGAGAATAGCAAGGCTGCCAAGGCTGACTGTCGACACCAAGAATGTGCTTGGGATTTCTGCTGGATGATCGAGTCCTGAGAGGGACACTGACACTCCCTCCTGTATGTAGTACTGGGGGGAAAAACTGGAAAAATCTAGCTTCAGTCTCTGTACTGAGCCACTTTACGGAGTTGCTCAAAGTCACAACTACTAAACTGTCAAACTCACAAATAGTTCCACTGGGGACAATTGATCCCTAGTAGCAGTGTGTTTTTCTACCTATGTCCACCCTCTTCCCACAGCCCAGCAACTGCCTTAACACATTTCTCTTCTCTGTATCAAGCTTTAAACCTGTCATAATTTTGGTTTATCCCAGTGTCAGCTGCTTAACGGTTAATGACTCCACTTGGCTTAGGAGATGCTCAGCCTCAGATCTCCATTTCCAATTCCTGAGAGCAAAAATCTCCTTGTCTCTACTCTTTCCTGTTAGAGTCGAGTTTCTTACAACACCCCACCTCACGGTCAATATTTCAACTGACCTGGGGTCAGGTCCCTACTCCTACCTAGTCCGACCAGCTCCAGCTGAGGCGGGGACATTGATGCTGGTTGAAACACAGTGCTGGGGTAGGGCAGTTTCTTTCAGAAAAAGGTGTGGATGTGACAGACACCATGACGGTCACTTTTTTTTTTTTTTTGGTACCAAGGATTGAACTCGGGGATACTTGACCACTGAGCCACACCCCCAGCCCTATTTTGTGTTTTATGTAGAGACAGGGTCTCCCTGAGTTGCTTAGCACCTCGCCATTGCTGAGGCTGGCTTTGAACTCGCGATTCTCCTGTCTCAGCCTCCCTAAGTGCTGGGATTACAGGCATGTGGCACCACGCCTGGTTCATGATGGTCACTTTTTGTACTCTCTGTTTGAAGGCCTAAGAAGGATGCTCATCTCCTGTCCTGTTTCCTTTTCTTCAGAAAGAGAATCCAAAGGACTGAAGAACAGGATCCCTGGGAGTGCCTGTAGGTGAGCCAGGAACCAAGTCTTCTGTATCTGTTTTTAAGTATGTCTGGGGAGACATTTGGGCTTAAAGGTTTGGGAAGAGGCATCTTTTGGTTTGAAGACACCTGGCTAATTAAAGACCTTTGGCCACTGACCATCTCTGTCGTCCTTACTGCTACTCTCGGGATTGAGTACTTGGGACATTTTCTGTTTTGAATGGTTGTGGAAATGCTGATGGAGTGAGTATGGGCCAGAGGGTGGGGAAGGGAGCTGCCTGCTTAAGGCTTGTTCCAGTTTCAAAGGAGCAGGAGGAAGTGGGATCTTGAAAGTTCACTCGACATTACTATGATTGTGCTTCCCGTGGTGGGAAGGTAGCAGAATTCAGGCCAGAAGTATTGCCAGGATTAACAACCGAGCCACTGGGCAGCCACATGCCCTGGTGGAGTCTGGAAGGCCAGCAGGTGAGCAGAAGGACATCACTGTGAGGGACGTGAATGTGGCTTCTGACCACGATGAACACTGCCGCAAATCTCTGCCTGTCTGTCCTCTACTGAGCCACAAGTGGCATGCTGAGATGCTATGTTGCCCTGTTCCAATTCTGCCCAAGTCTCCAGCACAGGTAAGGAAGGTGACCTGGCTCTTGCACTTGGCCTACAGGCACACTGGGCTCTGCCTGGCTCCCTGATGCTTTTCCTCCTCCAGTAGACCTCCAGAGACCCAGTTGTGTGTGCTCCTGGCTGCCTCAGCCATCCTTTCCTCTGGGTTTCCTTTTTCCCCAGGCATACAGAGAGAACATCTCTCTCTTCCTGCCCCCTGCCCACCCAGCCAATTGTCCTCTAGAATTAAAAAAAAAAAAATAAGCATTTGGAAGTCATAAAAAAGTTAAAATTAGCCAAGTACAATGGCACAAACCTGCAATCCCAGTGGTTCAAGAAGCTGAGGCAGGATGTCACAGGTTTGAAGCCAGACTCAGCAACTTAGTGAGGCCCTAAGCAACTTATGAAGACCTGTCTTGAAAAATAAAAAGGAGCTGAGCGTGGTGGCGCACACCTGTAATCCCAGCACTTTTGGAGGCTGAGACAGGAGAATCGGGAGTTCAAAGCCAGCCTCAGCAACAGCGAGGCACTAAGCAATTCAGTGAGACCCTGTCTCTAAGTAAAACACAAAATAGGGCTGGGGATGTGGCTCAGTGGTGGAGTACCCCTGAGTTCAATCCCCATTATCACCACCAACCCCTGAAAAAATTTTAAAAATAAAAAATAAAAAGGACTGGGGATGTGGCTCGGTACCAATAAACAAATAAATAAGTTAAAACTGTATTAGTGATGGATTTTCTCTGGGACATGAATGTCATGGACCTGGTTCTGGCTGGCTAACTAACCACGCTACACCATCTTGGGTGTGGGGGAAAGACATGGAGGGTTAAACATAGACCAGTTCCTCCATTAAGGTTCAGGGGCCTTTACTTACATCTCAGTGACCCCCATGTACATCACAATTTAGAGGAAAAAGGGGGTGCTGTGTGCTGAAAACTTATCCTCAGGCACATGCTGGGCCCAGCTATGTCACATGTTTTATTTAATCTTCACAATAACTCAATGAACCAGATAGCATCTCCATTTTAGAAACACAGAGATGGTAACAAGTGCACCCAAGGTTATCCAACAAAGCAAGAGTAGAGCTAGAATCTAATCTCAGTTTTATCTGACTCAAAAATACAGTCATCTTTATAAAAGTAATATTATTATTAAAATAATCCATGCCCAAAGGAAAGGATAAAAAAGAAAGTGAAAAAAAAAATACACGTAATTCCTTTGCTCAGATAATTACTACAACATTTTGTATATTTCATATATGTGTGGGGAGATGTGTGTATTTTTGCAGTACTGGGTGGGTTTTATTTCTTTTTAGATCTTTTTCCTCTATGCATCCACATAGACACACACATACACCAAACACATATTCAGTGATACATCAAGTAATTTTTTGGACATAAACTATGTTTTAGGTAGTGTTCTACATGCTGGAGTATTTAAGTCTCATCCTCAGAGAGTTTATATCTAGTGGAGGAATCATAAACAAAATGCATAAATAAATTTGTACCACAATGAGTGTCAGGTCTGCTATAAACAGTTACACAGGTTGTGCACTAAAGAACTCTAGGGGAACCAGTCACACTGCAGTTACTGTGAATGTCATCCCCAGGAGTTGGTCAGTGTACAACCTATACCACACATGATGAGTAATGATAAGAGACATAAATAAGCGTAAGAGGAATATTATTTTATGAATAGAAGGTCAGAAAATACCTCTTTGATTAGGAAATGTTTGGTAGTTATCTAAAGAGAGAGAGAATGAGTTCAGCAGGAATCTGAAAGAAGAGACTTTCAAGCAGGGACAATAGCCAATGCAACACTCCTATGGCAGTAAGGTTCTGGGCATGATTAAGTAACAGCACAGAGGCTGGTGTGAGAGGAGGATAGGGAGCAAGGGGAAAGGGTAGAAGATGAAGCCAGATCACAGGGCTTTGTGGGAGTGGTAAGGACTTTGGATTTTATTCTGTGTGATAGATGCCACTGAAAGTTTATAAGCAGGGATGAATATCTTAGAACAATTATGGCTACTCTGTAGACAACACCTGGGAGGAGGCAGCAGGACCAGGTAGAGTGATAAGGAAAACAGTGAGCTTAGTCCAGGCTGAGAGCTGTGCAGTGTATAGTAGTCAGATTCAGGGAACATTTTAGGGTGTTAATGGCACTTAAAGCAGAGCTCAGCTAGTAGCAGCAGGGTCTGCTGATGCACTATTATGGAATGCAAGAGAGATAGAGAAATCCCAATGACCTGAGAAGATAAAGGGAGCTTCAGGAGACACTGAATACAGGAGAGGTGGTCCAGGGGAAACTACAAGTTCTATCTGGAGAACACGTTGGAGATGCCAACTAAGCATCCAAGCACAGAGATCTCATTCTGGAATTTGCAGCACATAGATGGTGTTAAGGTTTGGATATGAGGTGTCCCCCAAAAGCTCCTGTGCTAAGGTAGAAATATTTAGAGGGAAAATTATTCGATTATGAGAGCTATAACTTAAACAGTCCATCCTAGTTTGAACAGACTAACTGGGTGGTTAACTAAAGGCAGGTAGGGCATAGCTGGAGCAGAGGGGGTCACTAGGGTGTTATAGGAGCTCTCTCCATGCCTTCAGAGCCTCCTATGCTGATTGGCTTCCTTCAACACCTCCCCTCCCCTTTCCTTACCCCATGCTGATTGGCTGCCTTTAGCGCCTCCTATGCTGATTGGCTGCTTTGAATGCTTCCTCTCCCCTTTACCCCATGCTGATTGGCTACCTTCATTGCCTCTCCTTATCTCATCCCATGCTGATTGGCTGCGCGCCTGACATGGAGTAATACCCTATGGCTGTAACCTAACCTCAGGGCCATGATTGGTCCAAGGACTCTATATAAACTGTTGAACTAACTGAAATAAATGGGTCTGTCTCTCGCTCAGGCAGAGCAGTTTTACCTACCCCTGGTGTCTGGGTGAGTGACTCTGCCACCATCCACCTCATACCTCCTCCCATGGGACCCCATTCCTCGGTCCCCTCATCCCGAGGGACCCCAAATACTTGGGCAAACCCATGCGAGGCACGATATAAATGACAGGGTGTGGCCTGGGAGAATCGTTCTTCCTGCAGCCCCTTCCCATCTTCCCCCCTCCCACCCCACTGCTTACTGACTCCACCAGGAACTGAACAGCTTTCCTCTGCCGGGCCCATCCTCCATGATGTTCAGCCTCACCTTGGGCCCAGAGCTATGGAGTCAGCCATCTGTGGACTGACACTTCTGAAACCATGAGCCCCAGATGAACTTTTCCTCCTCTAAGTTGTTCCTGTCAGGTATATTGGTCACAGTGATACAAAAGCTAACTAAAACAGATGGTGTTTAAAATCACGGGCCAGGTGAAATCACCCTGTGAGAAAAGCAGTCTAGGACTAAGCCCCAGGGCAAAGCAACATTAAAAAGTAGGACCCTGTCTCTACACAAAACACAAAATAGGGCTGGGGATGTGGCTCAGTGGTCGAGTGCCCCTGAGTTCAATCTCCAGTACCAAAAAAAAAAAAAAAAAGTAGGAAAAGGAGGAGAGTCCTGCAACATTATTCACAGAGACAGCCAGAAAGGAAAGAGGAAAACCAGCAGCGTTGGATGTGCCAAAAGCTAAAGGAGGGAATGATCAGCTGTGACAAAGTGCTGGGAGATGAAGTTCAAGGGGTGGAAACTGACCATTTGACAGTGTCAAGCCAATTCCGACCTCGATGACTTCGCAAGAGTGGTTCGGGTGGAGCAGTGGGAACAAGAACATGATTGATTGAAGAGGATTTAAGAGAGATGGGGGAGAGGAAGAAGAGACAAATATAAAGAACCGTTTCCAAAAACGTTGCTGTTAAGGGAAGCAGAGATGACACTGTAACTGGCAGGGACAGAAGTCAAGAAAAGTTCTAGATTTTATTTTAGCTTTTTGAATGAGTCATATTATGGCATGATTTTAAGGGGAAGGTAACAATCCAGAGGAGAAGAAGAAACGGTGATGATGGAAGGAGGCAGAGCTACTGGATCCATGCCTGGAAGAGATGGAATGCATGGGATCCTGTGCACAAGCTGAGTGATGGGTCTTTCCTGGGATAATGGACATCTATGAATTGTAATAAGGGGAACAAATAGATATTTGTAATGGGTTCAGATTGTATGTACTGCCTTAAAATCTACTATTTAATTGACAATATTATGACAATATTACTTTATAATAAATGAAAATTTATTAAACTTATTTTAAAAATTACTTCATAAATAAACATTATTTCAGAGCATGTTTTCTGCATGATTTATTTAATCAGTCCCCTCTTATTGAACATTTCGGATGTTTCCTAGTTTTCACTACTATGAAAAATGAAGAACTAGGTTCTTAAGCTCTGTTAGAGTCATCCTGAGCTGCTCAGTGTGACGCTGCCCCTCCCAGGCTTAACACCCTGCTGAGACTGGACTTGTAGGTCCTCTACTAACCACATCACTTCCTCCAACTTTAGCCTCTGCCAGCCAGAGGCACAGGAGAGTTGAAACAGACATTGCTCCTGCCCCCTCAGGTACTCCCCAAAGTTTAAAAAATAAAAAATTGGAGAATGCCATAAGGATATAGCCTCTAGACTCAGAATTTGAGAATCTTTTAGGTCTAGTTATGCTAAACGTTTTCCTCTAAGAATTTTTAGAGATGCAAAACACAAAGGCACAGAAAACCAAATAATTTACTGTAAATTTCTTAACAGAATAAAAAGCTGTTAATTCCACTCTGATCTGACTAAACTAAAGCACCCTTCCCTCGGCCTGCCCTTCTGGGCATGAGCCCTATCCCAAGCATAAGAGCCAAGCAACCTTCCTCCTGGGAACAGAGTCAGCCCTGCGCCACTGCCCTCAAGGATCCTTAGAGCCAGGCCCAGGGCCCTTCTGCCTGTATCTCCAAACTCTCTTTCATAAGCTCCATGAAGCCACTGAGGCTACTTCCTACTCCCTTAAGATTCCCTGAGATATCCTGTCTCCTTTCCTTTTCACTTTCCCTGAGTCCAGATGCCTTTCCCTAGCTCTACAGGCTGGGGTCCTACCCACACCTCAAAGCCTGGTTCAGAAGCCACTTCCTCCAGGAAGCATTTTCACTTGGTTTGCCCGCCCTGGAAGTCCTGAGCGCCACTGCTCCTGTCTTATGAGCCTTAACACTTACTGTCTTGTTCAGGGTCATTTGTACATCTATTTGGCTCTTCCCCCTTCATCCAACAAGACGAGAAACTCATTAAGGGAAGGAACTCTGGCTAAACTCTCTAAGTATCTCCTCTAGCACCTGGCCTAGAGTCAGAAAGTAGATCCTTGTTATAAGTTTAAAAGCAGACAGAGATCTGGCTTGACACATTTTTGATGAATCTGTTTTGTTCTATTTAAACTGTGGAATCTGTTCTGACATGGTTATGTAGAACTGTCCCAGGTGCTTTAAGATTCTCCAGTCAATGTACCTCTTTCACTCCATTAGTTATCCACAACTCCAGCCTTCCTCTATTCTGTCCCCTTAATGGTCTTACCCTAGGTTTCCCATAATTATCTCATGCAAATATTCCTGAGAAGTCAGGTAATAGGTATTCAAAATACAGTATTTGCCAGAAGGATCTGCATCTTAATAGGACATTCCAAATGCTAATAATTTTAGATACCATGATAGGAGGTAGAGGGAAAGCTAACTGTCTCCTTTCTGACTGGAAAATCTGGTCCTGTGGTTGGGCTTCCTGAGGAGTCCATATCATTGCCTCCCACCCCTACCCTAACCCAGGAACCAAGAACAGAACATCTATCCCATACTCAATATCTCCACTGAGAGATAACCTTGGCCATGCCAGAAACTTCAACAGGTATAAACTTAGTGGCAGAAGTCACAGCCTCCGAGATCAGTCCTTTTCAAAAGTTAAAGATTAAAAAGTTAAAGCAAAGCCCTGCTCTTAATTAGATGTCTAAAAGCCAAGAGCAGGGATGGGGCCCTTCTCATACACATAGTAAGTGACACCTAGTCACCAATCTGTCCTTCTGGGCCTTCTCCTTAGGAGCAGGACTTAAAAGACACATGGGTGAGTTTCCTGAGCTTATTGAGGGTGAAAATAATACTGGTTGGGAGACAGGAGTTGCCACTACCCCTGTAGCTGAGTCTCTGGCTGCCTCCAGGGCAGGAGTCCCTCTGCCTGAGCCAGGCTGATCTTCCTCATATCCTACTCTGGAGGCCAAGAGGTATCTTTTGAGCACCTGCTCTGCACTGGGTTCAGTGTGACTATAATAGAGGCTGGTGCTTCAAGGAGGGGACTAAAGGTTGATGGGCAATAGCAGGGGGCTGGGTCTTGAGCCCAGTTGCACCATTACTAGCTGTGTGGACTTTGAGCAAACTGTCCTTCACTTGATATAAAATAAGAATAAAATAGCATCCAGCCTGGTCTTATCATGTATATCACTTATTATGCTCTATAACAACCCCATACGATTTCAAGTAATGTTGTTAAGGAGATTCCAGTCTGGCTGCTTAGGACATTAGAAATGGTAGTTGGACAATGGACACAGGGAGAGAGGAGTAACATTCTAACACATGTTTACCATCACCACCACCTACTTCTGAATCTTTAGCCCTGGCATTGCTCATGAGAGCTGGCATCAGCCCCCAAATGCCCGATGCTCTTCTGATCTAGCATTCAGCATCTGCCAGAGTGTCCTGGTCTGGCTTTCAATCTTCATCTCTGTGCACTTCCTTCAAACAGCACACTAGCCACACCCAAACACTACCCCTACTGTCATCCTTCCGGTCCCCAAGTCCTTGTTGGCTGCCCTTGCTGCCTCTGGTGTCAACATCCTCCCATTCAAGGATAAATGAACAAGCTGCCTCCTTCAGGAGTTTCTCCAACCTCCAAATCAGAATAAAACTTGTCTTCCTCTTAGCTTCATGGGTCTTTTAAGGTTAGTGGATCCAAAAGGCTCTCTAGTTTCTCACTTCCTTTGAAGTGCAAGCAAATCAAAGGCATAACGACTTTTCTGCCAAGTGGGAAAGCTCTGGATATAATAATAGGCTGAGAAGAGACACCAGGCACAATTAAGTCACCCTGCTGAGTCATCAGACCAGAAGGCTCAAGTTCCCAAGACAGCAGGCTCAAGCCTTAAGCGGCTACTTCCTAGGGACCTGTGGCTCTCATTGTCCCTTTTCAGTCCCTGGGGAAGTAGATTCTGTCTGAATCTTAGATCCTCTGCTGGCAGCCCTAAGACAGCTGGGTTTCTTACACCTACAGAATGCTCATCTCATTTTTCTACTTCGCCTTCCTGGCTTTACAACCACTCTCAATGTCTGCTTCATTTGGGTGTTCGTAGAAGTCTCACATTCTCTATGTTTGATAATGTTAACCACATAGCCAGACATCCTGGGGCACTTCCCTGGTCATGCTCCACATCCAAACTCCCAGCTCTTACGTTCACCCCTGTAAAGCTCTCAGGCTTGGGCTTCTGTCAAAGGAAGCAGAGGAAACACATCCCCATGCACGCTGCAGTAGTTACTGAGGGCCTTGTCGTGCACATCACCTAATGCGTCCTATGGCAGCCCCACATGAAATATTTCTTTGAAAATTTATTGCTAAGAAAAGCTCTTCCTCCTCCCCTGAGGAATGTTCTATAATTCTCTGTGATCATGACGATTATGTAACAGTTCATGCCCCAATTTTGGTTTTTAGCTGCAAGAGTTTGGCAGCAGATTTGAGGCCCCATAACAGAACTTAGTTTTCTGTGCAATTTCAGTGCTCCTTCCTCTAGGGTTATCCCTTGATGTTGAGAACAGCTCAGCCTGTTCTGCTTGTGTCCTTTGATTATTTCACTTTTGAGCCTCTCTGGGTGAGTTTCCACCCGCTGCCTCTGTCCCTACAGTGCTCAGCCTTTCCACCCTCCAGACAGCTTATTCCTGGACCCTTTTGTCTTAGGTGGGATCCTCCTAGAAAGCAACTTAGAAGTTTGTTGAATTCTTAATGTTTGAGGTAGAACATTTCCTTTCCTTAAAGGAAAATGGTTTCATTTACTTTTAATATCTTCTTAAAGATTATTTCTATTATATATATTATATCCTACTATTTCTTCACTTTTAGTTTTATGTACTGACTTCCCACTGAAAAAAATGAGGATGTAAATCTCATTTACCACCACCATAATCACCAGCTCTCACCAACTAACATCTCCCCTCTCTCACCTCCTGTTTCCAATGACTTATACGGATTTTGGTTAGGTCAGTATTCCGCGACATTATTAGATGACATCAGTGCTGTAGCTGAACCGTGTAGTATACTGATTACTTTTCTTTTCCAGTACAACTTTTCATCTTTCCCAAATTTAATATTTTCATTGTTTTGTTTTTCATTTGATTACTCTTTATGTTCTTATGACTAAACCCCAAATCTGCCCTCCCATTGTGTGTCTCACCTCTCAGGACCATTAAGAATAGTAAGCATTCGGTTGTTTTCAGTTGAACTCTCTCCCAAAGCTTTTTGCCCTGTTGGAATCAGGGCTGGTGGATCTCTAGTCCAGCTACTAGACAGCAGCAGGGAAAAGCCATAACCATAAAGGGAAGAGAGTGCTATCTGAATTGGGTAAGATCCAGAGCCATGGCCAGGGGTCACCCAGTGTAAGTCATGGTTTGAGGTAGAAACAGCTTCTGCCACACTGAGGCCCAGAAGGAAGAAACGATGGGGGAAATATTACAGTCCAAGTTTCCTCCTGCTGATCTCCCATCAGTGTCTTTACTTGCCAAACCCAATGTTACGTCAGCCATCAAAAGAGCCCAGTTAATGTTAAACATAGAGATCAATCTCCCAGGCATAGGGAAGGATGGAGGACAGATCTGAATAGGCACATTTAGAACAACTAGCAAACCATGTCTTTCTTTTTTGGTCTTGAACTTTTATTTCAACTGAGCATTTTCTTCAGCAACTTTCTGAGAAAGAGCACATGTGAAGTAAATTGCTTGTTTTTATGTATCTGGAAAATATCTTTCTGTCTCAAATTAAATTCATAATTTAGTTGGATGTAGAATTCAAGGTTAGAAATAATTTTTCCTTTTTACTCTTGTGCCTTCTAGATTCCATTGGTGCTCCTGGGAGGTTTCATACCATTGGAATAGTTGATTCTTTGAATAAAACCTGAAAGCTCATAGGAGCTCTTAGTTCTTGGATCCACAATTCTGAAATTTCAAAATGATGACTTATAGCTCTCTTTTCATCACTGAACATTGGGTACTCAATGAGTCCTATAATTCAATGTCCATAAGTTCTGGAAAAATTTCTTGAATTGTTTCACTAGTGATTTCACCACTTGTTTTCTTTCTGGGACTTCAATTATTTGGATGTCTAATCTGTGTGGCTCAGTTTGTACTTTTTTGTTCCTCTTCCCTTTTATCTTTAGTATAGCTCTGTTTTTCAGAGATTTAGATAACTTTCTTACCTAGGTTTTCTGAATGTTCTTTTTAGTAGCATATGGTCTGGTTTTATAGATGTAATAGCTTCTCTTATTTTCCTAAGAGTTCTAATCATAGGAGGTTTTTTTTTCTTTGTTTTATAAATCTCTCTTGTTCTTCTTGTTTGTTTTGTTTCTATCTTTCACATTACATGCCCTCCTCAAAGATCTGGTGAACTCTCTCTCTTTCTTACACACACACACACACACACACACACACACACACACACACACACACACACACACCATTTGGAAGCCTAATGACAAAGCCCTATGACAGGGCAGCCCTGGGCTGCCCTGTTAGTTGAACTGTTTTGTGCCGTTTGATGGGGAAATTCTCCAGTGTCAGTGCTCTTCTCATGGTGAGTCCACCCGCATTTCTCTACAAGATAAACCTGGCTGCCAGCACTTGAAGAACAAAGGCAGGGTGAGGGCAGAGTCTCTGTCACTTTGTGAACTCTCATTTAACCCCCTTGTTTCTCATGTGGTCAATGGGCTCATTTGTGCCTGGTGGCCTCCCTCGGAACTGCTGGTCAACTTCCCCAGGGATGAGGAAGAGTTAGGGTTAGGGTTAAGGGAGGGAGGGAGAAAGGGAAGGTGGGGGAGGGGGAGAGAGCGAGCAGAGAATAGGAGTTGTCCAGTTTTTTGTTCCATCCTTTCTAGCAGCCACATTTCCAGTCTTCTCCTGAGGCAGAAAAGAGGCTGCCTCCCTGATGGAAGGAATTGGGAGTCTTCTGAAATAAACTTGGGACAATTCCCTTATTTTCAGTTCTACCTTAATTCCTACTTCTAGACAAATATGAGACACTAATTCCTGAGCCTTTAAGGAAATTCTGAGGTGTCCATTGCACTGCTTCTTACTTTTTACTGGAACAATCTTTCAACAGTTTGTCTATTTGGATCTCTACCCTCCTCTCACTTACAGATATACATGGGATTTTGATTCCCAAGCCTTTGCTGGGAGAGAGTTCTGTGTGGCCTGTTGCCTTCCCTCTTGGCTTTCTGAACTCCTAGCTCAGGACTCAGTGTTCTCAAGTCTACCAAGTCTTTTGCCATCCTTTGTCTTTCTGGCTTCCATTATTCAAAATACTACCTTCTCTCCCATTTCTTTGTTTTTGTTTTATCCCATTAAAACACATTATACTGTAATTTTAGTTGACTTTAGGGGTGACAGAAGTAAATGCATGTGTTCATTTCCCTTGTTTTCATCTGAGAGTTCAGTGATTACTTCTTGATGGTGGGATCAAAGAATTGTATAGTTTAAATAAACTTGTCTAAATTGTACATGGGGCAGATTCAAAAGAGGCATTTACATAGGGCTTTCTGTTCTGTTGGATTTGCTACAAATTCATCAACAGAACGCTAATAGAATTCCTCTCTATTTTAGTCAGCTTTTTCACCACTGAAACCAAAAGATCTGACAAGAAAAAAGAGAGGAGGAAAACTTTATTTTGGGGTTCTCATGGTTTCAGAGATATTAGTCCATAGATGGCCAGCTCCATTGCTACAGGCCCTAGGTAAAGCAAAACATCATGGCTGAAGAGGGTGGTAGAGGAAAGCAGCTTGGGTCATGGCCACCAAGAAACAGAGAGAGACCTCTGCTCAACAAGTATAGAATGTTTACCCCAAAGTCATGCCCCCAGGGACTTACCTCCTCCAGCCACATTTTACCTGCCTAGAGTTACCACTCAGTTAATCCCTTTCAGAGGATTAATTCACTGATTGGGTTAAGGCTTTTATAACCCAATCATTTCACTTCTAAACCTTCTTGTGTATTCTCACACATGAGCTTTTGGGCGACATCAAATATCTAAACTGTAACAGTCTCTTTTTTTATAGGGTTTTGTATGTTTTATCTTTGACTGCTATTTTTCAATTCTTTTTTTTACTGGTTCTTTATAGTTATACATGATAGTAGAATCTATTTTGATACAAGTATAAAAGCATGGAATATAACTTGTTCTAATTTGGTCCCTAGTACCTTTCCTTTCCCTTCCCTACCCCCTGCTCCCTTCCCTTTATTGATCTTCCTGTCATTTACTCAGTTATTTTATCAATTTTTTGTGGATGTACATGATGGTGAGATTCACTGGTGGTATATTCATATATGTGCATAGCAATTAATTTCACTAGCTTTCCTTTTCCCATTACCCCTCCCTTCCATTCATCCCCCTTTGTCTATTCCATTGAACTTCTATACTTCCCCTTTGCCACCCTTTATTGTTGGTTAGCTTCCACATATAAGAGAAAACATTTGCCCTTTGGTTTTTTGGGATTGGCTTATTTCACTTAGCATGATAGTCTCCAGATCCATCCATTTACCAGCAAATTTCATAAAGTAATTCTTCTTAATGGATGAGTAATACTCCATTGTCTATATATATCACATTTTCTTTATCTCTTCATCTGTTGAAGGGCACCTGGGTTGGCTCCGTAGCTTAGCTATTATGAATTGTGCTTTTATATACATTGATGTGGCTAACTCACTACGGTATGCTGATTTTAAATTCTTTAGTTATATATTGAGGAGTGGGATTACTGGGTCAAATGGTGTTTCATGTCTAGTTTTTTGTGGAATCTTCATACTGCTTTCCATAGTGGTTGCACCAATTTGCAGTTCCACCAACAATGTGTGAGTGTACTCCTTTCCCCACATCCTCACCAACATTTGTTACTTGTATTCCTGATAATTGCCATTCTGACTGGAGTGAGATAGAATCTCAGTGTAGTTTTAATTTGAATTTCTTTAATTGCTAGAGATGTCAAACATTTTTTCACATATATGTTGACCATTCATATTTCTTATTTTGAGAAGTGTCTGTTTAGTTCCTTTGCCCACTTATTGATAGGGTTATTTATGTATATATGTATGTATTTATTTATTTGGTGTTAATTTTTTTTGAGTTCTTTGTATATCCTGGATATTAATGCCCTACCCAAGGAGCAGGTGGCAAAGATTTTCTGTCATTCTGTAGGCTCTCTTTTCACGTTCTTGATGGGTTTCCTTTGCTGTGAAGAAGCTTAAAAAAAAAAAAAAATGGAACCTTTCATGAATTTGCGTGTCATCCTTGTGCAAGGGCCATGCTAATCTTCTGTGTATCATTCCAATTTTTATTGGAATATATGTGCTGTCAAAGTGAACACCATTTTTCAGTTTCTAAAGCACTTGCACTTATTCTCTTGGATACTTGAAATGATTCTATAAAATAGACAAGGTAAATGCCCCTATCCCACTGTACAAATGAAAAAAATGAGGCTCAAAGAGGTTCAATGACTTATTCAGAATAATCTGACTCAGTGGCAGAGATGAAACTCCAACTTTGAATGTGAAAGTTGGTGCTTTTTCTTTGACCCATGCCTTCTGCATGTGGCAATATGTCTGTTTTTGTAACTCAGAATGGCATTCAACCCAAAGGAATTGGATTCATTTCCCTTATAGTGTCCAGATTGGCCTGGGACAGCATTCGGACCTGTGGAAGATTAAAGCATCATTCATTTCTAGGCCCCCAGCTCTAAGAGATTCTAATTTATAAGGTCTGGAGTGAGGACCAAGAATCTCTATTTTGTAAATAACTCCCTAAGTGATACTGTTATGTAGCTTGATTGAGAACCACATCCCTAAAAGGCCTGAAAGTGGTCTGATGAGGTCTTTCTAGGCTTTACAACATGGATAATCAAATGGAAGTTACAAAAAGTGACAATTTAGCCATCCAGACAGCAGCCATCTGAGCCTGCCACAGCTGAAGCTAATGGCTTCATCTCCTGTGCTCCTCCAGTGACCCTCCTCAGACTTCCCTTCTGCCCCCATTTACTTGGCCCTGCCCACTGACACAATGAAGACTTCCTTACCATCTCCCTCCACTGCTCCGTTTCAACTTGGGGGACCCTCAGAGATTCAACTGCCTAAAAAAATTAAGTTGAAAAACTTCCTCTCTGATAAGTTAGGACCTCTTGTGGAACTTAGCTCTCTTAGGAGCCAGAAGGAAAGAATATTAAAGAGTTCTGCTCTATTTCTGATTGGTAGCCCTGGAAATGTTATCCCCAGCTCTCAGGTGGCCTCTAGCTTGGAAATAAAAAATCCAGATACCTTTAGGTCAGAGTGGGAGCAGCGTGGCATCCAAATGCAGGCAAGTGCATATGAATGCGTAGTAGTACTCAGTGGAGGAGGACTCTTTTCTGCAATCTGAGATCCCTGAGCTTCAAGAAGAAGGTCAAAGAATGACAGGGAGAAAGAGAAGAGAGCTGCATAACAAAGAGTCTCAGCTTTCTATTTACCACTGAGAGAGAGACTGAGCCTATTTGGAGAACCAATGGGAGAGTCTGCCATGGGTATCTGAGCAAGGGAGACCAAGAACACTTTGGGCAAGAATTTTCCTAGGTAGGAGTCAGGTACATGCATTTCCCCCCATATTTTGTTAATTGGTGCCTTATAGTTGTATATAATGGTGGGATTTATTGTTACATATTCATTTAGGCACACAATATAACAAGTTACATGCATTTTTAACAGTCATCGGAGGAAAGGGATGGTTTGGAATATCGTGTGTTGTCTTTTAAGAGGTTCCTACTATGTAAGTCATTTTGCCGGTAATAAGACCCCAAACCCCAGTGGCCTTCAGTAGGAAATGGACCCAAGATTAGTCAAATACAGAATAAAGGAAAAGGTGAAGACACCTATAATAATAGTTCTCAAGTAGGGAAAAAGCCATTAAGTAAGCCAATCTGATTCCTCAATAAATTAATTCATTCCAAAAATATTTACTGAACATCAAGTATGTATAGACATTTTTAAACAATCTCACTTAAGACATGCTTCAGGGCTGGGGATGTGGCTCAGAGGTAGAGTGCTTACTTAGCATGCATAAGGTTCTGGGTTCAATCTCCAGTACTGAAAAAATAAAGAAAAAGAAACAACAACAACAACAACAACAACAAAAAAAGACATGCTTCTATTGCATGTACTCTGTGGTAGACACTACTCTGTATGCACTACAAATATTAATCCATTTAATTCTTACAAGAATCCCATAATTTAGCCACTATTATTATCTCCATTTTGAAGGTAAACTAAGCAACTTGCCCCAAAGAGTACTCATTATTTATTTATTAAGTGGTAGAGTAATTCTTTCAAATATTAGGCATAGGTCAATAAACAAAAAGACAAAAATTCAGATTTACTTTCTATTAATGATTTTTGGGTTGGAAATTTGGAAACAGTCCTTGGAGTGTTTGGCAGCAGAAGCTGAAAAAATCCAATAGTGAAGGCTGAACGACAGAGACCATGCAGCAACAGAGACCTCAACAAGGCAAGGTGACTGCAGGTGAAAGAAAATGCTGGAGTTCAGTGAGCTGAGGGTTAGGGCCCAACAGGATAAACAGGTCACACAAAGAACCTTCCTGTTGTCAGCTATATTATTTCCATGAGGACAAGATGCCTCATAGAGCCCCATGAGACCCAGTTACGTGGCTGAGTTTTCTACCCTGTTTACCCGACAAAGAGACTACCTTTACTCAATTAATTTGAGTGAGTTTTTGTCCTTCACATCTGTAAAAGCCTCCAATGATCAGCCCTATGGAGACCCTAACCTTCAGGAAAACAAGGACTGCAAAAATCAAAAACCTAAAAGGCAACATGCACGAAGAGTCTCCTTGAAAGGTTAAGAAATGAAATTGTTACTTTGGATTAAGTACCACTACAGATAGAAGAACAAAAGCAGGATGACAATTTTTCTTGCCTCAGAGAAGTGCAGAGCTGGCACAGAGTAATATCATTCACTAGTTCTAACAAGAACAGTAGTGGCAGTCCTAGCCTTACAATCTCCAACTTTATTCAGCAGGGGCCTAGAACACATCACTGCATCTTAAACATCACAATAGCGGCCACATCCACTCTGGTTTCTTGGGGTGGAGTAGCCTCAGTATTATCAATAAGTCATAGAAGAAAGACCCTCCTCCCAGTCCCGAGGGCAGTGTCAGCTGCTGTCACTCCTAAAGTTATATTGGAGAAAAAGTCAGAACAAAATGGTGGTCACCTGGTAGAAACAAAAATTTATTTATGAGCACACAGAGATGCCCCTTCTTAGAAACTCTCACACATAATTGGGGAACATTTGATAGGAGACTTGACATATTGCAATAGTATTTTGTAGTTAAAACAGAAAAAATACTGTTTGTTTTCTTCACTGAGAACCCATTTAAACCTTCAGGCTGGTGTGACTGAGGGGAATATGAATAATTATTTTCTTTGCTTTTCCATAGTCTCACCTTGGTTGATGCTGTGCTACAGAGGGGAGGTTATGTTTATTAAAGCTGAGCCAAATCTCACTGGACCTCATTCTCACCTCAGCTGAGTCTCCAGAAGCTACATTCCAGAGCACTGACTCCACCTTGGTGCTGGTAGGAACACTCAGCAGGAAGTTTCAGCAGTTCTGCTGCAAATCTGAAGGATTTCTTGGCAAGGGCTGACTGGCTCATTGGAATGTGGTCCATTAGGCAGGAGAGTCAGCAATCGCTGGAATCATAAAGGCTTCAGGGCTGAAAAGGTCCACAAGGATCACTTGATTCCCTCACTGCACAGATGAAGGAATTGAAAAAAAACTGTGGGCGGGGGAAACCTCTGCAGAAATTTTATGGGACCATGCCTATCTGCCTTACCAGTTCCTATTTCTCCCGCTCAAGGAGAATGCCAACCTCCCAGCCACTGAAGTAAATTGCCCCTCTCGCCTCTTCCCTTTCCTCTAGTTGAGTGTTTAGGGCAATACTTGGAAAAAAGTTTATTGTTAACTAGAAACTCCAGCCTAATTTAGGTGAGCTGTATGATCTTCATATCAAGGTCCCAAGATGCTGCAAGACTGAAGGTGATGATGATAATGATGATGAAGAACAGTAATAACAACATCAGCAGCTCCCACTTTTTGAGTTGGGCAGTGCACCTAATACTTCAGATACATTCTCTCACTTAATGCACATCACTACTCTTAAGAAGCAGATATGGGGCTGAGGTGGAGCTCAGTGGTAAAGTGCTTGCCTAAGCATGCCCAAGGCCCCTAGTTTGATCCCTAGCATAGGGGGTGGGGGTAGAGAAAGAAAGAAAATATATTATTATCTAACTGGTGGAGACATTGAGATTCAAAGTCAAGAGATAAATTCCAAGTCACAAAGGTATTAAATGATAAAGAGAAGATCTGCACCCAGAGCTGCCTCTGAAGCCTTCCTTATTTTTTGTTAGGGGCTGTTCAATAGCTACTTTCTCATCTCAGGTGTGCAAGAGGCTGGGCACAAGGGCCCAGAAGAGCACCTCTCCCTTAGTTCTAACTGTTCCCATTGACCAGTTCTATTTGCCCTTCACTTCCTTGGAGGTCCTGAACATTTTTTTTAGCCTGAAGGAATAAAACTAGCAAGCCAAAAAAACTTCTTAAATTTCAAAAATAGTCATTTATGCAGTGGGGAAAGAAAAGCTAGAGCAGGAGAAGCCGAAAGAGTCAGTCTTGAGTAAAACCAAGGCAACCACATTCACCATCCTATTCATTTTCTAACCCATTTAAATAGGATTCTAATTGTACAAAACAACCAATTTTGTTCATTAAGGTTCAATTAAATTCATCTGAAACTCAGCATAATGGCATTGTTGTTGAACAGCCATATTAAAGATGATACATAATCTCTCTTGACTCCATTTCCTTTTTGACAAAATAAAGTTCAGCTACTAATGAGCTCACAATACCAGGCTTCTTTTATAAATGGCAACAAAGAGTTCAAATTTATGAACTGCAGTTTTTTATTATCAGTGTCAACAGCCATTTTCTTTGTTACCAAAATATGCAGACATGATTATGAAGCCCTTTTTCTCATTACAGCTTTGATTTTGGGGGGGAGGAGGGCGGGGAATATGTAAAATAAATAACTTCATAATCATATCACAGTAAAGTCACAGTCCACATGGGGTAGACTCAAGGCCTCAACACCAGGCATTCTATGGACTGAACTGAACAGACATTTCACTTTCCTATCTTTCAGGTCTCAGATAATCCCTCTCCTAGCCTCCAAAACTCTTTGTTTCAGGGCAAACAAAAAAATGCTTCTTTCTGTCTAGGGGGCCCAATCCCCTGCTTGTTTGTAGTGTTGGGAAAGAAAACACTTGCTCTCTAGGATCAAGGAAGCAGGGAGCAGGCTATCTAGGGAGTGTGAGTCTGCCTTGGCAGATAAGCCTTCTCAGCCTCTGGCAACACTTGGTCCTTTCTGTGAACAG
Organism: Xerus rutilus; assembly: GCA_028644305.1. Lineage (NCBI taxonomy): Eukaryota > Metazoa > Chordata > Mammalia > Rodentia > Sciuridae > Xerus > Xerus rutilus. The sequence continues at coordinate 128,728,981 of CM053399.1, read as the reverse complement.
CTACCAGAATGGCACAATGCTGCCATTTCCCTCCTCAAGGTACTGCTGTGTTCACAGCTAACCTCAGTTGGCACAGTTCCTGCCCCTGATCAACAATACTGATACTTAAATCTGGTGATGTCAATTTAGTGTCCAAGGTTAAAACCAATGTCCCTAGCCTAGTATGTGAATCAAAGTTCTCCTTCCAAGGAAGAAAGGGAAGGAAGGAAGGGAGGGATGGAGGGAGGGAGTGAGGTTGGTTTACCAGGGAAATTGGTTCACATAATTTTTGAGTTTGGGAAGTCTCACTATATACCATTTGCAACCTGAAGAACTACTCAATCCAAGTTTGAAGGACTGAGAACCTGAAGGGCTAATAGTGGAAGTCCTGAAATCCAAGTCCAAGTCCAGCTCCAGAAGAGAGAAAAACATACTATCTTTTTGTTCTGTCTGGACCCTCAGCTAACTGAATAATGCCTGCCCACATTGGGAGAGGGCAAATCTTCCTTCTTCATTACACTGACTCAAATGCCAATCTCTGTCTGGGATTGGAGCTCAGTGGCAGAGTGCGTACCTAGCATGTGAGAGGCCCTGGGTTCAATCCCTAGTAGTGCAAAAAAGAAAGCCAATCTCTCATCTCTTCCAGACCTAGAAATAACGTATTATCAGTTATCTGAGTATCCCCTAATCCAGTCGAGTTGACACCTAAATTTAACCATTGCACCCAGCGAGAGCACAGGCTGGCTGAGTGGCATTCAAATAAATAAGTGGCTGACACTCAGCCAAGCTTATTGAAAGCATGATATATGCAAAGAATTACAGGGAACAAGGAGATGAATGAGATCCTGTGGAGCTGGGATGAATAGGGGGTGTAAAATAAGAATGGAGGTCCATAATCCCTTATTTAAAACTCCTGGGGCTAGATTTGTTTTGTGTGAATTAAAAATTTTTAAGATTTTAGAAAGGTAATTTCTTACCTAATGTTATATATTACTAACACCCTACATGAATATTTTGTAGTGATGTTTGAATATTCATACTAAATGAATAAAGAATATAAACAGCTTCATAAAATTTCAGGAAGGTGAGGTTTTGCTTCTAAATAAGCTAAGAGTTACGAAAAATCTGACAGCAAAGGAAGACACACTCTAGAAGGAAAGGAAGGGAGATCTGATTTGAAATATTATGGGTTATTATATTAGTTTGACTCTGACCTCTGGGCTCATCTTGTACCCTAAAAAGGACAAAGGTGTAGAGAAATGAGAGACCTGACCTCTTGACCCTGGGACCTACAGGTAGGGCACAAGAGGCCATTGCTGACTGCAGAGTCAGGGGACCCTTCTTTATCCAAAGAGCTGCTGCAAGTGGGCTGAGCGCCAGTGTTCCTGGGAGCTGCTAAAGCCAAGGACCAGGTGCCCCCAATCTCCCAGGTTTGACTGTCAGGGGCAGCTCTGTGGTCAACATGTGTCTTCTGCCTTGGTAATTTATCTATCTTCCACTGAAATGACAGCCACTACCACAATCACAAACCTGGCTGAATCAAAGGGAGGCTAGTCTGCATTTGGCCATCTATGTATTCTTCTCAAATAGGTGAGTAGATTAAATAATATATTCAGAAAAGCTTTTCATACTTAAGAATATATTCTTATGAAAATGTTCTCTTCATGCCTCCTTGTCTCTAGGATTTGTAGCAGAAACATTAAATATTTTTAAAATGCTATATGAAGAAAAAATGAGAACTAAGTAGTTAATTGTGGAATTACATACTAATGATATATGCACAATATATTGAAAAATAGTGGGTTGCCCATTTTAAAAGGGTGAATTTTATATTCTGTGGATTATCAATTAAAAAACCTAAATAGTTAAAAGAAACAAATTCAGTGAAATAACTTTTACCATTACTCCATTCCCATGATCACATCTTGAAACTTATCATCCTTCAAA
>CM053399.1:128682703-128726955 GCA_028644305.1 Xerus rutilus | reverse complement strand
TGGTACCGGGGATTGAACTCAGGGGCACTCGACCACTGAGCCACATCCTCAGCCCTATTTTGTGTTTTATGTAGAGACAGGGTCTCACTGAGTTGCTTAGTGCCTCGCCATTGCTGAGGCTGGCTTTGAACTCGCGATTCTCCTGTCTCAGCCTCCCTAAGTGCTGGGATTACAGGCTTGAGCCACCGCGCCCGGCTATCATCCTTCAAATTTCAAATGAACAATCCTAAGCCAAATCCTTCTCTCAGACTACTACTCTTAATCTTGATAGGCTTTCCACCTCCTTCCTGTTGTATGTGCTCAGAAATCATCTTAGTTTTCTATTGATGCTGAAGAATGAATTAGTGCCAATTTAGTAGCTTAAAACAACACACACATAGTCTCTTACAGTTCTAGAAGCCAGAGCCTGAGATCCATTTCACTGGCTAAAGTAAAAGTATTGCAGGGCTGGTTCCTTACAGACCTTTAGAGAAGAATCCATTTTCTTGCCTCTTTCAGCTTCTAGAAGCCACTTGCTGTCCTTGGCTGTGGCCCCATCTCCATCTTCAAACCAGATTACTTCTTTTAGTAGCCTTCTGTCTCCTGCCAACCCCTCAGGAGGACCCTTATGATTATATCAAGCCCACTCAGATGATCCAGGATAACCTCACTACCTCAAGATCCATAACATAGCAGCATCTACAAAGTGGTCTTTGCCATGTAAGGTAACAAATTTACTGGTCCTGTGGTCTAGGCTGTGGACATCTTTGGGAACCATTATTTTAGTCAGCTTTTTTGCTGCTATGACTAAAAGACTTGACAAGAATAATTTTAGGGAAGGAAAAGTTTATTTAGGAGCTCGCTATGTCAGAGGTCTCAGTCCATAGATGGCCGACTCTATTCCTCAGGGCTCAAGGTGAGGCTGAACATTATGGCAGAAGAGTGGGGCGGAGGGAAGCAACTCACATGATGATTAATAAGAAGAAAAACTCCACCTGCCAGATAGAAAATATATACCCCAAAGGCACACCCCAACCATACCCTACCAGCCTTCAGCTACCAGTTAATCCCATCAGAGGATAAATTCACTGATTGGGTTAGGGCTCTCATAACCCAATCATTTCATCTCTCAATCTTCTCGCACTGTCTCATACTTCAGCTTTTGGGGGACACCTCACATCCAAACCGTAACAGCCATTATTTAGTCTTCCACAGCCATCTGCTTTCTACCTTTTACATCCTCCCATTCAGTCCCCTTGATATCAACTACCTTTATTTTTCAACCCGCAAAATGCGTTGACAGAAACTATTCTCTGTAGCATCTGCAATTTTCTTACATCCTGTTCCTTACACCAAACCCATCTGGCAACCCCTTCCTGAAACAATTCTAAAATCTGCCTTCACTGCTCTTAAACTGAGTTTAGTATTTATGAACAAGATCTTCTTTCTCCTGTGTAAGACCAACCACTCCACTTCTGACACATAATAATTATACATGTTTGTAAGGTACAGTGTGATATTTCAGTACATGTGTACAATGCATACTGATCATTGCAGGGTAATTGTCATATCCATCAATCACCTCAAACATTGTCCACTTCTGCTCTTCATCTCCTTTCTTCCTTTCTGAATTCCTCCATCAATTATTCACTTTGCATCTTCCATCTCTGACTTTCAACTAGACCCACGTCCTTTGCACTAAGTTATTCTCTCCCCCCAAAAGAAGGATTTAATGTTCTGGAAGAGGTATGTTGTAGTTTGTTTCTGGAATATCTCTCCAAAGTTTGTGTTGAAAGCTTGGTTCCCAATGCAGTGAAGTTCAGAGATGGGGTAGGGGGGCTTTTTAGCAATGATCAGGTCATGAAGGTTCTGGATGGACTACTGGGAGCTGAGACCTAGTTGGAGGAAGTAGGTCACTGGAGTCATGCCCTGGAAGCATTCATCTATTCTCCAGCCCGTCTCCTCTCTCTGCTTTCCAGTTGCCATGAGCTAAGCAGCCTTCCTCCATCATGATGCTTCTGCCTTAGAACCAGCTGACCATGAACTGAACCTTCTGAAACCATAAGCCAAAATAAATCTTTCAACCTCTAAGTTGCTCTTATAATGTATTCTGGTCACAGAAACAAAAAGCTAACACAAGGTGAACTATTTCTCCTTAAGTTTAATTAAAAATCCTGGTGGTAGCAAGTGACCTGACCCAGGGCAATGCTTCCCTCTCAATGTGTTGGTGGAGACTAAGTGGGAAATGTGGACTTTAACCTCCCCAGCTTAATGTAGTGGTCACTGGAAGTTCTGGGTAGCATTTCTCCCCCTGCCAGAATGATATCAGAAGAGTCTGAGTGGGATTTCCCAGCAGACCACTCAATCTCCCAACTAAAGAATGGAAGGATAATCTTGGAGAGGAAGGAGCTAGAGAAAGGGACTCTGTGAACCTGCACAGGAACTCTATATCCAAACCACACAAGCAAGCAACCTATATTAATTCATTAAAAATTGGAGAAATGAACTAAAGAGTAGAAGAGCATGCAAATTTGCAGAGTGGCCTTCAGGTACTACACAAACAGATGAGAAGGACACCACAAGACTCGGAAGACTAACCTGTCTCAGTAGCGATGATGTCTCTCATATCTGTAACAGATGCTAAATCTTTGATCTGAGCTTCACATGCATATCCAATGTCTTTTATTTGGGTCAGATTGAGGATTCTTTTCGTCTTTTCTTCATGTGTTGAGAAGGTTGAGTGATTCAAGTTACATAACCTCTTTAAAGTCTTAGGTTTCAGTCCCTAAAAGAGGGCAATCATACTTACTTTGCTGATTTATTGGGGAGATTAAATATGATAAACACCACTAAGCAGTCTACAAGGCTGAGTACACACAATAGTTGCTCTACATATCATTAATGTCAGCTGCTTTTGACAATGTTCCATTTCCTCATGAGGACCTGCACTTTCTAAAGACAGAGCACAAGATTTCTAAGTCATGAGCCCAATTGCTAGAAAGTTCAGACCTCCTCAGAGGCCAGAATTCGTTTTTCCCACTGGTCAGTGCTATTACATCCCTACAGCCTGCTGGGTGAGAGGATGTGTAACATTTTGGATGATTACACATTTGAATGCTCAAAGACTTTGTAGTCAATTGAATTTTGCAAGTAATTCATTACTTCATGTAATGAGAAAGCCTCAGGATCTCTGGTTAGCTTCAAGTTTACAGGGCTGATTTATATCTGAAATGATTGTTTCATTTCAGATCCCTTTTACTTAAAGGCAAAAATAAGGCACAATGTTATCTTACAGCAGATACCACTCTACTGATTATTCACAAGACCTCCAGGGCATTACAGTGACATATGTGTGAACGGCCTTGTTTCACATCAGATGGGTACAGACAGAAGGGGCAGAGCCATTCAATCCTATGTACGATTCTGAGTCTTCATGTTTTCATTTACTATAACCCAGTAGCAATTTATAATGTTCTGAGAAGTCATGTGATATCTCAATAGATGTTACTTTTCAATTTTTCTCTTGTTGAACTAAAAAAAAAAGTCACTTAATAAAAGTAAACTGTCAAGGATCATATTGTCCTTATTTCAAATACACATAAAAGGATTAAAGTATGGCAAAATATGTCAACCAGCTTTTACTAATTCCTTAACCTCCAAAGAAAAGGCTTGCAATTATTATTACATTAGAATTGTCAAGGCTAAGCAACTTTTTAAAATACTGGAAAAACTGATTTTGTGCTACACATACACACTAAAAATACAGTTAGTGTAATGCTTAAAATTAAAATTACAATTGAGGTGTCATACATTAAGTGAAAAAGTTTTAATGGTCTATTTGGTCATAGTGCTAATAACCACTTTATTGCAGAATGCAGTGAAACAAAAGTGCCTTTCTCAATGGCCAGAGTGTATTTGTGGCCATGGCTATTTGGCTAAGGCCATATACAGCTGTACTTGGTTACAGGAACATTAGTTAAGAGAGACCACAAAGAACAGCTGTATTTAAGATCACACAGGGCTCTGCACATTTTCTCCCTGTGGCAGCCAATCAGAAATCTTGCTGACAGGCAAACTTGTATAGAACAAATGATCCTATTTAGATTAATTCCTCTTAATGCCTTAGACAGGCCTACTTTCCCGGCCTATCGTGGAAAGAGTACGTCAGCTCCATCTAAAATCCAGAGATAGAAAATTCAAGCTTGATGACTTGATAAAATATATGACTCGACTACTATAGAATGTGGAGTGTTCAGTCCCTAGGAAAATAAGGCTGGTGGGCTCTTCAACAGCTCTGAGGTCAGCCATGAGGCACTCTGGAAAATGAGTACTCCTCCAGGCATGGTCTAGAGAACTGAGTAAACTGTGGCTGTGTCATTGGTTTGGCACTTCACTCTCTACCCAGTAAAGGGATACTTTTTGCCATGAAACATGGAAATGCACTGTCAATCCCTGGCTTGGGGCTTTTACCCATGTTAACCAACACTCCACAGTAGACTGGGATGCTTACTCAGCTGGGTTTGCTTGCTCTCCTGCCTCTACCATTGACTTAAGAAGGACATAATGGGTTAGCTCATTGGGTCCACTAGGCTGATGGGAGGCATACAGAGCAGATGTGTGTGCTGGGCCAAGCCCAGCTCAGCACAGCTGCCAGCTAAGCCCAAACTAGATCTCCCAACTTGAAGACCTGTGAGCACAAAAAAGGCTTCTAACTGCAGGCTGTTAGGTTTCTTACACAGGATAAGTAAATCAGACACCCAGGACTCCGTGCCCTCAGGCCATCCCTTTCCCTGACTGCTCTCCACTCCTCATTTTGTATAAGGTAAAGGACTGGAGGGTCTCCATAGTCTCTTCTAATGATAACTGGGAACCAGGAAACCTGGGTTGAAAAATGCTTCCAACTCAAGGGTCTCAGGCCATCTAAAGCCTCACAGGAGTAGGGGGAAACCCTCAACTGGTCTGTGTGCAGGCAGGTGAGCCTCACTCTTCAGTGATTCTGGCATAAGTGTGCCCATAGCTACGTGAAAAATCAATGACAGGAAGAGGGCCAGGAAAATCTGGAAAATCTGTATGTCTTCATAGCCATCTCCCCAAGAAAAATAGTTTTTCTATTGGTTTAAACACAGATAAACAAGTCAGAAGGTGGACGGGATAGGAGAAAATGGAAATCTTTATTTTTAAACACTAGTACATTTTCAGGCTGTTTAAAAAGGAAAAATCATGTTACATTAGTTCAAAACTCTGCATCAAAGCATATTTTTTAAACTTCTAATTTTATAAACACATAATGAAAGAAACATATACTTTATAAATATCTACTCAGAATAGGTATTATGAAAAAAAGTGTTTAAAAATAACAGCCCCAGATCTCCCTCTTTAAATATATAAAATTCCCACAGAATTCATAAGAATTCTTCCTCAAGAGCCAAAAATTTCATTTCACAAAGGCCAACTCAGTTCTCATCAGACACAATCAAAAGTAATAGGAATATAAAAAAATGTAAAAGTTCTGTACAAGGGAATACAGATAGCACACGGGTAAATCTCATTACCATACATGCCATTTGTGTTTTAAAAATGTTTTATAAAAACTGCCATTTAAAACAAGTAAGTGAGAGTCCTTCCCTGACTGTGGAAAATATATAAATTAATACTCTCCCACCTGGAGCATGCAGCTCCCACCTGCTGGAGTTGGGGGAGAGATGTCTCCATGTGTTTCCTGATGAGGGGCCTGGGACACACTTGGGAACTTGGGACACACTTGGGAACTTGCCTCCTTTCTGGCAGTGGTTTTTTCTAGTGGATTATTCACTATTATTTCCTTTTACTTAGAAAAATTCTTTGGGATCATAGAAAACAATTGCTCACAAGCAAAAGCAAGACCAGTGGATGGCTTCTGATTGCTGAATTCAACTAATATGTGTATTCTGTATGCTTGGTGAGCAAATGCTAGAAGCCTGTTTTACCACTGTCAGAGACACAGCCAGTCACCTTCCCCAGCAAAACACATGGCACCGCCCCTAGGTGGTCCCTTCCATCTTTTCTCTTCTGGTCCAATCAGCTCTGTTGCCTGCAGAGTATATACGGTCTACTGTCTTTTCTGACACTTCTTTTGGAAAGAGCTCTTCAAGAAAGTGCGATACACAGGATCATCCACATACTCGTTCTTAAACCGGGAGCTCAGCACTCTTTGTCTCTTCCTCTCTCCCTGGATTATGTCTGTTCCATAAAACGTGTCTTCAAATCGCATATCAGATGCTGTGGACTAAAAGCAGCCAGTGTTACTTTGCAGAAGGGTGTGGCATTCAACCATCACAGGATTGGATAAAGATCTGATTCCATATGGGCATGGAAGAAGACACCCATGGGTCTGCATTCTCATCTCTCCCCACCCAAGTCAGACTAGAGGCTCTATTAGTCCCACTTTCTCCAGGACCTCCACCATATCCCTCCATCTCCCTCCCCGAGGAGCCGTCCACAAACAAAACAGATTAAACTCTTCTTGTATTGAGTCTCACTCACTCTCCATCTCTCCTCTGGCCCCTGCCCAACCAAATTTGTCAATTTGTTTCGCAAATTTGTCAATAGTCATCTCTAATTCATTCTTTTTTTTTTTATTTTATTTTTTTTAGTTGTTGATGGATCTTTATTTATTTATATGTAGTGCTGAGAATCAAACCCAGTGCTTCATACATGCTAGCAAGTGCTCTGCCACTGAGCCCCAGCCCCAGCCCTCTAATTCATTCTTATTCCTATTTATCTTTGGGTCTCTGCCCCCATCATTTCCCAAAACTGTTCTTGTTAAAGTCCCAGATGCAAATTATTCCAACTATTTTGTCACCTAACTACTGCTTTGAGCTCTCCTTTCTGTCCTTTTATGAGCCCTTGCCACCTGCCCTCTTCCACTTCCTCCTCTGGCTGCTCATTTCTGAAGTCCCAGTATCTACTCAACTCTGATGCTGCTGAAGTTCTGAATCTGGCCTTTTCCTCTTCAAGTTTGCTCTCCAGACCTTCATATCCACAACTGTGGCTCCAATGTCTGCATCTACTCTGAGGATGTACACATCTTTCACTCTAGTTCAGGTCTCCCGTGCCCAGGCCTGCCAGTTTACCTGCCCACAGGTACCTCAGAGTCTGTTTCAGAGGTACTTCAAATTAACCAGTGCTAAACTGAACTAAGTGCTAAGTCATCATCTTCTTCTATTGCTGTCCTTGTTTTATCCTATAAATAGCACCACAATCCTCATCCATCCAGTTACACTGGTCAGAAACCTAGATGTCACTATAGGCATTCCTTTGTTTCTACCCTATATAGGATCCCTCCTGCATGTACCCCAAAACCCTCCTGATCCCAACGCACAGGCCTTCCCATTTCTTCTCCCAATCACCTTGACTAATGCCACAGCTCCATCTATCTCCCACAGAACCACTGGAAGGAAGCTCTCTAAATACTCTGATTATACAACTAGTGATGGCTGTGTTCCTACTTATAATCTTTTAGTAGCCCTACTGCTTTAAGAGGACATGCACACTTGGTTGGCTGAACTTACACAACCTGGTAAATCCTACCCCATTTTCTGGTACACTGAACTGGTTGTATCCTTGGCTATACTTCACTGGCTGGGGCCTCAAGCTTCTGTGTCTTGGACACACTTTCTACCAGAGAAGCTCAAGGTTCCCATCACCTCCACATGTCAACATAGGAGAATGAAGGTGGTGGCAGAGAAATGGGGCAGGTAAGCTTCTTTCCATCAAGGGTTCACTGAAGGTGAAGTATATTAGGAACTGTGCACCAAATTTTGTATGTTCCCAATACCAAACACTATCCTCAGCACTCAGTCACTGTTAAGTGCCGAGAGAAGGTGTGGCAGGCTTTTTCTATAACACTTAGGCAAAGCCAACAGTCTAAAGGAAAGCCCTATTTTTGCTTCCCAATTCCCTATTATTTTGCCACCTAAAATACATTCCCCACTGGTTCTCAGTGAGGTAGATGACTTCTGATGACATCAACACAAAGTGCACCTTACTGGTTGGTGACAAAATAGCCTGGCTTTTTGGACTTGAAAACACATGATTCACAGCAAAGAGAAAGACAAAGGGAATAGTACAAAGAAAGCTTAAAACCTCCATGTTACCTACTTTTACCCAGGAAGAAAACCACAAGGCTGTATAGGTTGGTTGGATATACTCTGCCATTAGGAGAAAACATTTTGTTTCATTCATTCTTAGCAATGTATTTCCTCTGAGTAATCTTTCATTTTCGTAAGTGCTAAAAAGTTATCAGAGGAGAAAACAAAATATTTCTAAAAGTGTTGCCGGAAATAGCAAAAGTCAGCCTTCTCAAACACAATAATAAAGCTAATTTACCAGGAGCTCTAGTTAATTATGCACCGTTGCCATGGTTATTCTGTGAGACAATAAAAGGTAATAGGGCCATTTCTGAAGTAAGTAGAGAAGAACCCAGTACCATCACAAGGTGGACTGCTGATTCTTTTGAAAAATTTCTCCTCCCTGCCAGTGTGAGTCTGGGTGAGCCAAAGTCATTAAAACACAAGTACCCCCAGTGAGGGCTGCTAACCTATCTCCTTAAAAAGCAAAAAAGATTTCTCTAACCATAAAATATCTTCTGTCAATGAGTTTTTCAATTAGATTTGTTTCACCAACTGGAAAAAAAAATAGGAGGCATGGGCAGATAACCCAAAAGCCAGAGGGTTATTCCCCCACCTAAAGGAAAGGCACATCTGTCTTGGATCCAATAACTACAGAGATGGAAACTGGATGGAGTGACCATGAGCCTTACTCCTAAAGATATTTCCTGCTAGTCTCAGCTTTTTGGCATAACAGCCTTCTTTCTGAGTTTATATATGTGATTCATACATTTTTCACTGATTTTTTTAACTAAAAAATATTCTCAGAGAATTAAAAAAACAAAAAACCAATAATTTGGGCTTGCTCAGAGAAATGGACTTTTGAAAACTCAGGAGTTGTATTCAGATAAAATCACCTGAGAAGGCATCCAGCCAAATCTATTGTGGAACAAAGAGATTGTGATCAGAGCGGAAAGCAAAGAGCTTTCTTTTAATGCGATTAAGAAATAGTACATGAAATCTACAAGAATTGGCTCGCAAGGTGCTTAGGCAGACATGGATTAGAAAACCAAAGGCCTTAGGAACTTCCAGAAGGTTACCTACTCTACTACTGACCCTCTAAATCTCTAGGGGCTACAGAAAGAAATGATGGATAGAGAGGGCAGAGGACAGCCCATGGAAGGCAGGAAGATAGTGAAGGCAGCTGTCTCTAACATCTTCAAAGTAAGAGATTTCAAGATCTTAGAACAATCATAAGGTATTTAGAGTTTTAAGGACTACATTAAGCTAAAGCTGGTGTCTTTACAATAGGCTTTGTTTTTTTCTTTCCTTTAGTTATTATCTGGTGGTTAATCTGTTCACAGGTGAATGGGTCCCCTGCAGGCCACATTTCTCACTGAGATTGGTATAGCAGTCCTGTGTTCGCTCTTCTCATGACTATTTCACTTTGAAGGACCTTTCTCCTGGGGACACAGCTGCAAGGGAAAATCAGTTAGCACCTGATGCAGTCACCCTGCAGTCAGGATTACAACTGACAGAAGGAGTTGAATATACAAGTGAATATTAAGAACATCTTGGGTTTTTCCAAAATATCCAATAATAACTCTATTGCTACAGAAAAATATACCATAAGCATTACTAAAAAGACTTTCATTTACACAGGAAAAAACTTTTCACTTTAGTCAGAAAAATACCATTTATTTACATTTCCCTGTTTAGGATTTATCATTTTATAGATGCAATGGATATAATTCTAAATGAGCAAGACTGACTTCATTTTAGGGTCCATTAAATATTTTATGACACAATAATATAAAACCTAAATTTTGGTTTATTATACTTTTTAACAATTTCAGTTTAGATTATTTATCCATATTTATTTATCTCTTATGGTCTGTAGTAGGCTTGAAACTAGTTTTTTTCTTTTTGAGAATTCCTTTAGCATTTCCACTATTAGTAAAGTGAGAGCTTAGTTTAATTATGAATGAACACAAACATTACTGATCTTCTGATACAGAACTTAATGCATGATAAGGCTAGTGGCGAGCAGACATTTTATGCTGAGTCCCCTTTAATCTACTACTGAATGTTTCTTTTTAATGTTGCTATGGCTAACAAGATAGCAAATGCCTTGATGGTATCTACACTCCTGGTATTTCACACAGAGGACATATTCAATAACTATTTTTGTGCATCAGTAAATGTTAACACAAAGAACTGTCATTTGACTTCATTAGAAGAAAAATAAGCCAGGTGCACTTTCCCTGTTTGTGGCCAGATTTAAGTTTTGCGTTTGGTAGGTTTTAATAAGGAAAAAGTTGTATTGGCTTTCTTCACAATCAATCTAAAGGCCCAAGGATGCTTCCTATTGGGCTTAGGAAGCAAGGGAGAGGACAAGGACCTCACTGGTGGGGGGGTCTCCAAGTGGCATTTGCTAGCGCTTACGTAACGAGCCTTCACTCTCTTGGGTAATTCTTCATCTAAGGTATAGATGTCCTCTCTCTTCATTGCTATCTGGGATCCGTCTTCAAACTCAACCTAATGAAATATAAGACATTAAATTCAGACAAGCACTGACCTTAGAGATTTCTAATTAACTATGTAAAAAAAGAAAAAAGACTCAAGCAAAACAAACATGGAAACAGCCAACAGCTAGGGAAGTAAGAAGAGTTCTTTCCCTTATCATTTTAAAATATATTTTTAAACAACCAAGATTATTGAACATTGAGTGTTGTGGAATATGACTTATCAAAATTGTATCCCCTAAAGCAAAAAAAGAAAAAGTAAATTAAATTAAAAATTAAATTTCTCAGAAAATGAGACAGTGGCAAATTCAGCATTAATACCACCTGGGCCTATTATTGCCATGTCTTTTTAAGAGACTTTGTGACACAACAGGAATAGCTGCTCCTCTTTGTAAAAGAAGATCATACATTCACCTTCATATCATAATCTTTTCAGATAAAACAACTTAAGTTCTTATACAGTTTTAACTTTCAAAACTCTCTCTTGTCAAACTCAAATGGGTCAGGAAAACCCCAGTTTCTGACCTTCATAGCATGCAAACTTCATCAATGTGTGAGAATACATTATGATCTAAAAGGAAAATGTTCAAGACTTTTTTTCATGCTAACCAAGCAGCAGCAAATAATTTCATAATTTTTCAACACTTCGGAAGATTTTGTCAGTGAAAGGTATATGACACTAGCCAAACAGAAACTTGGGGTGTGGGCTCAGGTTTACTGCGAGAGCTCTTCCAGGAGAAAACAAACCAATGGAAGTGAAAGGAACACCTGCTATGTTCTATTCCTAAACCACTTAGGATAATTTCAGAAATCCTTAACTTCTTTCTTTGTATGAATTCTTCACTTTAAAAAAACAAAGCTGGGTACACTGGCACATGCCTATAATCTCAGGGGCTCAGGAGGCTGAGGTAGGAGGATCACAAATTCAAAGAAAGCCTCAGCAACTTAGTGAGGCTCTAAGCAACTTGGCAAGACTCTGTTCAAAATAAAATATTTTTTAAAAGGCTGAGGATGTGGTTCAGTGGTTAAGTGCCCCTGAGTTCAATTCTTGCTACCCAAAACAAATAAAAAAACAAAAAATGAAAACATGCTGATACTAATATTCAAAAGTTGAGTTAAACAATGCAGCTGTGCTGTTAAAAAAGAAAAAAAAATCTTTTAGAAAAAAATCAACTATAATGAAATATAAAATTAAACTTTTTTCTCTTTTCTAATTAAATTCTTCTTATCCACAAACTGCTAACATTTGACTAAGCTGGACAATAGGGTGGAATTAGGTCTCTGTCACAAGACAACTCTTGCTGTCACTTTCCATAAGGCTGAATAAAGATGGGAAGGGTTTTCTTCTTGGCCTTGTCTTAGAAGAAAGGTTTCTTTAATATTAGGCCAAAGTGTTGTCTCATTTATACTATTTGATAGCAGAGCTAGAACAACCAGTGCATACTTTCTTTGTTTTAGATCCTTTGAAAATTCTAAGAGAAAAAGGCAATTACCAAACTGACAGTATGGAATGCTAGCCTAGGTGACCAGCCATCTAGTTTGCTTGGGACTCAGAAGCCGCGCGATGCAGGACTTGCAGAACTAAAATCAGGGATGGTCTGTCACTCCAGTTGGGAGACAGCTGAGTGTAAATTCCGACCCTTGTCTTTACACACAGCTCTTGAACACACTATCAAAATTGTATTTGTTTTATTAAAAATAACTAAAAATTTGTTCATGAAGTCTTTTTTCTCTCATTTGTAAAACAGTCAATGACATCTGTTTTGCAGGACTACTGTGAGGGTAAAAAAATGTACACATTTGTCATGCTTAGCACTGTGAACTAGGTATTTGAGTTATATCTATTTTTATAAATGTCTCTGCTTATTCTGAAGCTGAATAATAAGACACAGAACACAAAATAATCTCGTAAGACCACTTGGTTTAATGAGAAATTTTAAACTACTTGTGCTTGAGAGACAATTTTAATATTAGTCTTACCTTTTTCATTAAGTCTATAAATACATCCATAGTTTTATGTTGACAGGCTATCATAAATTCAACTTAAGTTAACACGCTGATTACTAATTAGCCTGAATTTCAACATGTCCTCATTATGTGATACTTTTCATGTAATTTGCTACATGTTAAGAAGATTCACTTTTGCACTTATTGTTTAATTAAATGTGCTTATTTTTCTTTTTGAATGATGTAGTAATGCTTCTTTTCCAAGAATCTCCAATATTATCAACCCTTCTTACAGTTTTTGTTTAATTCTGGGCAATCAATGCAAAGAAGCTACAGCATCTACCTTATCATATATAACCTCAATCTGCAATTTAACACTGTCATTGGTATTATATGCAAGGGGAGAGATGGCCTACACACACAAACAGAAAAACGGCCCATACAAATAACACACAATGTAGGTCATGAGTCCTGCCCTCACTACTACATGTGGGATTTTCTAGACCATGAAAAATATTCTCTCCTAAATTTTTCAAATTCCTTTGAAAACCTTTAATCATACTACACTCTGTTTCTGATGCAGTGTCTTAAAATGTAATCTTCCATTTAAGCCCTTGCCCTTTATCCGTCTTTGAATAATTTCTCTTCTGAAACTGGCAGTCTTATCATTCTCAAGCTGTTTTTCAACTTAATAGTCTGAACCTTCTTGCTTTTGCTCCTTTTACTTCAGTCTTCCTATTTTCTCTCTACCACTTTACTTGGAATGTTGATTTCTGCCACAGGGTTACTGAACATACTCTAATGTGTTGGTTCTAATAAATGTGTCTCTTTTTAAAGTCTTTTTGAAGGAACAAATACACATATTGTCTGAGCTTAACTCATTCTTATTTTTGGTAGGAACAAAATAATTTCATTTTTTTAACTGCATACTCTTTAATACTATGTAGAGTTTAACAGAGAATAGAATGTCCACTGGATAGCTGTACTTTTCCTTAAACAAGCACTCCTTTATGTGCACAACCACTGTCAGCTCCTTTGGACATTAACTGGCCAACCTGAGCCGATGCATCACTGGTTTAGGTTTAGGTGACATGCTCACGGGGTTATGTCTCTCCAGCAAAAGCCATCATTTCAGGGGCTAGCTGATGAACAGCCAACACTGTCCCAGCTTAAGGTGAGAAGAACCAGCCAAATGGGCTCATCTCATATATTAGGAAGACAGCAAACAGCCTATTTAGTTGTTTATCATTTTGGCTGAACCAAACCCTAACAAACCAGTCATCAAATGTTGTTAGGGTTTCCCAGTGTCCAATCTTGTAACCAAATTCCAGAACTTCCATCTGGGTCAGCAGATACTGAATCTTTTCCTCCTTCATAAAGATGTACCCCAAGATCATGTAGCTTACTGAGTCGGAGCACACTCCAAATGCTCTCTCCCTGGGGCACCTCATGTCCATCAGCATCACAGATAGGGTAGCACCCACCTGGTACATATAGGCAACATTGGATCCAAGATATTTCGCTCCATAGAGTTTGCCATCCGGCCACTTGACTTGGACAACTTCTCCCTCTGCAGGAGGGCCCAGCTTCAAGCAGTCTCGGCTCTGAGGAATAAACAGAGACAAGGCTTTTCAAGGCAAGTGCCTAAGCAATTCCATTTAGAATTTAGCAAATGATGAACTCTTGACAATTAAAAGGAGTTACTGCCTCTGTGTTTTATGCATTATGATCTTACATGGGTGTTCAGAGGAAGAGAGATGAGCCAAAGGAGTACTTAAAGATTCAGCCTATATCATAAAGCTGCAAAGGAACCACCATAATCCAAGCAGGAAAAAATAGCAGCATTTACATTTGCTATTTGACAAAAAATTGTTCAGGGGGTAACTAAAACATGCACGCAAACTGCTTTAGCTGAGGAATAGACCAGCTAATGATTTAAACACCTGACATATACATAGCGTTTTGCAGTTAACAAAATGCTTTGGCATACATCTCATTTGATCCTTATAATCACTCTCTGAAGTACACAGATCATTAATTATCCCCATTTTACTGACAAGGAAACTGAGCCTCCGTGGAGGCTCCCTTGAAGTTTCAGGATCTTTCGAGGAGGGAAGCTGCATGTGAGAGTAGAAGTTGAGGACTACCCAGGTGAAGTCAGAGCTATTTGACTAGTCAAGGGGAAAGGGGAAAGGCAAGAGGGGGCACCTGCAGCATAGCTGGGGAAGTAGGCAGGTCATGTCCTGCCTAGCATGCCTCTTAAGAACTCTGCTCCTTTACAAAAAAGGAATGCTTCTACCAGCTTTGGCTTCTCCTATTAAATGATCAGCCCACTCCCTTCCATAGGTAATCGCGGTGGCACTGTGACCAAAGTCCAGAAACTTCTCACTTCAGGTCTTTAGGTTCATGTTGCTGCTTCCTAAGGCAATTCAGAGAAAACTCCCCAGAAGGGTGCTTTTATAGGGCAGGGGATAGAGGTAAAATAGTAAAGTATGTTCACAGTTTATAAACTCTTAAATTTGTATGTATAAGAGCTGGGGATGTAGCTCACTGGCAGAGTGCTTAACTGGCATGTTAAGACCCTGGGTTTAATCCCTAGCCACTCCCAACCCCACCAAAACTATATGTATTGAATAACACATAATAAACTTTTAATACAAAGGAATTAAATACTTTGGTAATATTTTGCACACTTAGCTGCTCATGATTTGCAAATACTGGCATTTTACTGTTGAGGCCAATATGACTGATTGAAATATACACTTGACCAATCAAGCTATAAATGCAGCCTGGACATGATCTGAAGTTTAAATGAGAGGCACATAGAAGAAATATTTAGTTGTTTATGACTAGAAACCCACCATGTATTTCTTTTTATTATTAATAGAAATTCGGTCTTACAAAGGAGTGGCCATTTTATTGCTGGATTAGGACTATACATGAAAGGCCCAGCTGTTCATTTTCCTAACTACAGACCATGCTTCCCTTTATAACTACAGGCAAAAACAAACAAATAAACAAACAAATCAACTGGTGTGCTCAGAGCCTCTATAGAACTGACAGTCTGCATTTAACTTCATCAAATGAAAATAAATTTATTCTCAGCCTTCATAATATGTGATCTCAAGGCGTGGAGAATTGAAAGAATAGGCTATAGAAACATACTCTACATATGCCCATGGGTTTATCACCTCATGTTGCATTTCCTTCTCAAAGAGTTATGTGGTACTAAGAACAATGGAGACACAGCTTCTAAATACATAAAAAATGTATGTGTCCAGTCTCCTAGGACAGGAGGTCACATCAGCTATGGAACTGCTCTGCACTGAAACTCAGATGCTTCTGTAATCATGTGTGGTGGGAAGGCTAAGTGCGTGCACGTCTTCCTTCTGCTGAAGTTTTCTTATACATGGAGCGAACTCCACTAGGATAATGCTCCAGGAGGCTCTTCTTTGCTCCTCAGAAGTGCTATAAAGAGGATTAGAAATGACTTACTTTTATTGTTGACTGTATTTCACAAACTATGTGCCATGGTATCCTGGGGCACCACAGCAACTCACAAGGACTGTGTGGGATATTTTTAGGTGAAACAGTGACACTTGTGAGGTGTCCAGCTTACTAGTACTATTAAATTGTTTGGACCAGACTTAACAACTGTTTGGTATTTCTTTTGACCTAAGGGCATTATAAAAAATACTGAGACATTAAGAATGTTGTGAGTCAAGATAGTTTGGCTTATCCTCTCTTCTTTTTGGAGCTACTATGCAGGCAAAGAACATGTACTCTGCTCTGCTCCTTTAACAGAGAGTAGCCTGCGGTTACTGTACTACCTGTAATTAGGTAGACCTAACTGCAAGGTCCAGAATAAGGAAATCTATTTTCCCACAAGCATGAGACATACTCCCCAGTATTCTTGCTTTATTAATAATAAAGGTGGTAGTTTTAATCCCCATATCTTGGCTCCTTTGTCTCTCTGGATAACTTCCTCAGACAAGATGAGAAGTGCTATTTATTCTTGAATCCCAAAAGAAACATCCCAAGGCCTCAGGCAATAAATGGGCCTATAATTCCCCATGTACTTACTTAACACAAACAAGCTCTAAGTGAGAGTTAAGACATTCCTTTAAAACTTAGATCTTTAATTTTATCCATGTGACTTTCAACAGAAAGTTTGTCAATCTTTAAAATATAATGCCAAATAAATCCAGTCTCACAATTTAGGTACCATGTCACTAAGGTGGAGTAATAGCTATAGAAATGTGGACTACGGATCAGTTCCAGGGTCGCCAGGCCGCAGTGTTTCCACAGGACCCCAGCCACACACTCCGGCGTAGCACTCTGTCCATGTAAAATCTGCTCCTGCACAGGATCCCTAGCTCCAGCGCCTACACACCCTGCAGGACCTCGAGTCACCCACCCAAGCAAGACCCCTAGCCATTGCTCCCACATGGGACCTCGGCTCCGTGCAGGTCCCCTGGCTGCTGCGCTTGTGTGGATCTCCATCTACCAGGGCGGAACCTCCCTGTTCACCTACACCTGGGGACATGGGACAGGATCTGGAGAAAAACTCTTACTTCTGCACAGCACACCACAGAGCTACATCTCAGAAATGTCACTCAACACCACCTCCTGGCCTGGCCCTTCACCCTATCTCTAAAGCAGATAGCTTCTTTGTGAGAAGAAAGCCATCCAAAAGAAAGCCTGCTTCACCATCTTTGACCAGAACCGGCAGATATCAGTAAGCAACAGACAATTCCACCTACTGGAAGAGAAGGGAAGCAATCAGGTTTTTACATTGAGACTTTTTATTTTTTCCTTCTATTCCTTTTTTCCCCCCCTCTTTTCTTCCTTTCATTTTCTTCTTCTCTCTCTCTCTTTTTTTTTTAAATTTTTTTTAGTTGTAGATGGACACAATGTCTTTATTTTATTGCTTTGTATGTGGTGCTGAGGATCGAACCCAGGGCCTCACGCATGCGAGGCAAGTGCTCTACCACTGAGCTACAATCCCAGCCCTTTTTCTCTCTCTTGCTCTTTTCCTGCCCTCACATCCCCAACATTTGTGAAACCAAGTTTTTTTTTTTTTAGTTGTAGATGGACACAATATCTTTATTTGTTTTTATGTGGTGCTGAGGATTGAACCCAGTGCCTCACGCATGTGAGGCAGGCGCTCTACCGCTGTGCCACAATCTCAGCCCTGAAACCAAGTATTTTTATGCATTAGGCTATGATGGACTGGGATATCTGATTAATATACTACAGTTATATTATATAGTCTTATAACTTCCACCTGTACATGTTTTATTTTTCTTAATTTTTATGTCTCCTCGTTAGTTGTACTCTATTTTCTTCCAATTTACTGGTCTTCCCCAAATCTCTTTCTCTCTTTCCTAATCGCCAACTTCTTTTGGATTCCTCTTTCACGCTTTCTAGGATCTAATAACTATATCCTCACTTCCTACCTCACTAACATCTCATCCTACACCCCACCCCTGGTTCTCTCTAGCCCACGAGAAGAAACCGTAGACCCTTGTGCAAACCTATTGTTTATACAGTAGATGCTAATTGAACTCATAATTTCTGTATACTGGGACAAAGCCGTAAATGTATTTGGGAGCTATTGGGAGCTACTTGGTTTAAAACTATGTATTGTTTGTATTCAGATCTGTCAATATTGGTCTTCCCCTTAAAAGAGAGGTACTAGAATCCTGTAGGGAATTTATAAGCCTATAAGATAAAAACTAACACCTCGAATCTGCAGTGCTAGAAGGGAAGACACACAAACAACATGAAAAAACAGGAGAAGAAAGTGCCTCAAACAAACCAAGATACTACATTATTAGAATCCATGGTCAGCACGGCAGAAGAAATGTTAGAGAAGGAGTTCAGGATACACATAATTAAAATGTTCTGTGAATTAAAGAATGATATAATAGAGCAAACCCAGGCAGCAAAAGATAATTTTGATAAAGAGCTACACAGGCAAATCTAGGAAGCAAAAGATTACTTCATTAAGGAGATAGAGATTCTGAAAAAGAACCAAACAGAAATCCTCAAAATGAAAGAAACAATACACCAAATTAAAAACTCACCAACAGAGGGCTGGGGCTGTAGCTCAGTGGTAGAGCGCTCGCCTGGCATGTGTGAGGCACTGGGTTCGATCCTCAGCACCACATATAAATAACAAATGAATAAAATAAAGATCTATCAACAACTAAAAAAAATTAAAAAAAAAAAACAACTCACCAACAGATTAGATCACTTGGAAGGCAGAACCTCAGACAATAAAGACAAAATATTTAATCTTGAAAATAGAGTTGACCACACAGTGAAGATGGTAAGAAACCATGCACAGAACATCCAAGAATTATGGGATAATATGAAAAGACCAAATTTAAGAATTATTGGGATAGAGGAAGGCATAGAATTTCAAACCAAAGGAATGAAAAATCTACTCAATGAAATTTCAGAAAATTTTCCAAACATGAAGAACAAATTGGATAATCAAATTAAAGAGGCTTACAGGACACCAAATATACAAAATCACAACAGATCTACATAAAGGCACATCATAATGAAAATATCTAGTATTCAGAATAAGTAGAGAATCTTAAAAGCCACAGAGAAAGGAATCAGATTACATATAGGGGCAACACAATTAGGATCTCTGCAGACTTCTCAACCCAGATCCTTAAAGTTAGAAGAACTTTGAAAACAATGCACCAAGCTCTGAAAGAGAATGGATGCCAACCAAGAATCTTATATCCAGCAAAATTAAGTTTTAAATTTGATGATGAAATAAAAATCTTCAAAGATAAACAAAAATTAAAAGAATTTACAGAAAGAAAACCTGAACTACAGAACATTCCTGGCAAAATATTCCATGAGGAGGAAATGAAAAACAACAATGGAAACCTGCAAAGGGAGGAACTACACCAAAGGAAAGGCCAATCAAAGGAGAAACCCAGTCAAGTTAAAAACTAAAAATAAACCAAAATGTCTGGGAATACAAACCATGTCTCAATAATAACATTGAATGTCAATGGCCTAAACTCAGCAATGAAGACATAGACTGGCAGATTGGATTTAAAAAAAAGACCAGACAATATGCTGCCTCCAAGAGACTCATCTCATAGAAAGAGACAGCACAGATTGAAGGTGAAAGGATGGAAAAAAGTGTATCACTAACATGGACTGTGTAAACAAGCAGGGGTTTCCATCCTCATATCAGATAAAGTGGATTTCAAACCAAATTTAGTGAGAAGGGATAAAAAAAGGTCATTTCATACTGCTTAAGGAAATCACACATCAACAAGACATAACAATCATAAATATCTATGACCCAAACAATGGGACAGCCAAGTATGTCAAACAAACTCTTCTCAACTTCAAGAATCAAACAGACCTCAACACAATAGTACTGGGTGACTTTAACACATCTCTCTCACCATTGGATAGATTTTCCAAACAAAAACTAAACAAAGAAACTACATAACTCAAAACAATCAATAATCTATACTTAACAGGCATATACAGACTATTCCATCCTTCAACAAGCAAATACACTTTTTTCTCAGTGGCACATGGATCCTTCTCCAAAAGAGATCATATGCTATGCCACAAAGCTAGTCTTAGCAAATACAAAAAAATAGAGATACTACCCTGCATTCTATTGACCATAATGGAATGAAATTAGAAATTAATGATAGTATAAGAAAAAGAAGCTACTCTAACACCTAGAGACTCAACCATATGCTACTGAATGATGCATGGGTAACAGAAGACATCAGGGAGGAGATTAAAAAAAAAAATTCTTAGAGGTAAATGAGAACCTCGATACAACATATCAGAATCTCTGAGACACTATGAAAGCAGTGCTAAGAGGAAACTTCATTGCATTAAGCTCATTTATTCAAAGAAGAAAAAGTCAAAAAATCAATGACTTGACACTACATCTCAAAGCCCTAGAAAAAGAGGAACAAAACACCAAAAGAAGTAGAATATAGGAAATAATTAGAATCAGGGCTGAAATCAATGAAATTGAAACAAAGGAAACAATTCAAAAAATTGAGAGAACAAAAAGCTGGTTCTTTGAAAAAAATAAATAAAATTGACAAACCCTTAGCCACTCTAACAAAAAAAAAGGAGAGAAAATCCAAATTACTAAAATTTGTGATAAAAAAGGAAATGTCACTACAGACTCTGCTGAAATACAGAGGATAATTAGAAACTATTTTGAAAATCTGTACTCCAGTAAAATAGAAAACTCTGAAGACACCAACAAATTTCTAGAGACATATGACCTACCCAAACTGAACCAGAAGGACATTCACAACTTAAACTTATCAATTACAAGCAAGGAAAGAGAAGATGGCATCAAGAGTCTTCCAACCGAAAAGCCCTGGACCACATGGATTCTCAGCCGAGTTCTAGAAGACCTAGAAAGGAGAACTAACTCAAGTACTCCTCAAATTATTCCATGAAATAGAAAAGGAAGGAACACTTCCAAACTCATTCTACGAAGCTAGTATCACCCTAGCCAGACAGAGACACATCAAAAAAGGAAAATTTCAGAACAATATCCCTGATGAATATAGATGCAAAAATTCTCAATAAAATTTTGGCAAATTGCATAAAAAAGCATATTAAAAAAATAGTGCACTATGATCAAGTGGGGTTCATTCCAGGGATGCAAGGTTGGTTCAACATACGGAAATCAATAAACGTGATCCATCACATCAATAGACTTAATCACATGATTTTATCAATTGATGCAGAGAAAGCGTTTGACAAAATACAGCACCCTTTCATGTTTAAAACACTAGAAAAACTAGGGACAGTAGGAACATACCTCAACATTGTTAAAACAACCTATGCTTAACCTAAGGCCAACATCATCCTAAATGGAGAAAAACTGGAAGCATTCCTTCTAAAAACTGTAACAAGACAGGGATACCCTCTTTCACTACTCTTATTCAACACAGTCCTTGAAACTCTAGCCAGAGCAATTAGACAGACAAAAGAAATTAAAGGAATATGAATAGGGAAAGAAGAACTCAAACTATCATTATTTGCCAACAACATGATTCTATAAAGGATCCAAAAAATTCCACAGAATACATCTAGAATGAATAAATGAATTCAGCAAAGTAGCAGGATATAAAACCAATACTCATAAATCAAATGCATTTCTATCAATCAGCAATGAATCCTCTGAAAGAGAAATCAGGAAAACTACTCCATTCACAATAGCCTCAAAAAAAATAAAACACTTGAGAATTAATTTAACAAGAGGTGAAAGACCTCTACAATGAAAACTACAGGACACTAAAGAAAGAAAATGAAGATCTTAGAAGATGGAAAGATCTCCCATGCTCTTGGATAGGCACAATCAATATTATTAAAATGGCCATAATACCCAAAGCACTATACAGATTCAATGCAATCCCAATTAAAATACTAAAGTCATTTCTTATAGAAATAGGACAGACAACCATGAAACTTATTTGGAAAAATAAGAGACCCAGAATAGTCAAAGCAATCCTCGGTAAGAAGAGCAAAGCAAGAGGCATCACAATACCGGACCTTAAACTATACCACAAAGCCACAGTAACAAAAACAGCATGGTATTGGTACCAAAATAGACATGTAGACCAATGGTACAGAATAGAAGACACAGAGACTAACCCACATAAATAGTTATCTCATACTAGACACAGGTGCCAAATACATAACACTGGAGAAAAAGCCTCTTCAACAAATGGTGCT
Organism: Xerus rutilus; assembly: GCA_028644305.1. Classification (NCBI taxonomy): domain Eukaryota; kingdom Metazoa; phylum Chordata; class Mammalia; order Rodentia; family Sciuridae; genus Xerus; species Xerus rutilus. Next base: position 128,704,652 of record CM053399.1, on the reverse strand, counting down.
GTGAAAAATGGAAATCCATAGGCAGCAAAATGAAACTAAACCCCTATCTCTCACCATGCACAAAACTCAACTCAAGGTGGATCAAAGACCTAGGAATCAGATCAGAGACCCTGAGTCTAACTGAGGAGAAAGTAGGCCCAAATCTTCATCATGTCAGATTAGGCCCTGACTTCTTTAACAAGACTCCTAAAGTTCAAGAAATAAAAGCAAGAATCAATAAATGGAATGAATTTAAACTAAATAGTTTCTTCTCAGCAAAAGAAAAAAATCAATGAGGTGAACGGTCTACATTCTGGGAGCAAATTTTTGTCACACACACATCAGACAGAGCACTGATCTCCAGGATACATAAAAAACTCAAAAAACTTAACACCAAAAAAACAAACAACCCAATCAATAAATGGGCTAAGGAGCTGAACAGAAACTTCTCAGAAGAAGATATACAATCAATAAACAAATATATAAAGAAACATTCAACATCTCTAGCAATTAGAGAAATGCAAATCAACACTACTCTAAGATTTCATCTCACCCCAGTCAGAATGGCAGCTATCCAAAATATGAGCAACAATAAGTGCTGGTGAGGATGTGGTGAAAATGGCACACTCAAACATTGCTGGTGGGGATGCAAATTGGTGCAACCTATCTGGAAAGCAGTATGGAGATTCCTTAAAAAACCTGGAATGGAACCACCATTTGACCCAGCTATCCCACTCCTTGGCCTATACCCTAAAGACTTAAAAGCAGCATACTACAATAATGCAGCCACTTCAATGTTTATAGCAGCACAATTTACAATTGCTAAACTGTGGAAGCAACCTAGATGCCCTTCAATAGATGAATGGATAAAGAAACTGTGGTATATATACACAATCGAATATTACTCAGCAATAAAAGAGAATAAAATTATGGCATTTCCAGGTGAATGGATGGAATTGGAGAACATCATGCTAAGTGAAGTAAGCCAATCTCATAAAACCAAAGGTTGAATGTTCTCTCTGATTAGTGGATGCTGATACATAAGGGGGAAGCATGGGAGAAATGGAGGAACTTTAGATGGGACAGCGGGGAGGTGGGGGAGAGAAGAGGGAATGGGAGTAGCAAAAATGGTTGAATGAGATGGACATCATTACCCTAGGTACATGTATGAAGACATGAATGGTGTGACTCTATCTTATTTGCAACCAGAAAGATGGAAAATTGAGCTCTATATATGTACTATGACTTGAAATGCATTTAAAAAATAAATTTAAAAAAATTGATAAAAAAAAAAGAAATGTGGACTAGGCAAGTATAAAGTATATTTGAACAATTAATTACAAAAATATACCTTTATTAAAAATGTGTGCAACTTTACTAAATGATAAGAAATTCATTCATTTTTGAAAAATATTTTTATAGATGGGCAAAATTTTTATTTTATTTATTTATTTGTGGTGCTTAGGATCAAATCCAGTGCCTCACATGTGCTAGGCAAGTGCTCTACCACTGAGCCACAACCCCAGCCCAAGAAATTTGTTTTTAAAAGGGGTTTTTGAATACTAAATACAGTCTATATACAATCTGGTATCTTATTTACTAACTGTCAACCCTTTAACTCCAACAAATTTTAACTTGGCATTGAAAGTACCTGACCCCAAATAACTCATATAGCACAGCTTCCACCTGTTGTTGCTCTCAATCAGCCACAAAGATCAAATTCATAATCCTTCATGTCAAACTCTAGGGGAAAATTTGTTTGTTCTCTCCATTTCATTGTTTTCAGAATTCTTTTTCTGCGTTGATAGTAGATGAAAAATAATTAACTATCTCTAACGAGACCAATTGTTCTGCAACTCACCGGCCCCTACTAGAAGGCACTGCTCTTAGCCATGATGGTTACTTCTCATGCTTTGCCAGGTTATTTAGCTGTTAGTGGACACATTTTGATTTGCATATAACTTTGTTTAGTATGTATAATTCATTATGTACTTCCAAGCTACTTTCCAAATAGATTTAAAGCAGCTCATAGTAAGACACAAAAGAACCTGTTTCTGTAATATCCAGTTTCCACTGGGGGTGGGTGGATTCAGTTCATCAGCTGTCTCCCATTTTGAGTTTGCCAGAAACACTCTATTACTGCGTAGAATATAAAGCATTTAAACAGAAATCAAACTAAGAGTATGGAGGATGATGAAAAGAAATTGAAAGCCTTGATATTCAAGTTTCCCTGATTCCTCCCAAGCAAAAGCTGCTGGGTGTCCTCCAAATTGTCACCATTATTAAATGAACACCAACTTTCTGGTCACCTACTGTGTGTGAAATACTAGGAGGCAATAATCCCCAGCTGCCCACTCTGGGGACAAACAGGGGGCATCTTGCCCCTCGCATCACACTGAGCCCTATGACTCTGTGGGGTATGGCCTCAAGGGTCCTATCGGGCTGAGAAAATCAGCTTTGTAGCCCATGATCACAAAGTAGAACTTTGATTTGATTAACAGACTGGGTTTCTGAGTAAGATTTCATTGGGGGTGGGTTTTCTTTTAAAAATATAAGGTCTCAAAAAATTAGAAACATAAAAGGTCTAAAAGTGAAGGGATTTAGTATGCAGAAAGTAACAGCTTGAAGGGACTGCCTTCTCAAAGAGCTGGCTCACATCTCCCTGGCTGTGCGCTGGGAACCAGGTACTAGGGTGCAGCTTCCAACGCGTGATCCTAGAATGAGGACACACATTAAAGAGTAAAGGTTCCAGGGTCCCCCAAAGTTCTGAGTCAGGTGATTCTTTTTAAGCACTCTAAAATTTGGCAGTTATACTAAGTATATAAAGTGTTAAAGAGGTCTTTCCTAATACCGTTCTTAGTGTGTTACTGAAACAAGTAAACACCTTTGCTGGAAAAGTATATGCACTGAAATCTTGATAATGATGCTTCTCAACTGCTGTCCAGAATGCTGAAGCAGTTACCCTCACCTGACATGAATAGCTGTTTGCCACTTGCTGTGCTGCCTCCAGGGATGTGTGAACTCACCTAGAATCTACCACAACCTTGTTCATGGGGACATTAGTATCTGGAGCTGCCAGCAAGCATGTAGCTATAGTACTCAATAGATGTGAAAATTAAAGACAGAAATAATAATCCTAGTCTTGAATGGAGTCTTGGCTATGGTCAATTACTTAAAGGACTGAATCTAGTCATCAACCAGGCAAGAGATTTATGTCACATCACATTCCCACCAAAGTTAGGGAATGGGATTCTACTAACTACAAGAGAAGAGACCAAATGCAGTTTGATTGTTTGCCTAAAGTCACTGTGTTCTTGGAACTCTGCCTGGGCCCTATGAAAGGGACTCAAGAAGCTGCTGTCCTTGATTGCTGCCTGTCTTAGCCCTGTCCCACTTCCATCCCCACCACTGTTTCTAACACATATCAACCAGAGGGCAGACAGTCACACCTATTAGCCCAGATGCGCCAGATGAAGACATGGCACATGGATCCCCAGTAGTTAATGGGCATATATAGTTTGGAACCTGTGACAGGACCCCTTGGGGAAAATGCTTAAGTGACTTGGATCAAACTGATGCCAGCAGCTGCTAGCACTCTGAAAAATAATCACTGCTCATTACTGGACTCTGGCAGGGATTAACAAGACTGACTGACAGCCATGTGATAATTGTCGTGGCTACCTGTCATGTGTTTGGCTGCCCAGCATCTGAAGCCCCTTTTCCCCTTAGTCTCTCTTTAAGAGGAAGGCAGAGCTGGTCTGCCAAGACAGATGCTCAGCAATGCCAAATACTCTTCCTTAGCTTCCCTGGCAGCAAAGATACCAACAGAGGCCCAGCCAGTTGGTTGCACCTGCCTAGGATTTAGAACCTGTGATTAGAGACACAGAAAAACAAGTAGAGGGCAGAAGGCTCTCAGAAGGCAGCAGTGACAGAAGCACTGGGATACCAGTGGAAGAGTTCAGCGCCAGTGTGATGACACTATCCTTCCTGATTTGCCCACAGTCTTGGCTGAGCCGCTTTCCTTGTTTTTGTTTCCTCACCCTTGTTCTTCCACATTCTCGGAGAGCCTGAGCTCCCCAATGACCTTCCACTAAATTCCTGTAGAGCCTAAATCAGAGGCTGTTTCAGTTGCTTGCCACAAAAAGTCCTGACAGATAAATTTAACTGCTGTTTGGGTGACAGCAGGCCTCTCCTCTCACAAAGAGGAAAAGAAAACTTTTAGTTAATGGTGGAATATAAAACTAAAGGCCTCCACACCACCCAATCCTCATTCAAAGAGCCCAGGAGCAGAACCATCACCTGCAAAGGAAGTGAACATACTGAGGGAAACACCTAACTGTTCATAAGGCTTGGCCTAGATGACTTGTGTCATCTCCAAGCTTTCAACATGCACCACAGTGTGAAGATACACCACCTTTGAGGATCCCACAGAACATATCCCAGACCAAAAATATAAAGTCACTAAGTTTCTTGAGCAATGGAAGGCTGTTAGGAATGAAAAGGGGCTATACCACTTTGGGCTGTTTGCTAAATACAAGTCATAAGTACGCTTCATGCACAGCTTAGTAAAGAAAAGAAAGAAAAAGTGTTCTGCACTTTTATATATTCATTAGGGAAACCTGTAGAATTTTTCAAAAAATACAAAACCAAAAACGACTCATATCTTTATCACCTAGAAGTGACCACTGTCATCATTTGGATTTTTCCCCCCTCTACGCTTGTATGCATTTTTTAGGAGCTAGGACATCCCATACATACGTACACGTACATTTGGTTAATTCCACCCTCCCTCCCATAGATTAGGCCTTTATTTGTTTCACATAAAAGCTCAGCTGAGCTCTCAAGACACAGGTTGCCTTCTATCAAGTACTCAGGACTGTAGCTCATACCATGTCCCTTCATTTATTCAACAGCATTTGGGCGTGAGGGCCCTTTCTTTTTTCTTGAGGTAAAATATACATAACATAAAATTGACCATCTTAACCATATTTAATTGGATACTCCAGGGGTCCTAAGTACCTTCATAATGTTGTGAAACCACCATCATCCTCCATCTGAAGAACTTTTACATCTTCCTAAATAGAAACTCTGTAGCCATTAAATGACTCTCCATTCCCCCTCCCTCCAGTCCCTGGTAGCCTCCATCTACTTTCTGTCTCTAGGAATTTGATTATTTTAAGAATTTCTTAAGCGGAATCATACAATTTTTCCCTTACATACACTTATAATTTTGTACCTTGTTATTTGCTATCTATAATTACAGTATGAGCATTTTCTTAGTTATTATCCTTTTAAAACTCCATTTTACTGTCTGAATATATGAGCATTATGGATAGTCTACAATTAATTTAGCCACTTCTGTTAGATATTTAGATCATGACAATTTTGTCCTATCAAGTATAATTCTATCATATATTTTTCTCTATAAATTTTTTTTCAAAATTGCTAACTACATTCTTAGAACAGACTTCTACAATAGAAATTACTTGGTAAAAAGGTACATAAACTATTTATAAAGCTAATTTCATCAGCTTTGAAAAATTCAACATCAGACTCATTTCTCTAGTGTAGTAAATCTAATCTGAACCACTACAGAAATTTCTCATTTGATTGGTCTGAGGTGGTTCCAACCTCAATGTCCTCCCAGGCAATCTGAGGCTCAGCCAGGCTAAGAATCCCTGTTCTTGGAGGTTATTCCACAGTGCACATAATATTTCACAGCACAGACTACATATTCCATGTATTTAAAAAGGACTAGTTCTACACCCTTTCTTCTGACTATATCTTCTTTAATGTAAGGTAAAAAACAGCCCTTTTGTAATTAAAAGCCCAGGGCAGTTCCTGCCCCATGGAGTTCCTCTCCCAATCTTCCACCTGGGAAACAAATAGTTTTCACATTCCCTTTCTAAAGGCCTGAGGCAGTTCTGCCCAGGGGGTTCTGCTCCGGAATCTTCCACCTGGGAAACAAAGCCTAAAACAAAACCTAACTGCCCAGGTTAGCACATCAAAAGAAGACCGCTACTGCTTATCTGCCCCCAATCTTAAAGTGACCAATCCCTAGCTCACCACGCGGTTTTGTAGTGGGCTCTATAAAATCCCTCCCGCGCGTCCCCTCTCTCTCTTCTTTCCTCTTTCCTTCGCCCCGGTGCCCACTCCCCTGAATAAAGGATTTCCTGGCTGTATAGAGGAGTTTGTGTCTGGCTGGCCGCTACCCTAACATTTACCACAAAAGCTTTTCAACATGCTTCAAAGAAAATCTGGAATTATCCCACCCATAACTATCTGTATCTACATGTGCTCTGTGCTAACAGAACACTGTCACTTTAGGCTTAGGGTTAATAGTTAACAGATTCAAGTAACTCTGGGAAAACAGTGTGATGTCTAGTTTTCCTTTTTAATTTTTTTTTTTTCTTTTTAAGAGAAAAAGTACCCCAAGACACTGTTTTGGGTATTAAGTTAAAGTGACACCCACCTTGGTCCCTCTCAAGCAGCCAAATTATTTGCCACCAGCCAATGCTCCAGCACATGACCAGATCCATCTCCTAAATGGTGCCATCTTCTCAAAGAGAACAGCACTAACACTTATTTGGCAAATTCCTACAGGTCAATTGGTTTGTTGGTGCATACTCTACCTTCAGCCAGAAACCAGGAGTTGATACAAAGGACCCAGAGAGATGGAGGCCATTTTATTATTCTGAAAATTATACAGCATTAAGTCTCAGAAGGTGTATTTATTTTAAAAAGTCGATCTTTACAATATTAGAAATAGGTGAGATTCTGGCATGTAAAAGCTTAAAAAGGCATAAGAAGTACAAAGTGAGGCAGTTTCTTCTGGGAATTACTTTCTGATTGCTTTGAAGTAAGGAAGCAGATGGGAAGCCAAAAACTAAAAACAGGAGTGACATTGGGATACCAACCTGCGGAAAGGGCCTGGGGGCGGGTGGAGGAGGGGAGGCCAGGAACAGACAGCAGGGTGTGTGTGGGCCCAAGGGCAGCCACTCTGAAGTGCAGGCAAGACATTCTCTGGATTCTTGGCAATGGAGTGTGTGAAGGGAACTGAATGACCTGCTAGGAGAAAGACCTCCTCCCAGCACGTAGGGAATATGTCCTCTGGGTTTGGTGCTGAACTCAGCAATGGAAAAGCACAGACAAAAAAAACCAGCCCTTTCAGAATCCTGTCTCCCCTAAAGGATTCAGATCCAGCTGGAGACTCAGACATACACATGAGTATCTACAATACAAGGTACTGTGTGTGGTTACAGGTTAACAGGCAGAGAAGTTGGAATTCCCAGTATCTACAACTCACCCTTCGATGACATCAACTGTGGCAAGGACATTCTTCTCATGATTTACTAAAATTATTCATGCCTGACTTTATACATTAACCAACCCTCCCTACAAACTAAATCTATTACAAGACAAGTTGTGGGGAGAGTAATTATGAACACCTTAAAGGCAGATGTCACAGGTGAAGCTGGTAAGTGGTCCCCATAGCACTGTGGGGATCACTGCCTGAGGTTCTTGGCTTTATCACCCTGACTTTATTTAGTTCTCACAGATGGCCAGTTTACCCCACTGACCATGCTGATGCCAAGAAGAATGACAGAAATTAGCCCTGATCCCTGCCTCTGCCTCTCAAGAGTGTTCTAGAATGATCCCACCAATAATCACAGGGCTGAGGCCCCATCACACGAGGAACCCCAAGAGGAAATTCTTCAAGTGCCAGATATATGAACTACTAAGGAGGGAATTCACATGTTTAGAGTTTTCTGGTACTTCTTCTTAGATCCCCCCTTTACTAACCACTCCTTTTTAGAAAGATATAGAAGATGAAAAGTGTTACTGGACCCTCTGGCCAATGAGTTGGCCAAAAATTACTGGTGGCCACCACAAATAATCACCACTGAGAGAGCCACAAATAATATCAGAGTGTTTATTATATACTGGGTACCACTGCTTTATACATTCCATTTAAAAAATCCCAACAATAAGCCTACCATTTATATTTAATATAAGTTACTAATACACCAGTATATTAGTAATAGTCAGATATTATTATCTCAATTTTACTGATAAGGAAATTGGTGTTAACTCTCTTTTCCTAGCGTCACATGGTTGGTTAGCACAGCAAAGCTATACATCAGGTCATCCTCATATGTGGTTCCTCCTGAAACAGGAAACCCCACACCAGTCCTAAAGGCTCACCCTAGGGTTGTATCCTCCTGCTATTTTTACTACAGATACTATTGAAAAAGCACCTCAGGACTATAACTTCTCTACCAGTGTAAGGGGAAAATATTCCCATCTACACAGGATAGATATCACCCCTTTTTTACAACTGCTGGCAGGGGCTAAAATGCATAAAAGGAATAAAATATTTTATTGTGTCAATAAAAATTTATGTTGCAAATCGGAGAAAGATAGGCTTGAGGTGAAATTTCTCTGTAGTGGTTTCTAAAAATAAATGTCAGTTCCAAAAGCTAAAAAAGAAAAAAAAAAAAGAAAGATGAAAAGATAATCACTGAGGGGAGATGAGACTGTCTTTTCCATAATTTCAGGAGCAGGTGGCCTGACTCACCCAGGATCGTCACTGAATTGCACCACCATGGTCTAGAGTTAGGCTGTCCACAATCAATGAGGACCTGTTACCACGCACAAGCTACTTGACCTCGTGAAGATCTAGTTTCCTCATCAATGGAATGGAGAAGCCAATACAACCATGCAGGGCTGCTGGGATAATCAGAGCGATATAATTTAAAAGGAAAGGAGAGTAGACCAGAAAAGCAAGGCACACTTCTTGGCAGCTGGTGTGTGCTGAGTGAACTGTGACTAGATTTAATCTCATCCACAGGGAACACCTGGAGGATGACAGAGAGGGGATGACTCTCAGGACAACATGATCCTTGGGACTAAAAATAGGAAAGACTGAGAAGCCAAAAACCCAGATTATGAGAAAAGACATGCTAAACTGAACAACTGAAACAGCACACAGAAACATCACAGATGAGCAGATGATGTTCTATTTGAAAACTAAGACTGCCCAGTAAGGTAAATAGGCATATGCCAACATCCCTGGAACAGGTAAAAAGAACTGTGACTTGTCTCAAGTCCATGGCTAATAATAGATAACTACTAGGCTAATAGGTAGATAACTACTAGAAGACCTGAGTCACGTGGCTCAGTTCAGGATTGCCGCACCAAATACCTGAGCCTATTTTGTGTTGTAGGGATAATGGGATGAGTGGTGAGAAAAAATGGTACAGGTTTCTTATTCCAAGCAACCCTTTGGAATAAAATGTAGGCAATAACATTTTGAAAATAAATAAAGTATAAGAACTCCTACATAGAGAACTACAATTTAAAGCTGAAGCATTTAACAGAGATTATTAGTGCATGATGTGGCTATGTCTTGAGACAAAAGATCTAAAATGAAAATTTGATAAAGCGATCTGAAAGGATCCAGATAAGGAAAACTGGGAGAAAATGTTAAGGATGCAAGGAGTTCTCAGAAGGGTTCAAATCTTTTGGTGAAAAAAAATTTTTTCCCTTGATTATAAAAATAAAACATGTTCATATGGAAACTATAAGAAGGTGATAAAGTTGAAAATCATAATCACTCATGATTACACTTTCCAGAAATAATCAGTAACATTTGATGTATTTCCTTTGAGGATTCTTCCTTTGCATATTTATATTTTTATACATAATTGAGATGATACTGTGTATATAATTTTGAGCCAGATTTTTCCATTTATTACACTGTATCATTAAATACTCTTTGAAAACATGATTTTTAATAGCTCCAAAAATAATTCATTTAACCTTCTTCCTAGCTACATTAGTAAGTGTTCAATGTCCAGATCAAAGAAACAAAGAGCTGTCATGCTTGCACAGCCAGATGGCATTGGAGCGCTATGTTTTCACACTTGAGAGCAACATTTTGTGTGGGACACTGACCAAGAAAATTTTGCCCTGAGAGTATACTGGAGGAAGAGCACTCTGAAATCATTTGTGTTCATTTAAATGATTTATTCCCCATGACTGAGAAATGAAGACTATTTTGTTTGGATTTCAGAAGACTTTGGAGGGGCATGAAACCTCTCTACAAACATGTAAAGACTAGGAGTGGAAGGGAGAATAGGTTTATTCAGTTTTGCTCTACAGGACAAGAAACAGGACTGGCCTTTGTGTGTTCTAAAGAGGCAGTCTTTAGATTCTACATAAAGATGCCAGTGTTTCCTACTAATCACAGCAAAAGTTGATAGTGAGCTGCTTGTCACTTGCAATCTGAAAACCACATGGCTGGGAGTATGACCTAGGAGACTTCTTAGAGTGGGTGGGAATGCAAAAAGCACAGAGGAAGGTTGGGAGGAGGGAAGAGAGTGATGGGAGGACTGAGGTGAGGGAACAGCACTGCCCCTCGGCCTGTCTTACCTACGCAGCAACCTTGAACTAAGTAAGCCACAGTGACTCAGGAGCCCTTGCCAAGATGCCTTGGCTGAGATTTTCTCATTCCTTGGCCTATGCAAGTCTCCTGGGAAGTATGGCCAGGTCTGGGACTATGGCTACTAAATTTCTCAAGTCTCAGCCTAGTGTTCTTTCATCTTCACCAAGCATTGGGAACAGAGTATGCAAAAGAAGGGTAAGAAACATCAGATACAAACACAATTATCACTTCCCTTGTTAATCTAATTGCTATCACTCTCTGGCTATACTCTTTTAGCTCTTTATAATGTCAGTTTCCTCTCTGGTAAAAAAGAAATGGAGCATTCTTCTGGATCAACACCCCAAGGAGACCACAAGGAGACCTGCAGTACCACCTTGCTCTCCAGGGACCCATGGAAGGTCTGTTTTAACTTAATCAACTGGAGGATGCACGAAGAGGTGAAGCAAAAGGCATGGGAAAATGTGTGTAGGTCTCAGCCTACTGCTGTGCAAAAAGCTTTTACAAAGCTTCTGTGGTAAAATGTACAACTACAACAAGACATCATAGTGTATTAGAATATGTCAAGGATTAATTACTCCTGGGCTGAGACCTAAGAATAGTTTAGCTCCACTAGTTTCCAAATGATACTGCAATATACAAATGACATGTCATGCCTGGTAGTATGGGGGTATATGCCCAAATAAATAAACAGCCAACTTCCAGTTCCTAGTTTACCCACACTGAACCAACATATACCCTCTCACCCTGACTACACCAGGGTTATTTGGAATGTGCCCCTAAGTGAGCGGACAGTGGGGCCAGGGCCACATTTCATACTTATAGTCAAGAAAACTATGTATTACTCATCTGTCAGGATGGGAAAAGGTCTGAGAGTTCCCCCAGGTCATTTTAAAGAAAGGAATTAACAATGAAGTGACTTGCATAGAGTCATAATTCACCAAGAATCGACTATAGTTTTATTTTTTATTTCACAGTACACAGTGCAAAATTTTGAGCAAATGAATAACACCTGGAGAGGATTTCAAGTAAGGGATTAAAAAGGAAAGGTAGGAAGGAATAGAGACAAATGAAAAGATTTGTAAGAAAGCTGGACATGGTGATGCACACCTGTAATCCCAGTGACTTGGGAGGCTGAGGCAGGAGAATTGCAAGTTTGAGGCTAGTTGCACCAATTTAATGAGATCTTGTTTCAAAATTTTAAAAAAAAGGACTGGGGGATGGTAGCTCAGCAATAAAGCGCCCCTTCATTCAATCCCTAGTGCACGCATGTGCACACACGCACGCGCGCACACACACACCCAAAAAGCAAAGAAAAGAAAAAGGAATATGATTTGTGAAGAAATGTCTACTTAACACAATACAGAGGATCAATGCAACGAAGAGCTGGTTTTTTGAAAAGACAAGATTGATAAATATTTAACCAAACTAGCCAAAAGAAAGAGATAGAAGTCCCAAATCAATAAAATTAGAAGTGAAAAAGAAGATATTATCACAGACATTGCTGAAATCCAGAGAATCATTAGGAACTATTTTGAAAACTTATATTCCAATAAATTGGAAAATCTAGAAGTTGCTGATGAATTTCTAAACACATATAACCTACCCAAATTGAACAGAAAGATATGGAAAACCTAAACAGACCAACATCAAGCAATGAGACTGAAGTAATAAAATCCACCTATTTAGTTAGGTTTTTTTCCCAAAAGAGAAAAGCCCAGGATCAGATGCATTCTCATCTGAGTTCTACCAGACCTTTAAGGAAGAACTAACACCAATTCTCCTCAAATTACTGCATGAAATAAGGATGGAACACTCCTAAACTCATTCTATGAAACCAGTACAATCCTGATACCAAAACCAGATAAAGATACACCAAAGAAAGAAAACTACAAACCAATATCCTTGATGAACACAGATGCAAAAATTCTTAATAAAAGATTAGCAATTTATGTTAAAAATATATTAAGAAGATTGCACATCAAGATGAAGTTGGTTTCATATCAGGGATTCAAATATGATCCAATATATGCAAATCAATAAATTTTATTCATCACATAAATAGTGTTAAGGACAAAAATTACAGGATCATCAGCAGATGCAAAAAAAGCCTTCAATAAATTCCAGCACCTGTTCATGTTAAAACACTGGAGAAAGCCGGGATAAAAGGAACTTACCTCAACATCATAAAGGCTATATGTGACAAATCCAAAGACAATATTTTACTGAACAGAGAAAAACTGAAAGCATTTCTCTAAAATCAGAAACAAGACAAGGGTGCATATACTCATCACTCTGATTCAATACAGTTCTTGAAACTCTATCTAGAGCAATCAGGCAAGAAAAAAAATTAAAGGAACACAAACAGGAAAAGAAGTCAAACTATCTCTGTCAGTTGCTGAGATGATCCTATACTTAGAACACACGATTTCTCCAAAAGACTTCTAGAGTTGATAAACAAATTCAGCAAAGTAGCAGGATACAAGATCAACACACAGAAATCAAATACTCCAATAATGAATCTTGAAAAATAAATCAGGAATATAATTCCATTCACAACAGCCTCAAATAAACAAAAACAAAAACAAAAAACCTTGGGAATAAATCTAATCAAGAAGGTGAAAGACCTCTACAGTGAAAATTACAGAATGATATAGAAAGAAACTGAATACCTTCAATGATAGAAAGACTTACTATGTTCCTGGATAGGCAAATTAATATTGTCAAAATGGCCATATTACCAAAAGGAATCTATAGAGTCAATGAAATTCCCATCAGAATATCAATAATTCTTATAAGAATTACAAAAGTAGTCCTAAATTAGACTAGAAGCACTACAAGTTACAACTGTTAGAAGAAAACAGGGTCAACACTCCAGCATATTGGCACAGGAAGCAACTTCTTAAATAAGACTTCTAAAGCTCAAGAAATAAAAACTGAGAATCAAGTGAAATGGCATCAAATTAAAAAGCTTCTGCACAGCAAATGAAATAATTAAGAGTATGATGAGAGGCTACAGACTGAGAGAAAATCTTTGTCAGTTATTCTTCTAACATGGGATTAACTTCAGAATACATGGAGAACTCAAACACCAAAAATATATGTATATAATCCAATTGATAGATAAGGCATTTCATAGAAGAAGAAATACAAATGGCCAAAAATTATTTGAAAAAATATTCAACAGCCTTAGCAATCAGGGAAATGAAAATCAAAACTACACTTAGATTTCATCTCACTCCAGTCTGAATGACAATCATTAAGAATACAACTAATATTATAATAATAATTGCTAGTGAGCATGTGGAGAAAAAAATGGACTCACACATTGTTGGTGGGACTGCAAATTAGTACAACTACTCTGGAAAGCAGTATGGAGATTCCTCAAGGTTAAGAACAGAACTATTATATAATCTAGCTATCATCCCACTTCTTGGTATTTATCCAAAAGAACTAAATTTAGTGTCCTGTAATACATGCATAGCGATGCTTATAGCAGCACAACACACAATAGCCAAGTTATGGAACCAGCCCACATGCCCGTCAACAGATGAAAGAATAAAGAAAATGTAGTATATATACAATGGAGTTTTATTCAGCCATTAGAAGAAAGAAATTAAGTTATTTGCTGGTTAAATGCATGTAAATGGTAAGTAAAATAAGCCAGACTCAGAAAGTCAAGGCTAAATGTTTTTTTCTCTCATTTGTGGAAGTTAGAGAGAAACAAGGAACAAAAAGTGGGTGGTGGCAGAGGTATCAAGAAAATACAAAGGAGAAGAGTAGAGCAGAGTAGAGGAAAGGAATAGAGGGGAAAAGAGAAGTAGGTAAAAGGAGCAACTGCAGAATGAAATTGACCAACTTATGCAATATGCATGTGTGAATATATCACAATGAATTCCACTTTTATATATAACTATAATATACCAATTAAAAAACAATAAATAGATAGAAGGAATACCAGTAGAGAGGATCAAGTGAAGGAAGAAGGGGAGGGGAAATACTAGGGATTGAGAATGAGTAAACTATGTTGTATGCCTTTATGAGTGTCAGAATAAACCATTCTGTGTAACTATAATACATTAATAAAAACATTAAAAAGTTAAAAAAGAAATGTCTGCTTGTACTATGTTAAATTCAGAAGCAGATGAATCCTGGGGATATATGTACAAATAAATAATCAAGGATTTCCTCAAAGTCACGGGTGTTCCTGATGAATAGAAAAAAATAAAATAAGCAACTCCATTCTACAAATACTATCCATGTAAGCTACTACTACTATCTCTGCTAGCTTTAACATGTCCTTCTTTTCAGATTAAATGCAAATGCACAAATTTAACCAATCATGTTCGTAATAGATTTGCCTTAGGAAGACTAGGACACTTCTAATTATTATTAGCATATTTCAACAGAGACTAGAGTCTGTCACAGATGTCAGGCAGAAAAATAAGATGGCTGAGGAGAAGATAATGAATCAATCTATTTACACAACATTATTACCCTTAAAGGGAAGTCAGAAACTACCCCAACCAATTCTTACATTGTCGAAAGACTGTCAAATCAAAAATAATCTTAATGTGAAATTAAGGGGAAATTTCTCATGATTTTGAGACCATGAGAAATGATATGTAGACAACACATTATAGTCAGATTTATCCAAACAAGAGATTTTAATCCACTACGGCTTAAAAACACATGAGAGAAGAGTGATAAATTTAGCTTTACAGATGCACTCAAGCCTGGATGGAATGCCTGTCTCAGAACTACACTGATGATTACGCCATGCCTTTTTTCTGACAGTTAATGAACCTTTGAAGTAGGAACATCTCTGTTGTTTTTATTCTGGAATATTAGTTTTTATTTGAAGCCTAATTCTTGCTAACATCTGACTTTCTTCATAAACACTGAGCAGTCAGTCAACTAATAGTTCAATTATGATCTTTCTGAATCTAGCAGAAAACTAACAAGGTTTGTTAGCATCCTTAATTACTTCCTTGAAACAGACACCAAGAGTTCTAAACTGATGTTGACTATCAGATACTGGCAACTGGGAACAAACATATGCTAAAAGGAAGGGGACCCTAGGGTACATGGGCATCTGAAAGTGGGAGTCATCACCTAAAAAGGCTTTTATAGGTTAAACCGAGAGGGGAGACAGGGAAACTAGGCTTTGCAAACCAGGGGTCTTGGGACAGCTCAAAACAACAGTAATTGTGTTAGGTGGGAAAAGCAGAGCAGAAGGGAAGAAACCCCAACACAACCAAGTCAGAACTCATAATCTTGGCCCTGGAAACCTGGGCTTCCTTCAGAGTTCCTTGCAATGGCAGCACCTTCCACTTGGCTACACAAGACAGAATCCTGGGAGTGATATTTGACAACTTCTTTGTTCCTTAGTCTCCATTGTCAATCCATCACCAGTCCTCCTGATTTTGCCTGCTGAATGTATTCCAGATCCTTCCACTATGCTGAGTCCAAGCTACCATCATTTCTCCTCTGATCTACTGCAGTGTTTCCATAACTGGCTTCCCAACATCTATTATAGTGTATACTCCAGTTCTTCTTCTCAATATAGCCCAATGAAAATGTTTCATAACAAACTTCTCCATGTTGACTTCTGCTCAGGATTGCAGTTGGGGGCCCAACTCTACAACATGGCCTCCAGACTCCCCTTACAGTAGCCCTCTCCTTCTCCGAGCTTATCATCCACTTTCATCAACAGATGTCTAACTGGGATAGTTTCCCTCTGACCTAGGTTCAGCTAATTCATCTTGCAGATCTCTACTCAAGCCTCCCTGATTACCTATCTAGATAAGGTGTTTTTTAGTTACATGCTCTTACAGACTCATATTCCTATCACACCAGGACTATGTCAATTTGAAGCACATTTTTATTAGTGTGACTGTCACATGCATGAGAGCAAAAACTATTTCAATATTGCTTCTCACTCTCATATTCCAATTTCAGCACAATGCCTGGAATAAAGTAGGCACTCTATTAAAAAAATTTTTTTTGGAGAAGATTACCACTTATTGAAGAGTAAGCTATCCATTAAGGAATCTATATTTTACCACATACATGTGCTTTCTGAGATGAAGCTTATCAAAGGCCTGGCCCAGCAGGAATTCCCTATCTATAAAAGAAAGGCCTCCAGGACAGCATCAGCCTTCCACATCTTTCTAAGCCCCTCGGTTCAGAGAAGGAAGAAGACCTGGGCAGTACACAGACTTTCTCAACCCTCAAAAGATTTCTCTTGGAGAAAAACCCACTCTGAGACATTGGTTAGATTTTTGTCCCTTCAACTTCATGCAAACAAAGACAAAGGCAAAACACAACACAAAACAAACAAAACCTTATAGAAATGAACTATGATATGGGATAGATGTCTAGCATAAATAAGAAAAGGGTTTTATTAGTATTGAAATAAATTTTAAAAATAACTAAAATTTCATAGATAATACATATATGATTTCATATACATTCCTTACCAGGTAGGGAAGAAAACACCTTGTAAGATGTAAGAGCAAAGTTGAGAACTGAGTGGCCATCTGCAGCCTGGGATAAGGCTGGGTGCATGATGACAGTCTCATCTCATTATAAGATCTATTAGTGTCAATGGTGCTCTCAGTCACATTTGTTTAACAGATGCCCCATGACCATATTTCAGCAGGGATGTGGGCTGTTTAGAATCCACAAACTAAAGCCTGATTTGCCTTGTGCCTTTCACTTTTTTTTTTTATGATGCAAACCAGATAAACTGCTTTAGAAGATTCAATTTTATCTCATATTCCAAACAAAAAGGTGACAGAAGTTGAGTGTGGTGGCACACCCTGTTAATTCCAGCTATTTAGGAGGTGGGGGTGGAAGGACTGCCAAAATCAAGTACAGTCTGAGCAATTTAGAGAGTCCCAGTATCAAAATAAATAAGAAACTGTTCAACTCCCAGTACAACAACAATGGAAAGAAGGAAGGGAGGGAAGGAGAGCAAGAAAGGAAGAAGAAAGGAAAAAGAAAAAAAAAACGATATAGGACATAAAGAAATCTGTGGGTCAGATTATTTTTAATTAAAGCTTAAAAGAAGCAAATATTGGGTTGGAGATGTGGCTCAGTGGTAAAGTGCTTTCCTCACATGTGTGAGGCACTGGGTCCAATCCTCAGTACCACATAAAAACAAATAAAAATAAAGATATTGTGTCCATCTATAACTAAAAAAAAAAAAACAAACAACTTTGAAAAGGGGCAAATATCAAGCATGTTTTAGAAAAAATAATCTATAAATATGTTCTTATGTCTCTACCTTTGGAAATATGCATAATTTTAATCTCCCTCTCTGTTGCCACAAATATACAAAGGGCATCTTATTCAGGCACAAATCATACCAGTTAAATTATTAGTGAAAACTCATACTTTGATCTGAAAACCTAGCATATAACATTATTCAACATGCTGTTCTAGTATATCACTTAGAAATTAAACAATGTATAATTATAAAGCTGTTTAATGGCAATAGATGAAACATCTAAAGCATAAAAGATCCAAACACATCCTCTCTCTTATAAAGAGTGAGAAATCAGATAGTGCAGGGTGACAAATATGCAGAAACAATGTTCACCAACTAAGATTATAGCAGGTTACAGCTTCAAAGCTTTCACTCACTTCTTGCCATAGGACATGATCTCTATGAGAAAGATCAGAAATTAAAGGGAAAAATACAATCACTCTGTTCTCTCTCCACATGTCTGTGTCATTCTTTTTTCTTTACCCATATACTCTGACTCCAAAATTTTTATTATTATGTAATTTTTATAATTTACTTACAAAAGATTTGACTTAATGACAAACTAACTTGTTATAATCAATCTAAACAAGATTTGATATTATTTCTTCTCTTTTATTCATGAAAATCAGCTAACTTCTTTCAAATATAGTACAAAAAATAGTAAAATAGTATTGATTTCCACTGGATATAATTATCAAATGATGATCCTAACTTAGTCTGTTACCAAAATAATGCCCATGATCAAACAGGGGCATAAATTCTTCATTGATTTATGGGTCTCATGCCTTCTGGGATGTGCTACCAATTTATGTGTGATATTCTGGTATGTTAGCAGCTGGGGTTGGATAGAGGTGACAGTCAATGTAAACAGGCAGCTCCCTGCTCACTGTTCGCCCCAGGGAGCTCCGCTCTGAGATACTATATTTCAGACTGCATGAGAAAGTAGTGCTTACAAATGTGCAACAGAAAGGGTCAGCTCTGGAATATTTCAGGCATTTATGAAACATGCATCTAGGAACCTAATTATACCATACTCAATAGTTATACCATACTATACTCATAGTATCCAGTTTTGAGATCTGAATCAAATCAGGACAAATACGGATTTAAAATTTTGAAAACTTGCATCACACATAGCTAGGGTACCATTTTAGTTTACAGAAAAACAGAAGGATCGGTAATGAACACACATATTATATTACTATAATGTACAGCAACAGTGACATCTGCCCATGTATTTATTAACAGAAATAAGAAATTTTTCTTTACATTTATATGTTCTGTTAAATGGGAGTTAATTTGGCCCTATCCCAAGATTTAGAAATGATGTCACTAATATTCATAAATTGGTATTAAACATTTGTAGAGGGCTACTGTTAAGACATGTCCCAACATCCTGCTCCTGGCTAGGCTCAGGGGCCAGCAGCTATATCAACACTGTGGGTCCCTGAGCCCTCAACCAGGCAGATGTCTCACTGTCATGGCAGTGGGACAATACATAACAAACCAGTGGTTTCAAATCTTTTCAGGGCTGGTGGCCTTCTTTTTTCTTGGGGTTGGAGTGGGAGACCAGGGATTGAATTCAAGGGTACTTTGA
This sequence comes from Xerus rutilus, assembly GCA_028644305.1. NCBI lineage: Eukaryota > Metazoa > Chordata > Mammalia > Rodentia > Sciuridae > Xerus > Xerus rutilus. Next base: position 128,685,359 of record CM053399.1, on the reverse strand, counting down.
CCACTGAGCCACATCCCCAGCCCTATTTTGTATTTTTATTTATAGACAGGGACTCACTGAGTTGCTTGGTGCTAGTTGCTGAGGCTAGCTTTGAATTCGCGATTATCCTGTCTCAGCCTTCTGAAGTGCTGGGATTACAGGCATGTGCCACCATGCCCGGCTTAGTGGTCTTCTTGTTGAAAGAAAAATTCTACAAAGCTGAAACACTGAAGACTTGGGTTTTCTTGGGAACTACTTGGGGGAACACAGCCCTACTTTAAGGAATAAATATTCTTTAAATAGAAAGGACATAAACCTTAGAATACAAAATTAAATTCAATTTTTAAAATGATTATTGATATTGATGATGAATTTCAAAATAAACAACATGATAATTGTCTAGAATAACCAATTTAATACCTGAATATGGTGGTTATACAGGGCCTAGTATAAAATAGGCCCTGTACCAAAAACTAAGTATGTAGCAGTAACTCAAACAGACATGGTCCTTGTTTTTGAGAAACTTGAAGTTTAATGCATGTCACCTACCAAACTGGGACATGTGCTATGAAGGAAGGTTTAAGTTAAAATGAAAACAGAAGTTTAATTCTGCCTTTCAGTAAGCACCTCTTCATTTCTAATGCATTGCTAAAATACTTTTCTTTTCAATTTATTTTTCTGGTTTTTTTTTGAGAAAAAACAAATATGTGTCCCATTTGAAACATGATCTTGAAATTGATTTTGAAAAGTACCAAGGTATTTCTATGTCTCATTCCATTTATCTATGATCCATTTATTTAAGATCTCACTGCAGAGAGAACCACTTTTTCATCTGGTATTTTCTATACTTTTCTCTTTAAAGGTATAGGAATTACACATCACAATCAAATTTTAAAGACATATACAACACACATTCTCAAAAGAGGTACACCAAGGGGTTGTCCACATGGATTTCTAGAAAACCCCACCCCATCAACGCAATTTTGAGAAAATTCAGAAGTCAAGGAGCAAAAAGGAACCACATATTTTGAGCATCTGCTGTGTAGGGTGCACTATGATGATATAGATATTCATTTAACCCTTATAATAATTCAACATGTTGTGTTTTTCATTTTACAGAACTTAGACCCCAGTCTCACACCATACACAAAATTAACTCAAAATAGGTCACAGATTTAAATGTTAATACATGAAACTATAAAACTTCCAAAACAGAATATGCAAGGAAAACTTTGTGATCTTAAGTTACGCAAAAATTCCTTAAGATAGGACACCAAAGGTACTATCTATAAAGAACAAATCGATAAAATTGTGCTTCACCGAAACATAAAACTTTCTGCTCTTTAGCTATTATTAAGAAAGTGAAAAGACAACACAAACTCTGAGAGAAAATATTTTTAAATTGTATTTGACAAAGGATTCATAGGCAAATTTTATAAAAAGTTTACAACTCAATATAACTCAAAAATATTTTTAGGGGGCGGTTCCAAGATGGCGGCCTAGACAGTCCACTCTGCGCTAGGCTCTCAGGGACCAAGGTTGGAAGTGGTGGAGGCGCCGTTTTCCAGCCAGCTTCCTGGCATCATTCTGCAGCTCAACTTTCCATGCAGGAATTTCACTCGTGTGTGTGTGTGTGTGTGTGTGTGTGTGTGTGTGTACAGGATCACACCGGGAGACAGCGGTAGCTGGGAGGCATGACTTCAGCGCCGGCCGGCAGAAAGCAGTTGCAGCCGGGGGCCTCGGCACAGGGCTCAGGCTCTCCGAGACTGAGACTGGAAGTAGCAGGGTGCCATCTTCCAACCAGTTTTTTGGCAGCTCTCTGTGGCATACCGCCCCACGCAAGAGTCTCGCTCGCGTGTGTGAGCGCAGGGCCAACGGGAGACAGTGGTAGCTGGGAGGCGTGACTTCGGCGCCGGATGACAGAAAGCAGCTACAGCCAGGGGACTCGACCCAGGGCTCAGGCTCTCCGAGGCTGAGACTGGAAGTAGCGGGGGCCATTTTCCAACCAGTTTCTTGGCAGCTCTCTGCGGCATACCACCCCACAAGTCTCACTCGCGTGTGTGAGCGCAGGGCCACCGGAAGAAAGCGAGCTGCAGCAGTGTGACTTCGGCGCCGACTGGCGGAGTGCAGTTGTGGTGGGGGATCCGGCCCAGGGCTCCACCCAGAGTTTACCTCAGGCGTACTGGGCCTGCTTCCGCACAGGGTGCCTGGCCCCAGCGCCCACCCAACTGCGAGAGACCGCTAGCAGTTGCTACTGTGGACCGACTGTCTCCTGAGCGGAACCCCAGCTATTGTTCTTTGTGGACCACCTTCTAACACGGCGGAACTTCCTACACACCAGGGGGCACAGGTGAACATCTGGGAGCAAACCTTGGCCATGGTGGAACAGCGACTCCACCAGTGGCCCAGAGTTTCACCTTGGCCTGGGACCAGTACCAAGGATACCAGCCGGGAAAGTCCAGCAAACAACGGACAACGCCACCTACTGGAGGAGAGGTAACGAAACCCTGCAGGGAAACTATAACCATATAGGAGTTAAAACTGTAACACTTTGGATCAGCAGAGCTAGAAGGAAAGACACACAAACATCATGAGAAAACAAGGGAAGAAAGTGACTCAAACAAACCAAGATACTACACTACTAGAATCCATGGTTTGTAGAGCAGGAGGAATGACA
>CM053399.1:128625506-128682203 GCA_028644305.1 Xerus rutilus | reverse complement strand
ATATATATATATATATATATATACTGTTCATTGAAAGTGCATATAAAGGTGTTTAATATGAAGAATTCAATCTGCTTATAATTTTGTGCAAAGTTAGAAAAGTTATGATTGTAACAATTTTTTCTATTTGCCTCAACAAATGTTTTCAGTGAACAGTGTGTACAGCTTCTGAAAATTTGTTTTTTTTTTCTGTTATGTTTGATAACATGTATTAAAATGCAATTTTTGAGAAAAAAAATATTTTTAAAAGATTCACCAATTTGAATAAGATTTTCAGGAAAGACAAAAGTGTTGAATGGCTAACAAGCACTTAAAAAGATATCAAAATCACTAGTCACTTAGGAAAATACAGATTTACTGACAGACCACAGCACACTCACTAGCAAAGCTATTATCTGCCAGACTAATAACCCAGATAATAACAAAAATGTGGATAACAAAAACAAGGACCATATCTGTTTGAGTTACTGCTACATTTTTGTTATCACATTTTGTTATCACTATGCCCTTAAATGTTGCTGGCTGGAATGCAAAATGGTATAGCCACTTTGAAAATCAGTTTGGTACTTTTTTTAAACATTTTTTTAGTTGTAGGTGGACACAATACCTTTGTTTTTATTTATTTTATTTTTATGTGGTGCTGAAGATCAAACCCAGTACTTCACATGTGCTAGGAGAGTGCTCTACCACTGAGCCACACGCCAGCCCTTGGAAGTTAAACATACACTTACTATATAACTCAGTACTGTCTCCCTCCTAGGTATTTACTCAAGAGAAATAAAACACAAGTCTACCCTAAAGACTCAAAAGAAAATGTTCATAGCAGCATTATTTATAATAGCTCCAAATTGAAAATCCAGATATCAATCAACTGGTAAATGGATAAACAAAATGCATTATATTCATACAATGGAACAGTATTCAGACTAGAAGAAAAAACTGAAGACAACTACAAATGTCTTGTACCTGGAATGTATAAAGAATTGTCAGAAGTCAATAACTGAGCTCATATCTCACTTCCTCAATGTGATTTCCTTAAACACTTTGGTCTACCACAATAGCTGGTATATCAAATGTATTGTCAGTAATCTTTACTGGGAACTTTTCTTATAAAATGTTTAAGATCAGCTCCTAGTCAGGGTAAGGGGACTCATGGGGTATCAATGTAGAACAGCATGATATAAATGGGTCAGGATGGGATATAACTTCCTAAAGCTAAGGTGGTTTCACTGACAAGAGGTGTCTTTTGGTCAATCTGTTTTCTGCCACCATCATATCTTCATGGCCGCCTGACTTAAAACGCCAGGATACCTCAAAATCTAGTAGAAAATGGAGGATCCAAATGCTTCCTAAGATTCCAAAAACTTGTTTTTGGAAACAACTTTGTCTTAGTCTTTCAATCCATTTGGTTATTTCATTTTGACTCCAAAGCCCCCAGGTCATTCCTACACCTTTGAAACCCCCATAAAGCCTAACACAAGAGTTCAGAAAGGAGGATAATGAATATTCCCCAAAACAGGGCAGATTTGCCTCATGATGCTAGCTACCATTGGGTTTAAGCTCTGCACTGAGAAGAAATGATAAAGTCCAGGATATTAACAGCATTGCCCTCAAGTTCCAGGTAGTTATTTTCATTCTGTTAGACTGAAGATGAGATGCTATACCTTTACAAAAGAAAAGAATGGGAAAGAAACACCAGGAATCCGTTTCCTGGGAATAAGTTCCCACACCAATCACTTTGAGATAACTACTGGAAGAGAAATAAGAGAAATACTATCAAGTAAGAGAAGCAAATATTTGAAGAAAAACAAAACTGACAGTATGCCTTCATGGCAACTTGTGAATCTTCTACACGGGACATCAGGGCAATGACATACTTCTCTTCAGAGAAGCACCAGTGCTAAGAAGAAATTGACAGTATGACAGCTACAGATTCAGTCAGTGAAGATACACACAATTTATAAAAGAGAATGAAGGTGCAAGTGTATCTCAAATCATTAGTATGGCCCAGGGATGCAAAATCACACAAAAGTTAAACAAAAGGGAATATGCCCAGCACCTAAAAAGTACTCACCCCAAAAAACTTAAAGGACAGCTTAGGAAATTTGTGAAACTGGTGTGGGCCTTAGTAAAGAACAGAGAATTTAGAATTGAGGTATCGGACGAAAGCTGACTTTATTGAATAAGATGAAAGCTCCTACTCAACAACTGTGGGTTAGTCTTTAAAAGAATAACAAGATGCTGTTTCTAAATGGGGTTAGTTCTATAATTTTTCTCCGTAAATGTGTAGCCAACATTGTAATATTGTTCCCTCTTGGTTGAATATAGTCTATCTACTTACCCATCACTCTTTTATAAGTTGTGTTTATGATGGCATAGTAATGTGTTTTGTGAATACTACTACAAATGTGTTGGGATGTCACAAAAACAAACGTGTTATTTGTTTTTGATGATACTTGGGAGAATATGAACTACTTAACTACTGTCTGATTTATTAGTTATGTGATATTTGTGAGAAATGTATACATAAAACTTATAGTCATAGTTAAGATGTTAAAAGAATTTTGATTATTTAAATGTAAAATGGTTATGTTGGTCTGTAAAATGGTTATGTTAGTCTATAAGATTTATGCATGATGTAAATATTAAACAGAGAAAAATGAACTTTTTTATGCAAAATTATATTTATAAAGTTTGTCAGATAATTTTTAAAGGCTTATAAAAGTATATTTTAAATTGAACAGTGATTAAAATCAAAATAATAATAGGTATTTTTCTATGGGTATAAAAGTCTTCCCAAAGAAGAAAAAAAATCAACTGGGATTTGGTGATGCTTTTTATCTCATGGACTCCCAGCTCCAGTTAGGATAGAGAAGGACATTGCCTTGAGCAGTTAAGTGCCATGTGGGCCATGACCACAGAACCATAGCCAAAAAAACCTTTTAAAGTTTTTGCTACAGTGCAGGTGTTGAGTGTCCCACAAAGGTCCACATATAAAGGCTTTGTCCCCAGCATGGTGGTATTGAGATGTGTAAGAAGAGGTGGGGCCTACTTTCTCCCTCTCTCCCTCCCTTCTTCCTTCCCTCCCTTGCCCAAACTTCTCTGGCAAATATTCATGGATTCTACAAGGATTAGAACTTCTTAGGGGAGAAGGACATAAACAGAGAGTGAAGGTAAAGATCAATCTGGAGCAAATATAAAAGTAATCCAGGATGAGGTGGGACTTCCCAAAGCTAAGGTGGCCTTATTGATTAGAGGAGTCTCTTGATCAACCACTGATCAAGACAGTGCCTGTCACTGTCATGTCTGCATGGCCACCTGACTTGACAGTCCAGAGCACCTCAAAATCCAGAAGCCAATAGGAATCCAAAATGCTTCCCTAAATCCCACAGCACCGAATGCTACTAGAGACAACTTTTCTCTTGGCTTCTCACACCCACTTAGTTATTTTCTTTTGCCTCTAGAATAATCAGATCATATCTGCACCTATGATTGCAGGGAATTGAAGGTGTTTGAGTATGGAACACAGAGAAGCTTCCTACACCATGTCCACTGAATGCTATACTTTACCCTCAAGGGATAGTGAAGGTCTTCCAGCACAGCTACATAGAGTCATAAGGAGCAGACTTCATGGAAAGATACTAAAAGAAGGAAAATAAGCAATGGAATGCAGGGGGCGCTAACCTGTGATCCAGACCCAATCCCATAAGGTCTACTCTGGGAAGTTTGGACAAACCAAAGGTTTTGTTTGTTTGTTCAATTTTTGTTCATTCTTTTGGTGACTTGGTTATCACATCTGTGAATTCAGAATGAACTTATTTTGGAGCAGGGTTTGCTATGAAAAGTTACTGAAATTACACTTTTAATTCTCAGAAAATTACAAGCATAGATGTAGGGAAATAGACATAAAAATCTAAAAACTGCTAGGTGTCCTTTATAGTAGGTAGACACAGTCTACGCCCTTATTTAACCTAATAAGTAGGAACAAAGTCCCGAGGGTATGTTTTCTTTTTTAATATTTTTTTAGTTGTTGATGGATCTTTATTATATTCATTTATTATTTATATGTGGTACTGAGGATCAAATCCAGTGCCTCACGCATGCTAGGCAAGCGCTCTACCATTGAGCTACAGCCCTAGCCCCGTCTTCTAACTCCAAATTTCATCAAGACATAAACTAGATGAGAAAGAAAAAGGAAGATATTTTTTAAGTGCACACACAGAGGTTAATATACCAAAAAAAAATCTGTGCCTTCTATGTGTCAAGAATATAGTTCATTTGGTTCTTTCAAATGAATCCCTGAAGGTGAAGGTAAAAATTACTATTCTCTTTTTTAGTAGAGGAAAAAACAAAAAAACAAAAAACTGAGGGCGAAAAGTTTAAGAAAATTACTTATACCTGAGGAGAAAAACTTAATTCTAAGAACCTTTGCTTATAGCCCGGGAAATCCAAAGGCCATGACTCTTTATCCCCAGAATCCAAAAGAATAATCTTTCCACGTTTCTTTCATATTTCAAAAAACACAAAAATTTAGCCAGTCCTCATGAAAATTTCAGTGATGAACTACTGCTGTCAAATTTCTAAATGGTTCTGTTTCTTTTCTCACTCCCAGTGGTGAATGTGAGATGCTGGCCCTAGAGAACAATCTAGTGCCTGCTCTAGCTCCTCTTCCCAAGGGCAAAAGAAAGGGAACAGTTACCCCTCCAGTGCTAATAAGGGCATGCTCAAGGATCTAGAGGATAAGGCAGCCCTGGAATTTCTGTGCTTGTTGAGTTCTACAGGTGAACAACTATCATTCCCATCAAAATAGTGAAAGACAAAAAAATTCATCAGGAGCATGTAGTAATTTCATGAACTGACAGATGGAAGTGCGCAGCAATAGATCTTTTATCTTCCTTTGACAGCTACAGATTGCATGCCTAGTTTACCTGGACTGATACATACATTCTGCAGGTGTAGTGTTGAGAGAGAACTTTTAAAAAACTAAAATTGGATGGTAGCCTTATAGTAGTCCTAGTTAACAAGGGCCAGGGGCATAGAGAAACTAGATCTTCAACAGCCAACAACACCATGCCCCACCATTGTGATGACTGCCTTCTCAGCAACATTCACATCTGATAAGCACACTGCATGGATCAGAATTTTCGGACAGACAGAGGAAAATATTTTTTACCACCAGTTTACCATCGGTATATTGTCTAATGAAGAAAAGATTTCTCTGAGGAATGTGAAATGTAGTTACTGTTTCCAGGAAATAATTATTCTGCCTTGATCTGCAAGACACTGAGACAGAAGACAAACTTCATTACTAATGGAGTGGACTAGCACAATATGGCTGCTTTACAGAAAAGGAAACTAACATCTGCCACAGAGTCAGAGCTTCTGGCACAACATGGCAGAGTCTTCTGAAATCTACAAACCCAGTGCCGCAGGACAATATGTTTATGATGGATAATTTTATGTCAGCTTGACTGGAACAGAAAGTACCCAGATATTTGAGAAATTATTTTGTAAACTTATCCAGAAACGCCCAGAATAAGGTGTTTATCATTAAAACTGGTAAGACTGAATAAAGCAGATTGCACTTCCTTATGGGTGCAGGCCTCATCCAATCAGTTGGAAGGCCTACACTGAACAAACAAGCTGACTCTCCACTCCCAAAGAAGGCATTCTTCCTATCTGGCTGCTTTCAAGCTTGGAGGTGAGGTTTTTTTTTTCCTGCCTTCAAACTCCAACTCATCAGCTCTTTCTGCGTCTCCAGATATTGAAACCTCTGAGCTGCCACAATCACAGAGACGATTTGTGATAACAAATTCTTCTCTTTTTTTCCCCTCACTATGTAGAAAGTACCCATTTACCAGCCTGTGTTCTCCCAAAACTGAAGAAGTGCAGATCATATCGTCTTTCTCATTATATTTCCCAGCACGCAATGTGATGTGTGGCACACAGTAGGTACTTCACAGTGAATGTGTACTGAGAACCTGAAGGGATAATTAATTCTAAGAAGAAAAGGCCACCTAAGGCCTTTGCAATGCTGTAAGGTGAAGCTCTAGCCAGTCTTGCTAAGAAACACAATTCATTATTTTGGTATACAAGCAAGCAAGCAAGCAAGTCCTGCAATGTTTAATTTGTTTAAATTCACTTGCTTTAAAAATCTTTGATATAAGGTCACATTTGTTTCCATACTTGTTACAGAGGTAAGCATAACAAAGCTAACTGAATTAATGTTTCTTCAGCATCAGATATCAAAATCCTAGAAATATTTATGAACAATCTCATAAGGTTACATTTAATTTACAATTGTATATAATACATAATTATTATTATTAAAGAGTCATTAAGAAATGTCTCACCGGGCATGGTGGCACACACCTGTGATCCCAGCTTGGGTAGCTGAGATAGGAGGATCTTGAGTTCAAAGCCAGCCTCAGCAACAGTGAGATGCTAAGCAATTCAGTGAGAACTTGTCTTTAAACTAAACACACACACACACACACACACACACACACACACACACACACAGAAAACAGGGCTGGGGATGTGGCTCAGTGGTTGAGTACTCCCGAGTTCAATCCCTGGTACCAAAAAAAAAAAGAAAAGAAAAAAGAATGTGTCTCTCAAAGCATCTACAGAGACTCAGGATAAGGCATGAGTGACAAAAGCATTATTTCAGATTGGCTCCCCAAGGAGAAGGACTAACAGGATCACCTCCAGACTGACCATCTCTGATTTCCACTATTGGGAACTGATCTCTGTCAAAAGGCTCTCTGAGGAAATTGCTTGTTTTGTAAAACACTACTGAAAAGCATGCCTGAAACAAAGGTGGTTATTAGCCCTGACACATTCACTAGTTCCTCTAAATGAGCCCAAGGTATTCACTGGAAGGAGAAGACAGACAGGGACGGATAGACACACACACACACACACACACACACACACAGTCCAGACCAGGGCCACAGTTAAGAAATCCAGCAAAACCCACAGCCTTTTTCCTGTGTGATTTTTGTTTCCAGTTCAGATAGCCAAAGATCTAAACACAATGTCAAGTCCGATTAATAAATGCCATATTCTCTAGTTCAGCATAAAGCAAAATGTATCACAAAGGAATTCTGCTGTGCTAACACTCTGTAACAGAATGGAGCTGGATTCACATCTGCTATGGTTTGAATATTTCCAAAATTCAGGTGTTATCAATGTTAAGAGTAGAGTATTAAAATAGAGGTGGGCCTTTCGGAGGTGACCAGGCCACAAGTGCTGTTCCCAGTTAATGCAACTAAGGCCCTTTAAAAGAGGATTCACACAGTATAGCTAGTTTGCCCTTTGCCTTGAACTATATGAGGACAGAGCAAGGAGGCCAAATGTCAGAGCTTTGATCTAGGACTGTGACTGCCCAGACTTTGGAACAGTAAGAAAGAAATTCCTGCTATTTACAAATTACTCATCTCAGGTATATTTTCTTGTAGCAACACAGACTGAGACAGTATCTTACATTTCCTGATCAAATACTATTTCTCAGTTAAAAGAATTTGGGGAGCCAGGCAGAGTGACACATGCCTATAATCCCAGCACTTTGGGAGGCTGAGACAGGAGAATTGCGAGTTCAAAGCCAGCCTCAGCAAAGGTGAGGTGCTAGGCAACTCAGTGAGACCCTGTCTCTACATAAAACACAAAATAGGTCTGAGGATGTGGCTCAGTGGTCAAGTACCACTGTCAATCCCTGGTACCAAAAAAAGAAAAAAATTTGGGGAAATCAGTCTAAGTTCACCTGGGTACTATTTAGGATGATGAAAGCCATAACTATTAAGGGTATGAGCTACTCAAAAAAATCAAGGAAACTTCTGAAGGTTCAGTTTCTCTTGTCTTACACAAAGTCCACCAGGCAGCAGACACCTGCAGAAGCCTACTCACCACAATGTCCTCAGGGAACGTGTCTCTGCTGAAGGAGCCATCATCAAACATGACCTCATAGAAGGTTTGTGACGTCACAGCCATCACCCTGCAGCTGTAATACCGTGTGTTGCGGTGCTTTGTGATGACCGTCTGACCCACACAGATGGCCTTCTCGCAAGCCTTGGACTTCTGAAAGATGGAAAGAGAGAAGAAAAGGAAGGACACAAAATAAAAGAAACATTCATTTAGAAAACAATAATTGATTTGGCCAAGGTTTTTTGGAGTTTTAAAATTCAGGATTAGAGAATCATTTCAAACTTAAAGCAAGGTGCAATAATACAAATACTTACATTTGACCCTTTATCCAGACTTATCTATTGTTGGTTATTACGATTACTAACATCTTACCATTTCCTTTACTGCTTGCACATTCTTTTGTGTGTGTGTGTGTGTGTATGTATTTTATATATGGGGAATAAGAGTCAGTTTGTATGTATGTGCCTAGCATGTTTCTCTTTTATCATTTGTAAGCTACATATATGATGGAATTTACCACCTAAACACTTGGTGTTTATTTTCTAAGAACAGGGACATTCTCTGACATAACCACAACTCTAGTACAGTTATCAACTTCAGTGTTTATTTTCTAAGAACAGGGACATTCTCTGACATAACCACAACTCTAGTACAGTTATCAACTTCAGGAAATTAAACACTGAAATGTATCTATCACCAGTGCTCCCATCAATCAACTGAGCCAATAATAATCTTTGTGGCATTCCTCTCCTCTATCCCAAACTTCTAAGTACAGGATCTTGTCCAGTCACATATGGCATTTAGTTGCCACATCTCTTCTTTGTGTGTGTTGCAGGTGAGGTAGGGTACTAGGGATTGAACTCAGAAATGTTTTACCACAGAGTTATGTCCCCATCCCTTTTTTATTTTAAGACATGGTCTTTCTAAGTTGCTAATGCTGGCTCCCAACTTGTGATCCTCCTGCCTCGGTCTCCCAAGTCTCAAAGATTATAGCATAATAAACCATTATGCCCAGCAACTGCCACAATTTTTTAGCTTCTTTTAACCTGGACTATTTCCACAGTCCTTTGTTTTTTATGGTAGTGATACTATGGCAAGATATAATTCCTCCTTTGCTGGCTCATCAATTCAGCATTTGTCTGATGTTTCCCCATGATTAGACTCAGATTACACATTCTTGGCCACAATTCCACATGCATGATGACTGTTTTTCTCAGGATATTTCATCTGGAAATATATGATATTTACATGTCACTCAATGGTGATGTTAATTTTGATCCTGATCAAAGGGCAGTCCAACTTCTTCACTTAATTACTATTTTTTTCTCACACTAATAACAATCTGTGGAACACATAACCATGAAAATATTCTGTTCCTTATACATCTGTTTGGACTTAGTATCCACTGGTGAGTCTCATTTACTCATTACTATAATGGTGTTCTGCTGCAGCACTCCCTCCACATTTACTAGTTGTCATATGGCATTGATAAGTGGTAATCTCCCTCATCTACCCACATCCACCCACTCAGCATCTATCTACCCATCCAATTGTAATCAGTAAGAGCTGATTAGTTCCTTCTCCCCAATTGTATAAAATTCCTTTTGCACCTTATTAGTTTGGTGCTTGCTCAAATTGTCCCAGATGTAGACAATAAGAGTCTCTTCAAGATGGTTCTTCTGACATCTTTTTTTTAAAAAATATTGTTTTAGTTGTAGATGAACACAATATCTTTATTTTATTTATTTTTATGTGATGCTGAGGATTGAATCCAGTGCCTCAATCATGCGAGGCAAGCACTCTACCACTGAGCTATAATCCTAGCCCATGACATCTCTTTCTAAATCAGTTCTCTCCTATCTGGCCTGAGAAGTTGTTCCAGGATCATCTTGCCCCATCCCTAATCTTGGCCATTGCAGGAGCAGGGTTCATTTTAGAGCACAGATCTGTGGTACCCAGGTACAGAGAGAATCAAACCCAGTGCCTCACAAATGGTAGGCAAGTGCTCACCACTGACCTAAAACCCTAGCCCTTTTTATTTTGAGACAGGGTCTTGCTAAGTTGCCGAGAACTTGTGATCCTCCTGCCTCAGCCTCCCAGATAGCTGTGATCACAAGTGTGTGCCACTGTATACAACTAAGGTGTATGATCATTTTGATGCAGCAAAAAATAGTGATTTAAAGGTCTATAGCTGAAGTAGAAATTCTTACTTAAATATCAGGTGACAGTATAACACACATACTAAAATAATTATCCAGTTTCCTACTTTATTTCCCTGCCCATTCCCTTTATTTATTTATTTATTTATTATTTTTTGTTACCAAGGATTGAATTCAGGGGCACTCAACCACTGAGCCACATCCCCAGCCCTATTTTGTATTTTATGTAGAGACAGGGTCTCACTGAGTTGCTTAGCACCTCGCCGTTGCTGAGGCTGGCTTTGAACTCACAATTCTCTTGTCTCAGCCTCCCAAAGTGCTGGGATTACAAGCACGAGCCACAGCGCTTGGCTCCATTCCCTTTAAATGCATCTAACTTTTCAAGTGAGAGAATGACTTAGATATAATAATTAATATGAATGGAGGCAAAGTCTACAAAGTTATGTTATCTCCAAATTGAGCCCATGACAGGTGCTTAAGGTTGTACAGGTTACAACTAATTCTCAGAGGCCACATTCATAATCTGTGTGGCCACACACAGAAGCCCTCAGTGACTTGTATTACGGCCAATCAGGGCTTCATCTTGGTAGAACATTTTTGCAGATGTTCCCCTTCTCTATCAAAGTTATGGAATTAAGTGACTATTTTACTATGATATTAGCTCTTCTGTGCATATTTTATTAAAACTAGAATTTTTACTCAAAAGAAGATAACGTGGTTGGATTTGAATTCTAAACTCTAATTGTTACCAGCTGAGTGATCTTAGGAATGTTACTTAACCATTACCAGCCTAATCTCTTGATACTTACATCAAAGGTTTGCTTTAAAAACAGGATGAACTACATAAAACACCTTAATTAATCAGCAGTAGGTTTTCAGAAAATGTTAACTGGTTACATTTCAGGGAATGGAGAACATTCCCTAAAGTGTTATTTTTAACCCCAGAGTAATAATCTACTCTTGTAACTGTACTACAGTAACTGGCATGTGTGACTGGGCTGTGTCTTGACTTCACAATGACAGGGCTCGATCCAGCCCCAAGTAATTTCTGATGGAACAATCCCAGTGCCTGCTCTTCACCTCATCCACTCCAAAAGCCTGTGACTCTTGCCCAACTTGAGCACATAGCCATAGTACCTAGAAAGGAAGCCTTTGTCACAACTCTCTTAAGACCCTGGCCACAGTACCCTTCCATTTACTGTCCCTCTTACAACAAGATAAAATCCACAGGTCAGGATCAGACCTTGTCTTTTGATCAGTACATCTAGCACAGTGTCTATTACACTGCTGCTAACAGATGAACAATGTGTGCGTGAAGGAGTGATGGAGGGAATGAGTGAGTGAAATACAGATCAGGACAGAAGCATTTTTGAACTAGAAGAGGAAAGACAGCAGTCATTCACTTTCCAGAAAAGGCAAAGACAAAGGAGAGTTTTAGGAAAATGTTCCTCTTTCTTGGCTTGGGCATGTATATAAATTGGGAAAGGGAGGAAAAAAGGACTATGGTGAAATTCACAGAGTCTAAGAAGTAGAAGATGTCAGTCAAGGGAAAAGAAAGGTGAGACAAACTTTATAAGGAAAAGGCTAACTCCAGATCACAACCATTTTCTTCCTACTTAGATCATGAAATTTATGCAGATTGGCTGGCTAGAAAGATGGCCAGTACACAAATTAAATATACAACCTTCATCTAAATAAAAATTCTCATAAGCTTCAAGCATGACCATTTCATGGAGTGTACTAAGGAAAATGGATTCTTTCATAATGCTATTTTGATAGGATTTCTGATTTATTTTTGCAGGAAAAATTTATTGACAAGCATATCCCATAACTGATTATATACATCCTCAAAAATATTTCCTGTCAGAAAAGCCTAAGAAGCTATTGATGTTAAGAATGTCATTTCTGATCAGAGAAGACAGATGCTATGCAAGGGGATCCATCAGATTAACAGACTGGCCATGTTATTTTGAAGATTAGTGTGTAGGCTAAGATTGTAAAAGTCAAATATTCTTTAACATGGGCTAAGCAAAAATGAACAAACAGTAGCTTAAAAAAAAAAAAAAAAAAAAACTTCACTTAAAAAATGCTAGAGCCAGTTAGGAATGCTAGGAGTATGAAGAAAATATTATGAAAATGCTACAGCAATTCCACAAAGGCATAATGAGTTCCTGGGAAATGATACATCCAGAGTTTTCAATATATCATATATAAGAGCTAGTTAAATTCTCCCAGTAATGCTATGAAGTAGTCGCTATTTTGCTATTTTTGGAAGATATAATGGGCAGTCAAGTGACTTTTCTAAGATCTGGGAGCTGGTGAGAGGCAGTCTGGGGTGGTGCTCTCTTATGGCACAAGAGCTCAGTATTATCAACCAGGAGAATGAATGTGGGAGGAAATCAAAGGAGAAATAAAGCCAACTATGAAGGAAGACTACTGGAATTTGCATAGTTGCCTAAAAAGTCATATTTCCTTCTCCTTCCTTTTGTAACTTCCGTTGATTAAATTCCTCCTCTGTTCCATATACCTGTTGGGACACTTCACACAAAGTTCTTTAATTTCCCCTATATATGCACAAGGTTGCATTAGCAACTTGTATCTGCAGCATATCTGGTGATAAAAACGCAGGATGTATAATTATGTGTATTCTTAGTTTTCATATGTGTACACACATGCACACAAACATACATACATAGTGCAAACTGTTAAAACTTTACAAATTTTCCCTCTTCCCTCTTTCCATATCCTTGCGATATGGAAATGTAATTTTGCAGTTCCTCTTATCATGGGATGGAATCTATTTTCCACACTTTGAATCTGTACTAGACTATGGCTTAGCTTGCTTTGGCCAAAAGAAAACTGCAGAAGTATGCCAATTTAAACTAAACTCTTTGTTTAAGAGGCCTTGTACCTTTCTGTTTTCTCTCTATAGACCTTAGACTTTTCTATGTGTACAAACCCAAATTATCTTGTTGGCAAATGAGACCTTACATTGACCATAGCTGTCTCTGGACACATGTGAGAACTTAGCCAAGATCAGGCGAGCCATTCTGCAACTGACCACAGATCATGAAGCAGCCCAGCCTGGACAGAAGAACCATTCAGGGAGCAGAGCCCAAACCAATGACCTACAGAATCATGAGTAAATAGTTACCATTGGTCGAAGCCACTTGTTTTGTGATGGTTTGTTAAACACACACAGAGAGAGATACACATACACACACATATGCCTAGAAAAAACGAATCTTGAGGAGAAAAATATACTATACACAGGAACCTTTCAACAACAGCTTTGTAAAAATGACAACATTGTTACTTATATAATGGTACTTGTATAGACTGTCAATAAAAGGGCACAATGGAACTTAATTAAGGCACCTCAGGAAGGGGTAAGTTACGGAGGTTAAAATAGGTAATTTTTAGTGATCATGCCTGACACCAGAACCTAACTTCAATATGAAGGGTGGACCATGTATGCATGCACTACATTCTCAAGTATCAATTCATCCTATTGGGTTTTGACAGAGAACAGAGAGAAGTCAGCCTCTAAAGCAAGATCTCAAAGGGAACGAGCTTTGTGGAAGAACAAGGGAAGATTCCAGGATGGGCATTCTCTTATCAGACCTAGCAAGGCTGACCTGAGTTCATCTTGAAGGAGGGTCACCCAGTATCTCATGGAAGATGAGTCATGGGCAGAGATCTTCCTTTGGGAAAATCCCTCACTGGGTTCTCCATCTATATAACACTGGTCATAAAGGGTATAAATTCAAATAAAGTAATATACATAGACGTTCACAGAGCCAGCATGTCTGAAAAGGTGAAGTAAACAAACTAAATCACTTAGACAATGAACAGGCTAAAAAAGCATGTTTCCATTTTTATTTAATATCCCTTTCCCCTTCTCAACTTTGTTATTTCTAATTTCTATAAATTATTAACCTGTGAAGTTTAATTATAATTTTCAAGGTATCTACCTTATAATATCTCCTACCAAGATTAGAATAAATAGATCTGTACAAACTATTCTTTTACCTAACTTATGCAGCTGAAGCCACTCATCTAAAATTTCCCTGTTATACTGAAAGCTTTCTTTGTAAAGTTAAAAGAGCTAGGTAAAAAATCCTTTACTCAAAAAAAACCTAAGACTCTAGGGCTTCATGAAGAAATAATTGCTCTCACAGCACAAATGCACATGCAGACTCATAAAAATGTCACAAGTATTTAACTTTCTACATGTCTGTTTGTTCATGTGTACTTTTATTTCTCATGGGTTTTTAACTACAAACATATAATATGGTGGGAAATGGTGGTAAGTTTCCCAAAAGATTTAAGGTTTTATTCACTTTAATGTCTGTAGAAGTATAATGAACAGGTTGCATTAGATACTAAGGAGAAAAAAATAAATAAAAACATCTAATTCTTTTTCATCAGAATCATGAGCTCAGCATGGACGCACTAGTCCTGCTTGGTCAGTGAAGGGGACTGGGAAGAGAGAACCATCTTCAGATGTAGCTGAATACTGATTTCATTGAAGTAATGCCAAACCCTGTCAACAAGGAAACTACTTGCTACCTATTCTGAATGGCAAGCAACTTACTTCATAAAGAGTGAAGATGGGAGTTCACATTAGATTGGTAGGGCTGGTAGTGATTCAGAGCTAAGCTGAAATCTGCTATGAGCTCCCAGAGTCACATCCAATTTCCTTAGGTGGAAGAAAATGTGTGAGCCTCAGGTACCAGCCTATGGATGCCATTCCCTGGAAGCTCTTGGGCCTTTTCTTTTCAGGAGTTCTTCAGGCTCCTTGGGTTGCAGTGCTAAAATTTGGGAATAATTATAGTTTTAACACAATCCGAATCATTTACAGCAAGATATGCTTGTGTGTGTACACAGAAATTAACAAGCTGAATCTAACATTTGTATGAAAATGCAAAGGACCTAATATACTAGGAGGAATTTGTGGGGGGGAGAACCTGGGGCACTTACAATTTGGAGGAAATAAAATGAGGAGAAGCACTTATTCAATAGTAAGATGACACAATTTAAATGACAACTGACGGGACCTTTTCAACAGAGAAGCAAGGGACACAGGGATCCTCCATGTATTCCTCCTGCCTATAAAATGGGTATAACCATAATATCTACCAAATTACTATGAGGAACAATGAGATAATGTACTGCGTATGAACATGCAGAGTACACTATAAAAGTACAGAGTACACAAAAAAAGACAACATATACAAATGTTAGCTATTTTTATTACTTTAATAACCCTTATCTAGCTGGGCTTGGTGGCACACACTGGTAATCCCAGGGGGCTTGGAGAGGCTGAAGCAGTAGGATCACAAGTTCAAAGCCAGCCTCAGCAACTTTGCAAGGCCCTGTCTCAAAACAAAATATTTAAAAAGCAGGGGGCACTATTGATGTGGCTCCGCAGTTAAGTGCCCCTGGGTTCAATCCCTGGTAGCAAAAGAAAATAACCTTATCTAAATTTATATACTGTACCCAACAAAAGCAAATGGTCACCTTGAGCAACAAATTGGGGGAGAAGAAGCAATTGTACTACAAAGACACATTGCTTGTATGAGACAGACAGACAGACACAGACACACATAAACTTCTAAGTTTCACTGCATTTCAGGAGAAACAGCCAAAGGAACAGGAAAAGGAAAATTAGCTGCAAGCCTTCACTTCCACTGAGTAGCATGGGTTCTGCCTATCTGCCATTTTAATCAAAGAGAATAAATCCAGTCTTTAAAGACCATTATTAACCATGCAAACTCATATCTATCTGTCAGTCTGTCTCATGCTGAGTCAATCTGTCTCCAGCACTGTGCTAAGAGGTGTGTGGGGCTCCTGTGGAGGCAGGAAGAAAAGACAAAGAACTGACAGGCATTACAGCAGTAACCCCTTCCTTCCCAGTCTTATTTCTGGGATCTCTGTTCTCTATTGTGCAGAGTTAATCTCTGTGGTCCTTATAACTTCAATTAAACTATTTTCTCAGTACCCAGTAAAAACAATACTCTGTTTTCCAAATAGGTAATAAAGGTCAAAATGATGGCAGGCTTTAAGGTATAAATAAAAAGTTGATGAATATATGGGTTTGAAAATTTTATACTTCTTTTAATTCCTGAGAAATGTACTGAGTAAAAGGAGACATACTTAACTGTAGACCTACCTAGGAATCAAGGAGGAACAAACAAAATGGAAAATAACTCATGAGGGAACTAGTTGCCTCCTGCCCCAAACACAGGCTTCTGAGCGCCAGGTCAACCCAGCAATGGCTAAGAAAAAAAATTAAATAATATTTTACTGAAAAAGAAAGGGAAATTTCCTATTTCCTTATATGCTTCTTTTAACTTCACTGACCATCTACACCCAGTATGGGACAAGATGAGAGGATATGTGATACATCACAATGGAAACAAGTAGACTTCAGATAAGGAATGTCAGCAAATTGCCAATTTTACCTGGAAAGGAAAGAAGTATGAGAAATGTGCCACATTATTTACCAAGAAGGTCCCAATATTCCAAGGAAGGGCAGGGCAATAACATTGGGGCCTCCGTAGGCTTCAGTCTTCTGCCCAAGAAGCTTCATGAGGCCCTTTGAATTAATCAGAGATTTATGTATCATGTTTGATGAGAGTGAGCATATAATGTAGATTTAGAGAACACCCTTTTAATAGAATTTTTTGAAGTTATCTTATTTAATTGCCTTTCCTATTGCTTGCAGTTAATAGTCTTACTTTCATTATATTTTGTCAGTATCTATGGATTTAATTATGACTATATCATCTAATTACTGTTTCAACATGAAGGAATTGAAAACCCTGCCCTTGTGCTTTACAAATGTGGAATGTCAAATGCCCTTTTCTGTCATGTGTCTGCTCACATATTCCATTTGTATTTTCTTTCGGTGTCCATGGTGCTCGAATCTAAAACCAATGTTAATAAAACATGGGATTAGTGTCACAACTTAATTTTCTTAACAAGCTATCAGATGATACTGCAAGCTTTAATTATTTTTTTTAAAAATAGAGTACAAATTGCTGAGAAGATTAAAATTTTCAAGGCTGAGACATACTAATTCTGTGAAAAACTAAGTAACTGTTTTACATGAAAATATACCTTACCTATGCTAAAAGATCTACAAGATAAGTGACTTTGAAATGGAAGATTTGATTTTCCTCAG
The DNA here is from genome assembly GCA_028644305.1 of Xerus rutilus. Taxonomy (NCBI): domain Eukaryota; kingdom Metazoa; phylum Chordata; class Mammalia; order Rodentia; family Sciuridae; genus Xerus; species Xerus rutilus. The sequence goes on along the minus strand of CM053399.1, from coordinate 128,664,929 downwards.
TAAGTTGATCCTTGAAACTTCATACACCAAGTATGAAGTGTCCCATGTACACGTTTCCTAATGTAGTTGGCCTTTATAGTGGAATTCTGTCTGCTGACTAGCTCCTTGGTTCCCTGGTATAGTTCATGGTAGAAATAACAGAGCTAAGTATGAAAAGCAACACTGACAGTTTTCTCCTGATGCTTCTGATGAGTCCACTTTAGTGATAAAAACCAAACCCATGCCAAAAAACATTTTTTCCCTTGAATTTTTTTCCCCCAGGTAAGGTTAATAGGCAGTTTTAAAAGGCCAGAAAAAGAAAAATCCAGGCAAATATTCTGTCCTATTAAGCCATATTGTTCTACATAGAACTAAAATAACATTTTAAAAGATGAAAACCTATAGGTTTTATAATAGTTCTATTTTGTTACAATGATAATGAAGTTATTATGGTTTTTAATTTTCTTTCTGAAATATCAAAGCATTACTATTTAACAATAATTTATTCTAGCATATGAAAACTTTATTGATGAAAAATGCTTATACACTATGATTATTTTATTTGAGGTATTAGCTTCCATCATTTAATCAATTTTTAAAACTTTATCAATTTTTATTAATTTCTCCATGCACTCTTACACATTTTAGAGCAGGTAAGAGCTCTTGACGATGATAAAACTTATAAACTTCCAGAATAAAGCAAAACAGTTCATCTGTAAGAAAATTTTCCAAGTTGTATCCCAAACTAGATGTTTAGCACCATGAGACATGCCATAAAAAAAGTTTTCCTTCTAGAAATCTAAATTTAAAGAAAATTATGGCAGCAGACCCTCTCTCTGAAATGTTTTTCACATTGAATAAAGTTGAATTGCTAGTGTTCATTCAATTTAACCTAGAAAACCAACACTTTCTAATAATCTTCTGCAAAGCAAAGGAAACAACAGTGTGAAGATAGAACCCCCAGAAAGGGAGAAAATATTGTCAGGTACTGTTCTGATAGAGGATAAATATCCAGAATATAGAAAGAACCTAAAAACCTCAATAGCAAAAACAAACAATAACTCGTCCAATAAATAGGCAAATGAACTAAACGGACACTTTCAAAATACAAATGGCCAAGAATTACTTGAAAAAAATGTTCAGCATCTTTAGTCATCAGAGAAATGGCAATCAAAACTACATTGAGATTCCATCTAACTCCAGTCGGAATGGCAATCATCAAGAATACAAATAAATTCTGGCAAAAATGAGGGGGAAAGGGAACTCATATACTATAAGTGGGAAAAATCAGTACGGAGGATCTTCAAAAAACTAAAAGTAGAATCACCATATAACCCAGGTCAGCATATTTGAATGATACATGCATACTCATGTTTATAGCAGCACAATTCACAATAGCCAAATTGTAGAATCAGCCTAGATATCCATCAACAGAAGACTGGATAAAGAAAATGTGATACACATACACAATGGAATTTTAGTCAGCCATAAAGAAGAATAAAATTGTGTCATTTGCATGAAAATGGACCTGGAAAGTATTATGTTAAGCAAAATATGGCAAACACAGAAAGACAACTATTGAATGTTTTCTCTCATAAACCAGAACAAAGACCGTTGGGTAGAGGAAGGGGACTAGAAGACATTGCGGGGTGAAACAGATCACATTACGTTATGTGCATGTATAAACATGCCACAATGAAACCTATTACTCTGTACAATTATTATGCACCAATAAAGAGATTATTTAAAAAGAGCAATTTCATATCCATCATCTGAACTCACATCAGTATATTATAACTTTGAGATCTGGGTAATTCTCCCAATGAGGCCTCAGCATTGATTCACAGGGGTACACAGTAAAAAGGCTGAACAGGAATCTGAACACAAGACTGCCTGATGCCAAGACTGTTCTGACCATTACCCTCCCCCAAAATGCTACCAAGTCTTGAACATTTCTGGTGCAAAATGACAATTCAAGTATCCAGATTATCAGAGTAGTTATGGTCCTTTGAGGTTGACTTCTCAGATTCCTGAGATTCAAAAGTAATAGGAGCTCATCAAATGCTTAAGCAAATGATTATTTTTCATTTGTATGAAGAGTCTGGGGTTCAATCATTTTTATAGTAATCTTTCCAAAATTATAGCAAAATCTCTTGCTTGCTTTATTAGATTATGCTGGGTATTTTGAGCCTCTCAGTTCCCCCTTCAGGCCAAATCAAAAGATTTGTTTTTCTAGGTTCTGAGGGTGCTAGTTGGTGACATCCTCAGCATCAGTCTTCTCTGGGAATTGTCCTTGTTTAGAAAGAGATGACTTGCAGAACTTCACATCTTTTTCTAGGGGCAGCCTGTGTCCTTGATGGGTTGTTGAGGACACATAAACCCCACCCTTCAATGGCCATCTCGGCTTTAGAGCTACTTCTTGGGCCAGCTGAAGCATCTGTTGACATCTTCCTGTACCTCAACTTCTCTCTTTACTTAAGCTTACTTCCTTTGCCTTTCTCTTCTTTTTAATTCCCTTCCTCAAGTGATGATCTCAAGGGCACTCACTGCCTTAGTTGCTGCTTCCCAGAGAATCTGCTACACCAAAAACACAAATAGGACCAACTGCTCTGGACCATGACAATCCATGATGCAGGCCACTCTCTACAGTGATTCAAGGTGGGGGGGCTTTCACTTCTCAAATTATTAATCGCTTATCTCACTCTACCACCTTACATTCATGCTATCCTTTACTTCTTACTGATATGAAGCTCTAGTCTCCCAGTTTTTTTAAAATTTCAAATATGCTAAATTGAATGGCATATTTGAATCTCATTGACAAAAACATGATAACAACCCTGAGTTAAGACCCAGAAAGCCCCTTTATGATTAAAGGGTACATACTACCTTTCTTTGGTTCATTACTAAGTTTGCTTCTTTATTAAAGTTTTGTTTCTGATAGTGGAGATTGTCCAATATGATATCTCCTAATAACCAACACTCTACAAGGGTTGCCTATTAACACATTAAAAATACTAAAAAACTGAGCCAGGCGCGGTGGCTCAAGCCTGTAATCTCAGCACTTAGGGAGGCTGAGACAGGAGAATCACGAGTTCAAAGCCAGCCTCAGCAACAGCAAGGTGCTAAGCAACTCAGTGAGACCCTGTCTCTACATTAAAAAAAAAAAAAAAAACACAAAATAGGGCTGGGGATGTGGCTCAATGGTTGAGTACCCCTGAGTTCAATCCCCAGTACCAAAAAAAAAAAAACTAAAAAGCTGAAAAATACTGTAGGCCTCAGCCTGAAAGGCTTCAAGTTATCACAGGGACTTCTCTGGGATTTTAGGCAAGTAAGCATTGTCTATCTGCAAATCAAATAAGCTGTCTCACATAACATGTACTAACATTTTTGAAGTTCAGTTGGATGTTTCTGAGAAACACATCTTAATTTATGTTCTTTTGCCCAGATTAAAGGATAAGAAATCAGAGCCTGGGAAAAGGATGTACTCTAAAGAGAGACATTGTTCTTGGTGACCTAGGAAGTGACCCTGCTTTCTGCCCCTATATAAGGAGGATGTGAGCTTGCTAATCCTAAAATGAAAGGCCTAGATTGTTAAGAGTAAATTCTTCCATTGAATGAGAAAGAAACTGCACATAAAGAGTAACTGGGCCCAGCACTTTGGGAAGCTGAGATAAGGGAATCGCAAGTTCAAAGCCAGCCTCAGCAACAGTGAGGCGCTAAGCAACTCAGTGAGACCTTGTCTCTACATAAAACACAAAATAGGGCTGGGAGTGTGGCTCAGTGGTTGAGTACCTCTGAGTTTAATCCCTGGTACCAAAAGAAAAAAAGAGTAACTGGAGCCTGTAATACCAGCAGCTTGGGAGGCTAAGACAGGAGGATGGTGAGTTCAAAGCTAGCCTCAGCAAAAGCAAGTTGCTAAGCGATTCAGTGAGACCCTGTCTCTAAATAAAATACAAAAAAGGGCTAGGAATGTGGCTCAGTGGTCAAGTGCCCCTGAGTTCAATCCCTGGTACTACACATCCTCTACCCGCCAAAAAAGAGTAACTGGAGGGCTGGGGTTGTAGTTTAGCAGTGAAACATGTGCCTGGCATGCAAGAGGTCTTGGGTTCAACTGCCAGCACTGAAATAAAAAAAGCAACTGTATAGTAATAAAATATGGCTTTTGTTTAAATCCAAGTATTGGCCAAAACAGTGTAGACTATGTTGTAATTGGATAGTTCTATCAGGGAACAGTGAACAGAACAAAAGCCATACCAAGATATTCAGACTCTGCTCTGTCCTGCATGGTCTTTCCATTCTGATTACATTCTGTATCCTCAGCTGATTAAAATTGAAGATTGCAATGGAAACATCTGCTGTCTCTTCTCACAAATTTAAAAACCTCTTGAAATACTTTACTTAGCTTCAAAAGTGGAACTGGAACCATTGCAGCTAATGTTACAAGTAGGACTGGCACAAAGATCCTTACCAAGTGACCAGACTTTGACAGAGATCTAGAAATGGGGAGGTCAGACGGTAGGCTGAGTGTGGCTCAACAGAGGCAGAAGACCCTCTGGCTAGGGGCTGTGAAGTTGCTTTAGGGAGTGGGCTGGTGTCAATGGAACTTTCCATCTACATCCCATAGGCAAGTCCTATGATTAATTAGCAGGCTCAGCAGAAAGTGGGTTGGCTTGAGGCTCTCCCTACCTGCATGGGCTAAGGAAGAGAAAATAGAATTCCCAAGGGGATCTAAGCCAAAAACATGGGGATTTGCTGCAGATCTCCTGAAGTTCTGCTCTACTCACAGAAAGTACAGCGGAAAACGGGTTTATGTTCACCAGCCTGGCTGGCCCTTCCCAAGTAAATTGTTAATGAAAATTCAGTAAGAAAACAAATGGAGGTGTGCTAAAGAGAGTTAAAAATTTGAAATGGGATATATTTAATTTTGTTGGTGACATTTTAAAAAATCTTTATTTTCACTGGCTTTACCTAATAAGGTGAACAAAGGAAGGTTTGATTCCAAATGTAAATATGCCAAATAAGTTTGGTCCATGCTAAATATTTCTCCTCCCAGGAAAAGCTGACCTTAACTTTCTATAATCTGGGATAAATGGACTGAGATCTGAACAAAACACTTCTATTTATAGAAAGAGACTTCTTTTTTAAAACGCTTGCTAGGTTTAGAAATACTGATCAGATTCAAGTCTGAATCATTGTAGATATAACTTTTTAAAAAATCCTTCTATAATTCTATACTTCATAACTTTTCTTTGGTCAGAATTCTCTCCTTGTCTATGAATAATATCAGTGCATATTCAGGAGGCCATTTGAAAACAAACACATGTGGAAGACACAAGCCATATTCAAATACCAGATAACTGTATGCACAAGTCTGAGAAGAGTATAGTTGGTTATAAGAAACATTATTGAACAGACTGTTAGGGAGAATATCAAAATTATTAAAGGAAAAATAACAATAAAAAATTCTATCATCAGTGAAACACAGACATCTGGATCTAGGAGACAGAGATGAGAGTTTATGAAAATGATACCAGTCAGGTCACTTTAGATGAATATTAGCTGAATTCTGGTTCCCTTTATGAAAAGGATATAAGAAAAACTAAAGAAAGCAGAATTGAGCTATGCAGTTGAGTTCTATACTTAAGTGAAGAAAAATAAAACAGGATAGATTCAATCTATAGTTGTGTTTGATGTGTCAATGCTGTTGGAGCCACACTTGCTGTCTATTAGGTCTAACCAAAAGTAGGTAAATTCTCACTTATAATTAATTTTCAATTAACTGAGTCTATCTCTAAAGTGTCTCCAAAATCAAGATGCTTCTCTTTATTCCCAGGACATGGCCACTGTGGAAATCCAATCCCCCATTCTCCTCTTACCTGTAATGGTGCTTCACCTTCTTACAACCACTAGGTCCCAAATGAGACCCTGCATTTGAGAGACAGCAGGTGCCATTCAAAAAAATGTGTTTGACAAAAACATCAAGAAATATATACTAAAAGTTAGGCTACAATAACAGGGATTAGCTGCGCACTTTCTGTTATATACTCCTTTCCATCTTAAGAATTTTTAAAGCTACCTATTTTCACAAATACTAACCTCTCTGTAAAGTATGCTTACTATCTGATAAAATAGTACATTGTAATAAATCAGAAAAATTTTATTAACATTATCTGGAAGATTTTATGACCAAAACTCAGTAACATTGAATAAGTTGTTACATTTAAAATAACATCTGATACTAAAGGAATACTAGAATTGCCTTGAAATTGTCCTTTTTAGATGGATAAAGCAAATCCTGAAAGAAACAGAAAAATAAAAGAATGAAAATACTTATGTGGGTAAAAATGAAATAAAAATGAAGCAGTAGTAGGTTTATACTTCATTTCTCCTAAACTATGCAGGCATCCTCCCCTATTCTGTAGAACAACAGGGCCAGGCTAGCAAGTAAGCCTAAACTTTATAGTTTTCACTGTAATGCTTCAGCAATTGCTTATTACTCTCAAATAATCAAGGCATAGTTAAGAATGTAGACAAACTGGTTTGTATTCTAAGCAGCATATCCCCTGGCATTCATCATTTACAAAAGTAAAAATATTTTGGTGAATTCAAACATTTTTTATGTTATAAAAGAAAGAACATTTAATGCAACAAGGGCAACCACAATGCTTTTAACCAAAGCCACCATATTCTACAAATCCTTCCTGTTAGTTCCCAGACATTTTGGGGGAAGGAATCCATACTTGAATGCTAACTGAAGAAGAATGAGTAAGTATTTTCTGAAACCCAGTGTTCATAGTGCTTCCCCCTAGAGAATTCAAAGGCAATTTACAAACACTAAAATTGTTCTCTCATAAAAAAAAAAGAAAAAGAAAGAAAAAGCTACTACATGCAATGCTGTAAATCATATGATGTTCTGACCACACTTTAGAAAATATATCAAGCTTAAACTAGATCTGTAGCATATAGTAGTTTTGAAATCATCTATAAGTCAAATATTTTCTCTTTCATCATCTTTATGAAACGCATTAGTAACATAAACCAGACTGAACCACACATCAGAGTTAACAGGAATGAGGTTGTGATTAAACACCTGGATCTCTTTAATAGCAACTTCAATATAATCATCAGTAACCACAGAGTTTAGAATATTAAAATGGGAATGTATGATCCCAAGCAAAGCTTTAGGTGGATTCTTACAGCACCATTCACGTTTGGAGTTAGGAATTCAACTAATACTAGAGTACAGGCTGAAGAGATATTTCCATTCCAGCACTTGCTGCTCATGAACTGCATCTATTTGAGCATGAAACTGAATCTCTCTGAACTTGGACTTCTTATCCTTGAAACAGGAAAGTACTGTTCACATGGCTCAATTCATAAAGGATTGCAGCACCAACAGTAGGAGAAGTTTTTAAAAAAATGTAATGATGAAATTTTCATTTTTTGAATATTGTGAACAGAAAACAATACATTCAGATAGGATCCCATTTTTTAATAGATAAGGAAACTGAAGCTCAGAGATAAAAACTTGTACAAAGTTGTGCAACTTTTACTGGCAAGATCTAAGTGTGAATATTAACCATTCTGGCTCTGGACCTTATTCACATAACAAAATACACTCACATGGATCATCTAGTGAAGTCATACTATTGACCACACTCTGTAAATGGCAAAGTGCCAGAGTAATGGAATATGCTATCACCATAATTTTTAAAAGTTGTTAAAATGTATTTCCTGACAAACACAATACTACTCTTTACAAGAGTAAATCAACTAAAGATACTGAGGAAAAGGTATGAATGTATATGCAACTTGTGACCTGAAACAATGGGAAATAACTTTTAAATACATGATAGTTGGTGACATCACTTTGTACTCTTGGGCATTCACACATATCTGCACAGAGTCCCAACCCACAAATGTCAAATATTTCTCAAGATGCCAATGGAAATTGCTGGAATCATTACAAAGAACTGGGAGATTTGTTGTGAATGGATCCTGGCTCCACAAGCCTCTATTGACAACTTGGCAGGCTGCTCACAAGAGGCTGAAATAAGACAAGCATGTTAGCCTGCAAACAGCCTGTGGCCAAGTCTCCCAGGAATAACAGAAAGTGGCAAGTTAGCAAAGCTGAGCATCTATGTACAATGTTTTGCCTCATCTTTTGTAGTCAAAAACCATTACAGTGAATTGGAAAGCTAACAAAGGGATATTAACTATCTCTATACTGTCATAATTCTTCTAGCTTTCAAAAGGAGGAAGGGTTTCATCCACCAAGGACAGGTAAACTGAATTACATTTGAATTTACATGTTACTTGGTTGCAAACACTATTTTCCCACAATTAAATTTAGTCCCTAGTGAAAGGGAAAAGATAAAAACCAAAACAAAACAAAAGAGCACTTTATTTTCTTTTACTCCTTTCTGAAAACGTCCTCACTGGAAGGAGTGCCTTCATGCTTTCCCTAACTTTCCCAACTCAGGCAGCAAGACTCCAAAAGTTCTTAGACATCCTCTTTTTCCCTTTACAGTGATGCTGCTTTTTGTTTCTTTTAGAAGAAATGAAATAAAATGCCAGGACCATAGCACAAATTGCACAGATTGTTTGCTGCATAATCTCAGGTGATGCTTTTCACATCACTGTCCTCCAGGAAACGATCTACCTTACACCCTGGATATGTGCAGCACATCACCTATACAACAATGCCCAGCAATCTTGTACATAGATTCAAACCCAGAATGGACATAAAGAGTTCTACTTGTTCATCTATCTATTTATTCACTCATTCAACTCAGTAAGTTTTAGTGTGTCTACTGTGTACTAGACACTGGTGAATCTTATAAAAATACTTGCAAATAATTGTGTGCAATCTCTGCCCCCAATAAACAAAATCTGGACACATCAACAATGAACTACACAGCAGAGTAAAATATGCTATGTAGGCCTGGGAGGCATACAGGAGGGAAATCAAATGTTGTCTTAACATTGGGAAGGGACAGTGACCTTACCACATTTGGGTTGACCTTGTGTCGGAAGCATGTGATGTTCACCACATAAGGCCAATCATCAGGCTCCATCAGTACTCCAGCGGCATGGGCACAAGTGACATGGAAGGAAGCTGGGCAGCGGCCGTAGGAACACTGGATACAAGCTCCAGAGACCTTCTTAACGCGGTACCTGCAGAAGATGCATTTCTGGAGGGTTAAAACAGAGAAGAACATCAATTCACACTCTGAAACTCGGCCAATTTCCACACTTCAGAGAATAATAGCTATTAGAAGAGGAAAAAACTGATTACATCAACAAGTCCTGACCCTCCAGGGGCCCTAGTGGTGAGAGCATCTGTGGCAATATAGTCTGCACACTTTAAAGGAAACACTTCCACAGTCACACGCCACCAGACATATGCTTAAATGCTTCTTGTGGTTAAGACAGTCAAATTCTTTAGCACATGCTCCTCCTGGCTCAGAGCTCAGGAAAAGGCCCAAGGGTGCTCTTGTAAATCACCCACGGATGCTTTACCTCCTCGTGGCAGGACTTTCTATACAGCAAAAGACAGAATACAGGTTTTGAGGACAGGCACAGACACTTCTAAATCAGATGAGGTCTTCAAAAACACACAAACAGCATACAGATGGGCTGTTTTCCATTTACAAGGAAATGGAAAGTGTTAAATGGTCCAATGTGGAAACTAGGGGCTCAAGTGTTTAATAATCCAAATCTGAACCCTTCAAGACTGACACAAGAATACGCCTCCCAAAATGAGAAAATTGAAAATCACCCCAAAGGGCATAATTCTATTGAACATTTATAGCTGACAGTGCCTGGGGAAGAGAAAATGAAAATAAAAACAGCAATAATAATTACAACAATCTGAAAATTAAATTGCATAGTATTAGCCCTAAACATTACAGTACATTTGTTGCAAGAGAAAGGGAAGATCATATGGCTTCACTTAATGTAAGATTTGTGCACTAATATTTGAGGATGAAGAAAAACTGGTTATAGAACAGCATAGGCTTGGGTTTGGAAAGCAGAAGAAGTAGAATGATCAAAAAGATCAACCTTTCATTCCTTCAGATAAAAAAGGTCTATGATCTGATCAAATGTTGGTGCAACTGCTCTTCTTTTATAGGTATGTTTTCTTTCCTGAGCCAAAAAAGATACTTAAAGTCAATGCCTTTTGGGGACTGCAATATTTTATCACAGGCCTGCAAGAATCAATATACACTTAACTTCTAACTCTTCTTTGCCCTCACAACTGATCAGCAACTCATTCTCATAGATTCCGTTCCTTAATCTTACTCTGATCTCTCCCTGTCCATCCACAGCAACTGCCATTGCCTCTACCTATGATGTCCTACCCAGCAAAGAAATGGCTTCCTAACTGGTCTGACCATCTATGATTTCATTCCAAATTGATTCATCTGCCCCAGGGCTGCCAGAGTGATCTCTTTACAATATAAATCACATGTCATGACCCAGCTTAATTTCCTTCAATGGCTTCTCTTCACCTACAAGTCATTTGGTGTATGTGTGGAGGAGGATCTGCAGGAGATGAAAGAGTAATGCTTACAGAAGGTCCTTCATGGCCCACTAGAGCAATATTGTTTTTCACTAGACCCTGCAATAGCCACATACTCCAGGCACCTATCTGGTTTCTCTATTCATCCAGATTTAATGTACAATTCAGCATTTTTAAGTAGGGCTTGAGAATGAGGCCTACTGATTTAAAAATGAGTGTCTCTCTCTCTCAGAGGGGGGGAGAGCAAGCAAACTTCAGAAAACAAGACCCACATAATCTACATAAAGGCATTATTTAATAGGTCATCTTGTTATCTCTAGAAATTCTTGTAATCTTTTTAAATACTTTTTGATAATTTTTTGTACTTTGGTATCTTTTTGTCAATTACAATCATTTGATAATGGCAGATGTAACACCAAAAACTCCTATTAGGAGCCTGAGGCATTAATCATACAAGTTTTAAAAGTTTAACTATACAACATAAAAGTCAGTTGTTTGAGTGTTTTCTAACTAAATAGGGTCTTTTAAGGGCAAAAGAGTCCAACCACTGAGGAATCTAGCAGCCACCAGGGCTTCTGTGAACTCAGTCCAGAGTTATATAATTTGCTATTAGTGGCAAATTTCCCGAGGCCCAGCAAGGTACTGGGAATCTAGTGTGACACTACAAGTTCACAGGGTAGATACTCTGTGGCTGAGCACTCCCACCTAGCTACAGACAACACACCTTGCTCCACACACAACCTAACCCTGCCCAAACTTCAGCAACACAAAGAATAGAGGAGGAAAAAAAACTCAAGCCAATGCATAGGCCACAGGTAGGAATGACTAGGAACATTATCATTACCATGGCTAGCAACATTACTCATGAACATTATCTCTAATAGCAAGAGCAACAAGAAATAACACAAAGACTGTAGGCACCACACCTGTGAAAGGCAATGGCCTAGACTGTTCCTATAACCTTTTATAACATATGGAATTGTCAAATCTAGAAGAACAATCACAGAGGGGTACCCTCATATACCTAGTTATATACAACAGAACTGTGTCCTACTAGAATTCCCTGACCTACTGGAAGGACTCCACTCTCTTGTGAGACTGACAGAGAAAGAGAGATCCTCAAGTTTTGAAATAATACACACTGTGTAAAAGTATACTAATCATCACCAAAGAACCAGCAAGGAAACTATAATATGAACCATTTAGAAATACATTCAACAATTTACAAGAACCTGATATCCTAGCACATTCCACCATGAGAAGGCTGTGACCTAAATAAGCCCTATATAAAAGTAGAAGAAAGCCCTCACATAAAAGTAGAGGAGAACTCCATTCCAACACACACACATAACTCAGCAGAGATACAAACAAACTAACAAACAAAACCACCATGAAAAAACAAGGTAACATGGTATCTCCTAAGGTTGACAATTCACCAGCAAATAACTCCAAAGATAGCAAAGTGGATGAAATTTGGGATAAAAATTTTGTAAGAATAATTTTGAAAAAACAAAAAATACTGGATTTCAAAAGGTCACAGAAAAACAACTGAATGAATTGAGGAAGTCAGTACAGCATATGAATGAAAATTTTAGTAAAGACAAAGAGATGTGAAAAAAATGAACAGAAACTTTAAAAGTGAAATATGCAATAAATCACATAAAAATTCTGTTTAAAGTCTCTCATCAGAGTAGACCAAGCAGAAGACAGAATTTCAAAGCCAGAAAACAAAGAGGCCAGTCTTAAATATTCAGTATTCAGAGAGCATTAAACCAAAGAAAATAAATAACAATGATCAGAATATACATTAAGAGACAAAATTTAGGTATCATTGAAATACAAGAAGGGTCTGAGACAGAGGTTAATGGAATGGACAACCTTTTCAGAAAAATAATAAAAGAATTTTCCAAACCTCGGGAACGAGATGAACATCCATATACAAGAGGCTTTCATAAAACCCAATAGAATAGAACAAAAAAGAACTTCTCTTCAACATAATCTAATTAAAGTGCCTAATATACAGAATAAGGATACAATTTTAAAAGCTTCAAGAGGAAAACATCAGGTCACACTTAGAAGTAAGTCAATCAAAATTACTTTTTTTTGCCCCTGAAGTCTATTTTATTTTTTTTAATTTATTTATTTATTCTACTTAGGTATAAATGATAGCAGTGTGCATTTTGATTTATTGTACATAGATGGAGCACAACTTTTCATTTCTCTGGTTGTACATGATGTAGAATCACAACATACATGCAGTCATACATAAAGCTAGGGCTATGATGTCCTTTTGATTTCTCAGCACAAACTCTAAAAACCAGTAGTGTTTGGAAGACATCATTCCAAGCCCCCAAAGAAAATTACCACCAACCAAGATGGCTAGGTCTAGCAAAATTATCATTCAGAATTGAAAAAAAGAAATAAAAACCTTCCAAGATAAACAGAAACTAAAAGAATTCCTACTAAGCCAGAACTATAGAAAATACTTAACAAAATACTACACGCAAAAGAAACCAAAAACAAATTACAGAAATTACAAATAGATGACTTTCCTTAGAAGAGTAGAAAGCAAATTTAAAGCGGACCAAATTAAACATTAGAAATAAATCAAAATGGCAGAGATTAATAAATATCCATCTACAACAATACTGACTCTAACTGGTCTCAAATCTCCAATGAAAAAATAGACTGGCAGAATGGATCCAATAAATTGGAAAACTTAGAAGAATGAATAAATTTCTAGACACATTTAGTATCAAACTTGTACCAAGAGGATACTGAAAGCCTAAACAGGCAATAATAAGCAATGACATTAAAACAGTAATAAAAAGTTTTCCAACGAAAAAAAATCCAGGATCAGACGAACTCTCAACTGAATTCTACCAGTCTTTTAAAGAAGAACTTAAAGGACAATACTCCTCAAATTATTCCATGAAAACACAAAGAAAGTGGGTGTGACGCTTCCAAATTCATTCCATGAAAATCCTATCACCCTAATACTAAAACTAGATAAGGACAAGTCATGGAAAGAAAATCACAAACACCAATATGCTTGATGAACATAGATGCAAAAAAAATCTTTAATAAAATATTAGCAAATTGTATTCAACAACACATTAAGAAAATTGTACATCACAACCAAATTGGTTTCATCCCAGGGACACAAAGATGGTTCAACATGCACAAATCAATCAATGTAATTCATCACATAAATAGAATTGAGGACAAAAATCAGATGATCATCTCAATAAATGAAGAAAAGGCCTTTGGCAAATTTAGCACACATTTATCATGATAAAGATTATATACAACAAACCCGAAGCAAACATCATAATAAATGGGGAAAAACTGAAAGCATTTCCTCTGAAAACAGGAATAAGATAAGAACATGCACATTCAGCACTCCTGTTCAATATAATTCTTGAAACTCTAAACATAGCAATCAGGCAAGAGAAAAAAAATAAAGGGAATACAAATAGGGAAGAAAGAAGTCAAATTTCACTGTTCACAGATAACATAATCCTATACTTAGAAGATCCAAGACCTCCCACCTGAAGACGAGATAATAAACAAATTCAGCAAAATTGGAAGATACAAAATCAACACTCAAAAAGAAATCCTGGAAAAAGAAACTGAAAAAGAAGGGAAACAATTCCATTCACAATATGTTCAAAGGAAAAGACAAAACAAAACAAAACAACAACAGGTCTGGGGCTAGGGCTCAGTGGCAAAGCACTTGCCTAGTATGTGTGAGGCACTGGGTTTGATCCTTAGCACCACATAAAAATAAATCAAAAATAAAAGCATTCTGTCCATCTACAACTACCAAAGAAAGAAAGAAAAGAAAGAAGAAATTAAACAAGACAAGAACAAAGGAACCCTAGATTAAATCTAAAAAAAGTGAAAGACGTCTATAATAAAATACATATAACACTAAAAAAAGAAATTGAAGAAGACACTAGCATATGGAAAGACCCCCCCCCATGTTCATGGATAGGCAGAACTCATATTGTTAAATGGCCATATTAACAAAGCAACCTATAGATTCCATGTAATTCCTATCAAAACATCAATGAAATTCTCCACCCACATAGAAAAAAAGAGCCCTAAAATTCATATGGAAGAATAAAAGAACCACATTAGCCACAAAAATTCTAAGCAGAAAGAGCAATGTAGAAGGCATTACGTGATTTTAAACTATAGAGGTATAGTAACAAAAACAGAATGGTACTGGCATAAAAACAGATAAGGTAGAGCAATGGAATCGAACAGAAAAAAAACCACAAACACACAGATACAATCATCTGATCCTTGACAACGCCACTAAAAACATACATTTGAGAAAAGGCAGTCTTTTTAACAAGTAGGGTTGGGGAATACGTGTGTGTGTGTGTGTGTGTGTGTGTGTGTGTGAAAGAAACAAGATCCTTACTTCTCATTCTGCATAAAGGGCAACTCAGAATGGATCAAAGACTTAAGAAAATTTGCAACTGCTAAAAGAAAACGTAAGGTCTACATTCTAACATATAGGTGCAGGCAATGACTTCCTCAATAGGACATAAAAAACTCAGGACATGAAACCAAGAATATTGAAATGGAATGGCATCAATTTAAAAAGTCTCCATAAAGCAAAGGAAACAATGAAGAACACGAAAAGTGAGCGTACAGAATGCGAGAAAATCTTTGCCAGCTACTCTCAGACAGAGGATTAATATCCAGAATATATAAAGAACTCAAAGAATGTTTTAAAAAAAGAAAAACACTTAAAAACAACAAAACTCCCACGAACAGGCAAATCTATAAATGGGCAAATGAGCAGTTGCTTCTCAAAAGGAAAAAAACCAAAATACAAATGTCCAACAAATGTATTTTTTAAAATGTTCAATGCCTTTAACACCCAGAGAAATGGAAATCAAAACCACATTGAGATTTCATCTCACTCCATTTAGAATGGCAATCTATCAAGAATATAAATAACAATTGCTGGATGCGGTGGAAAAGGAACACTTACACACTGTTGATGGGATTGTAAATTAGTACAACCACTAACGAAACTCAGAATGGAGGTTCCTCAAAAGACTAACAATGAAACCACAATATGACCCAGTGACTCGGTATTTATCCTAAAAAATTAAAGTCATCATGTGACAGTAATATGTGCATGCCCATCTTTATAGCAGCACAATTCACAATAGTCAAGTTGTCCACGGAACAAGTTAGATGTCCATGAAGAGATAAATGGATAAAGAAAACATGGTGTATATTCACAATGAAGTTTTTCTTTTCAGTCATAAAGAATGAAATTATGTCATTTGCAGGAAAATACAATGACTGAAAAGAATTATGTTAAGTGAAATAAACAGGACTTAGAGTCAAGGATTATATGTCTTCTTTCATATGTGGAAGCTAGAGAGTAAAAAGGTGGAAAGGTGAGGCCCCATGAAATTACAAGAAAGTTATAATGGAGTAAGTACTATGAAAGAAGATGTGACAAAAATGCTATGTGGAAAGTAGGCTTTGAGCAAAGGTGAAGGCTAACTGGACTGTAAAATCAGTACCTGCTACCAACCATATAGGCCCAACCCTAAATAAGTATATAGGGAAAAGAATAAGACCATAAAAGCCTGACAAACTAGAATCAGATGGTTAATGGGTATAGGGTTGCAGCTGAACTGTAGAAAAAACACTTAATGTTTTAATTATACAACTATAATACATTAGGATAATTATACTTGACAACAATTAATTAAATATTTCAAAATAAATAGGAGAGAGGATTTTGGATGTTCCCAACCCAAAGAATAATATATGACTGAGATGACTGATAACACCAATTACTCTCATCTGACCATTACACAATGTATACATATACTGAAATGTCACACTGTATTCTATAAATATGTATAATTACTATACTAATCGAAGATAAAAATGTATAAAAAATAAATTAAGGGAGCAATGAGAGTACCAGAAAATGTGTAGAACTTCTACACCATGGGAAACAGATGGAACTAGATGCACAAAGAAGTAGAAAAAGCACTAATCCTAAATAAGAACTGGCAAAGGTTACTGGAGGAGTAAGAATGGCTCCCATCTCAAAAGCCTCAAGGCGACTCCAAAGCACAATTCCACAATTAAAAAAGGAAGAAACCCGGGTCAACATGAAGTGATTATAAAACTCAGCATGCCCTTCTATTGCTGCTTCTGAAGATTCTCATGCATTCTAAGAATCTCTGAGCACTACTGTAGGATAGCAGGTTGAGTGAGGTTTTCTTTATCCAGCCTGCAGTGGCATTGATGATTGTGCCTTCAGAACAAAGCCTTGAGAATTACCAGGAAACAGAGTTGGGAATGTGCCAGGGCAGAGCTATTACCTGCTGTAAGAGCTGAGGCTGGAGGCCAAAATAGGAAAAAACATTGAATTAACACCTACCTCCTCAAGATAAGTGGTATTTCAGTTTAAAAATACACTTATTTATACACACACACACACACACACACACACACACACACACATATATATATATATATATATTTTTTTTTTTTTTTTAAAGTGTGTATTTGGTGGGGAGGTGAATGGGAGGAGATTAGAAAGCACTTGACAGACTTTAGGAAACTTATAGGCCAGCAAAAAAATGTTAGCTATATTAGTTTTGTCTTCTGTTTATTTGTTTTGTGGCAATGGAGATTGAACCCCAAGGTGCTTTACCCCTGAGCTATATTTCTGGTCCTTTTATTTTTTATTTTGAGATAAGGTCTCTCTAAATTGCTGGAGCTAGCCTTGCAATCCTCTTGCTATAGCCTCCCAATTAGGACTAAGGGGTGAACCAACACTCCTGGTTTAGTAGGTTTTCTTCAGGGACTGTTCTGGCAAGTTTAATGCCAAGAATGAAAGGGAATACCTACAAGACAAGCTAACCTCTGCTGGGCCAGTCCCATAGCCTACCTTATCCTCAATTATAGGCTGTAAGCAGGGTGATCTGATCCTACCTAAATACAAATCCTATGATCTGAACCACTATTCACCAACAAGTAGATTCATATTAGAGCCAAGGAAAGAGAAAGTGCACTCAAAACATGCAACTGAACTACAAACAAATACTTTAAAAATCAAAAACACTTGAGGAAAGTCAATGGCACAAAACAGAGGTGCTATAATAAACAGAAGAGTAAAACCTAAGGAGTCAGGTAAATACAAACAAGATGAACCTAAAATATATCATGATGGAACTTACAAAATATATCCCATCAATTTTAAAAAAAAAAAAAACCAAAAAGCAAAAAGCAGTAACAACCACAGTCAACTCTGTAATTGTCCAGAAAAAAAAAAAAGAGCCAGGTGCGGTGGCACATGCCTATAATCCCAGCACTTCGGGAGGCTGAGACAAGAGAATCGCAAGTTCAAAGCCAGCCTCAGCAACAGCGAGGCTCTAAGCAACTCAGTGAGACCCTGTCTCTACCTAAAACACAAAATAGGACTGGAGATGTGGCTCAGTGGTTGAGTACCCGAGTTCAATCCTTGGTACAAAAAAAAAAAAAAAAAAAAATCAAGGCTTGTTAAATACTGGAATGCATGCCTACAGATTGTACAGTACCTAGAAAAAAAAGTCAGAAAGATGGAAAATGTTAACACAAATCCTAACTTCTGTTACTCTTCTAAATGGCATCCAGAGAAATAGAAAAATAATAGAAATTATTTAGACCTGACCAAAGTCCCAAGAAGTAGAAATCATTAAAAAAAATTTTTTTAATTATTTTAAGCATAGCCTCAATACCTGCTAGGTCCCAAGATTTAAAATTTAAAAAAAAAAAAAAAAAAAACCCACAAAACTAAAACCTTCCAGATAAGAAAAGTGAAACATCACATAACTATCAGATTCTATCAGATTTATACTCTGCAACAGTGCATGCTAAAGGACAGTGATGTGATGATGTTTTCCAGTCTCTGAAGGAAAATTAAATGTGGTCTGTAACCAGGCTTCTTATCATTTAAGAGTGAGGACGACATAGTTTCTCTTTTCTGTTTCAAATTCAAGAATCAGAAATATGTATGAAGAAGTGAAGAGCAACCAAAATACTAAATATGTAGATAAAACTAAATGAAAACTGACTTTATAAGTAATAATGGCAAATCTTTCAGATTTTTATTTATTTTAATTTTTTATTTGTTCTTTTTCGATATACAAGACAGTAGAATATACTTTGAGAGACTGATTATACATACATGGAGTATAACTTCCCATTCTTGTGGTTGTACATGATACAGAGTTACACTAATCGTATATTCACATATGAACATAGGAAAGTGACGTCTGATTTATTTTACTGTCTTTCTTATCAAGGCTTGTTAAATACTGCATCCCCTCTTCCAGATTTTAAATAGAGTTTAAATAGATAATGACTGCTGCATATAAGGAGAAAGTGATATTTAAAATGTTCTAATGTTCTTGAATTGTTTGGTAAAAAGAGTAAAAGTACCTATAAACTAATAGTGTGGAAAAAAAGAATGATGAAAAATAATGAATCCAAACAAAGACAAGAAAAGAAGGAAAAAGAACAGGGGGAAGCCAAAGGAAAATACATTGTAAATTGGTAGAACTAAACCCTGGGTTTTATTTTGTTAAGTGTAAACACTAACCTTTATCTTATAAGCCAGACTTTTTCTTAAAGTGTCAGGTTATAAAAATAGTTTAAACTTGTGGAACATGCATTCCTAGCTGAAATTACTCAACTCTGCCACTGTAGTACAAATGAGTCATAGGTAATATGACTGTAGCTGTGTTGCAATAAAACTTTATTTACAACAATGATCACATGCCTTTGTTTGCTGACCCCTGCTACAGGCCACAGCACATATTTGAAGTTGGTAAGCTATGAGATGATTGAACTAGTATTTAAGAAAGATCACTTTAGCAGTAAGGGAGATAAAGAAAGTATAGACTGACAAGGAAAGAAACTGGAAACCATGGAATCACTGAAGCAAAGAATGATGACGAGTTGGGCTATAGGGAATTGGCTATTAGGATGAGAGTAAAATGAGTGTTTTTTATTCCATGCCTTCTGCTGACAGATTCTACGTCTTCCTCTAAATACAGTCACTCACTCGAGGTCTTGGTGGGCAGTCTGTTTTCTGTGGGAAAAAGTGTCCCATGCAGCTGCTTGAAGTCTTAAAATGAGGGTGGAGGCACCACCATGATCCAGAGGGATAAACAGGGAGATAACAGACAATAAGATTACAAGGCATTTAAAAGCAGAGAAAGTTCAGAAAGAAAGGGCCATTCTTTGCAGTTCACTGTTTGAGATGTCAGTGATCCCTAGGAAAGGGATAAGGTGCCAGTTTCTGGGTAACAAAAATGAAGATCCTGGAAGTCAAATGAGGTAGCCTAAAGGGCCATCACTTTGGATGCCTTTAGAATAATGTCAAGGAGGGGCTGACTCTCAGAGAGACCAATACAGCACAGCAAGAAAATGCTGGCATGGGTGACAAGAGATTGTGACATTAAGGTATCACTTTTACATTTTCCGAGGAAGAATATCAGGTCTGATCAGTCAATATTTATTTAATTGAACTGAATCCTCCAAATTTCATGACCTGATTCTCTGTTTCCTGAACAGGGACAAAGACCCCCTTGTAATATTTTTAGCAACAGGAATATCAGAGCAAGCATCAGAACTACCAGGAGGCATGGATAAAACACAGAATGCTAGCCTGCCCCAGAGTTTCAGTAACCCTGGGATGGGGCAATTGGACCTGCGTTTCTAACAATTTATCAGTGATACTGATATTGTCAATTCACGGATCACACTTTGAGAACCACTGGCTTAGAGGGTTAAAAACTAAGGAGTTGTCGATTATTCTGAGATACTTTAGTACAAGGGAATTCAGGAAGTACAATGTTTTTTTTCACCTACTCCACAGTGTCAAGGGCTGAGAGAATCCTCAGGCGAATATGATTTATAGAGCACTGTACTTTCTTGGGGGACTGGATTTCCATACTTATTCCAGTGGCATAGGCCATTAAGGCTACTAATGGATTGAGGAAGTAATGAAGTATCTGGCAATGAGGTCTTCTGTATCATGAGATTTCCTTGAGCATATAGCTTGGCAAAGGGCATCGAGAAATGATTAGCTGTGAAGAAGTTGGAGGTTCAAAGCACATCTACTTTCCTTTTATTCTATTAATATGATTTATGACATGATTTTGTTGTTGTTTTGCCAGTTTTATGGTTCTTTTTTCTTCCATAAATAGGCAGGTAATTCTAAAACAGGCACAAATGCTTTTTAATTACTGTTTCTCTATCAGACAAGCTAATGATAATGATACATTAGCTAATTCCTTTTTCCTTTTGCTCTCCAAAGACACTTTTTTCAAGCACAACATAGCAAGTTAATGCTCCCAACTCAAACAGTGCATTATATTGGACTCAGTGGATGTCACTATTGTTGCAGGCAAGTCAGAAGCCTGAGGATGAAACTTCCATCTTGCTCCAAATCCTTACATATAGGTTTTACAGCAGAATCTCCACCCTTCCCACCAACACTACCTGTAAGATTTAGGTTCTGTGACAGGCATGGTGGCACACACTGGTAATCCCAGCAACTTTGGAGGCTGAGGCAGGAGGATCACAGGTTCAAAAAACTGCTTCAGCAACTTGGTAAGGCCCTAAGCAACTTAAGAAGACCCTGTTTCAAAATAAAAACGACTAGGGATGTGGCTTAGTGGTTAGGCACCCCTGGTTCAATCCCCAGTAAGTACCCCCCCCACACACAAAAAAAAAGACTTATGTTCTGCTTATCAGTAGAGATTAAGTCACTCTCTCAAATGTATGGGAGTGCTGACTGATGCCGGAGGAACAATGATATGATAAAGTTTGGATACTACAACAAGA
Organism: Xerus rutilus; assembly: GCA_028644305.1. Lineage (NCBI taxonomy): Eukaryota > Metazoa > Chordata > Mammalia > Rodentia > Sciuridae > Xerus > Xerus rutilus. The sequence goes on along the minus strand of CM053399.1, from coordinate 128,643,535 downwards.
ACTTAAACTATAGAGGGAACAGACATATAGCAACTTGACCAGAATGAAAAGTAGAATGCAACACTTGTCATATGAGAGTGAGATTTAGAAGGAGACAGAAAAGTAAACTCATACAAAGAGAAACCAGTTCACCCAGAGAGCTAAAGAGCAGGGCGGGTAGGCAGGAAAGGGAAGATACTGAACTCTGAGGTCCCCAGTACATGGACTCTGCAGCGTTTGGCTGCTTTTGTGACAGCAGTCTCACCCACACAGAATTGTTCTGGTGTCAGCAGTTCAAGGATGTTACAAATCACGCAGAAACCACAAAATGATGGGAAAGCATGATTCTGTACATTTGTGCAACTGCTGCTCCTAATGTGGTAAGCCCTCTGCACCTCCCCACAAAAAGTTATTTCTGCACTTTGAGTTCAGAGCATTAAAACAAATGGCTTATGATGCCGAGTATACTGAATTAAATCCTTATTTATGATTAGTATCAGAGGCCATCTATCTCATCGCTTTTTATTTAGTGACAGTCACCATGCAAAAGGTGAGAAAGCTAAGAAAAAGTCAACTAGCAGGCTAAGAGGGAAAGGGCAAAGTGATGAGCTCAGCCAGGCCAAGAGACAAGGCTAGAAAAATGGATGTGGCAGGGAATCACATATCAGGCTACATGTATTCAAAACAAGGCTAAAGAGCCATGATTGGCATTGAGAAAATGTTAAGTGAGAATCACAAATGAATTTTAGAACTGCAAAGGCCACAGCAATTCAGACATAAAATGGCAAATTAACAAATGACTTCTGAAAATACTATGTCAACAGCATAGTTGTATTTGTTTTGTTTTGGATTGACATATACACCACGAGGAAGATCACCAAATTTTAGTCCTTTTCGAAGCACATTTAATTCAAGCACCAGAACACTGACTGCAAACTGTAGGTGCTCAAAATATATCTATTAACTAAATAAATGGTTCCAATTATTATATGTATTACCTCATTATTTCAGCCATTTCAATGCCTATTAAATATCTTCTATATAAAAAGCATTTTGAAAAAATACATAAGGAAATACAAAAATACATCCTTGTAATGAAGGAAGCTTAATCTGACATTCAAAAATCACTTTGAATGTGGTAACAAAAACTTTGAAGTGATGATCACAAAAGGGAAGATAGAGCTTTACTGGGTTTGTAAGGAGAGAGAGTGACACTTGCTGGGGGAAGGTGAGCATGGACTCTGAGCCTTGGATTCCCTACCTCTACCAGCACTTGCACTTCTACTGAACAGACCTACAAGAGACGCAAAAGAAGATGAGCTTCATAATAGGGCCGGGGGCAAGGTGTGTGTACCAAATACAGGAAGGACAAGGAAGCCAGTATGATTCTGTTTTGATGGCACATGTTACAGGGGAGCCATTTATGTGGCAGGAGAGTGTAGGCAAGTCCCCTGAACTGAGGGCCAGGGATCACGTAGTCCCAACAGAACTGGGTAAGTCAAATCTTACTCCTAACTCATAAAAAGTAAAGTTTCCTTAACGCTTCCCACAATTGATTTTTTAGATTTCAGATGTGGTGTACAGTGCTTCTGAGGTCAGAGGCTACACTAGGAAGTTATTGGGGCACATTCTGCACACTGGTTAAGACTACAGCAGCAAAGACACAGGGCCTGTCATACAGCTCAAAGCAGACTCCCAGCAGAGTTTCAGCAAACCAGGGAAGCCAACAAGAGGTGGACTCCTCTGAGCTCATTCCAGAGGACTAACAGGCTTTAGCTACTACACATGGAGTGGGATGAGAGGGAGGAAGGACATTCTAGACAGATGTAACCAAACTCAGAGGTGGAAAAACATGAAACAAAATTGAGTGAGAGCACAGCCAGAGGAAGACAGGCCAAAACAGCAAGATCTTGGAAGGCCTTGGACTATACAAACTCTCACAAATTTTACTTGCTCAGGTGCAAGACTGACAATTCATGCTATAACTTAGAGGTTTGTGTGCTGAACACTGGTCCTCAATGTGGTGGTGTGTAAAGGTGTTGATCTTCAACAAACAGAGCCTAGTAGAAGGTCATTAGGTCATAGAGACTCTACCTTCACAAATGGACAGATGCTATCTCAAGGGGGTGGGTCAGGTATAGTGTGTCTAGATTCGTTTTCATAAGAAGAGCTTGTTATAAAGGAGGCTGTCCCACTCACTTATGACACTCACCAGGGTATCAGCATCACATTGTTTAGACTTTCCAGAACCAGAATCATGAATCCCAAACTCTTTTCTTCACACATTATCCAACATCAAGTATTCTATTACAGCAACATAAAATGACATAAGACAGCTTTGCATTAGTAGCTAATTTTCAGATGGAAAATTATTGCGATTTCCTAAGTGGGTCTGGGCTAAGCTTCAGGCAACTAAGCAATTCTACAGACCAGTCTACCCAGAAAATCAGCACCAGCTTTAGCAAAGGAATGCCTGTTGGCTAGACACAGCTCTTCAATTGTCCATGTTTTGCTCCTCTAGAGTTGGACAAATTATACTTGTTTCTTCATCAAAGGCACTTGGCACAGTGTACAAACTAAATATCTGGGGAGAACCCTGATCAAATACAACACTCCTCTAAATCTCCTCTGCATGAGTAGCAGTTCATATTAGTTAGCACGAGCCATGAAGTCAGATCTTGTTTTGAAATCTAGGCTGGCACAGGGACAAGGGCAATTCACATGAACATCAAAATTAACACGGGCACAACAAAAATATGAGTGAAGGGCAAGAAGGTTGAAGGTTAAATAGGCTAGCCTTTGTACCCTTTCCTTCTCTCTTCTCTGGTGCTCCTTGCAGAAGTAGAGCTTCCCTGCTATACTTACTACCTGTGCTGTGCAGAAAATCCCGATATAAGAGCAACATTTGCAAATAAATTAAATATTAAAGTCAACATCACAATCTCATGTTAAAAAAAGCCCTTCATGGATAGTATATACCAACATTTGCTGAATCACAAAAAAGGCTGTTATCCATGTTGAGAAAAATCAATCACTTATCATTTTTTCCTTCTCTCACAGCCTATTTGGGTTCCATCCTTCATTTCAAGTGTATTTCAAATTTAAAGGGCAAATGGTGGCATACAATTACAGAATACGGAGAACTTTAGAATAAATCTTATTCTGAGTATTTATTAAGTGTCACTAAACATCTTTCAGGAAATGGGTGGGGAAAGAAAGCTTCTTAAACCCACAAAATAAGAGTTCTCTAAATACCTTTGAATTTGCATTTTTATTTCCTTTTATGTTAATGTTAAAGAGCACATTTCCTAGAGGAAATTTCATTATTTGAAATTACTGTTTACTAGAGATTAAACAGAAATGATTGCTCTTTCTGAATGAAGCATTTATTAGTTGAACTCAGAAATGCTGAATTATTTGCTTAACAAGAGAAAAGTTACACCATCCTTTTTGGTACATGTGGCCCCTGCAAGGCCGCTTCTGTGTGCACTCCTTGCCCTATAAAAATATCTCCAGATTTTAAAGTTTCTTATAACTTAGGAAATTTCTAAATGTTAATCAACTTACCTAGTCTTAGAATTCTCTGAATTAATGTTGGGAACCATAGTATTTTAAACAGTTCACAGTAAAATTTTAAAACACACACAATTTTGCTATCATTGAGGAAGGCCAGGTAATAAGCATTCTACTGCTCCAAAGAAAAGCAAAAACAAAAAACAAAAAATCATTATTTATTAATATCAGATATGATTTGACTTTCAATTGCACTAGCAGCAGACCACACTGAGGAAATTTATGCAAAAGCTGAAACACCCTAGCAAGATGTCTCCAAATAAACCTGAGAGAGCAGTGATGAAAAGCTCTAAAGTCAGTGCAGGATGCACATGTCCCAGGGGACTTTTCAGAAGAAGCACCTTTCACAGAAGAGACAACCACAACACTGGGAAGAACTGATTCAGGGATGGTCCTCCTGAGTGCACACTGGGGACCCAGGCCAGGGCCAGCCCCTTCTCCTGCAGCTCTAACCACCATCTTCTTCATTTTGAGTGTCTTGGATGGTTACTACAGGAGAAAAGTTCCCAAAAAATGTGTTTGGGGATTTGTCTTCATGAAAGATAATGGGCTCTGGTCAAAGGTTTGAGACTGAAAACTGCCACCACATAATCATGCACTGCTGTACAAATCAGCCTATTCCTTCAGGATCACCTTTGCGGGCTGCTGTTAAGGACTACTAGGTGGTCAGTATTTTTTCAGTGATGGATTTATGATGAGAACAATGTGTAAATTCACCAACCTTAGATGCTTCATTGGTCAGGAACAGATAGTAACAAGTACTCCTCTGAAGCTGCCCTCCGTTAAAGAAACACAATATTAACAAGTTCAGCACAATAGAGGAGATACAGGACCCAGTAAGGAATGCTGCCCTTTCCCTCCAAAATGTTACCCTCTCTTTAGCCCCAGCCCAAATCCTCACACTCTAAAGGCAGCTGAGCCTCTTTATTTTCCTAAGTCATAGGGCCACCAGGCATGGCATTTCCCCATTTTTTCTCCCCATCATCTCCACTGTCACATCACTGACAGTCTCAAAATACATATGCTCACAATTACTTAGAAATCACACATCAACAGATCTAGCATATCTTGCTATTTAATCAAGTGATAGAAAAATACATATATTACTATATCACGAGTCTGAAACATTCTAATAATTGTATACTTAAATTATTGTTTCTTTTATATTCCTGTATATTCTAAATAATTTAAAATGTTTTTCTAAGTAATCCATAGGCTTTACTAAAAACTGCCAAAGGAGTTCATGAAACAAATGAAAAACCCATAATGCAGAACAAGTGAAACTATCCACAGTATAACACAAAGTAAGAAATTTGGGATAAAATTATGTAATACAATGATTATAACCAAAAACACATCTGAGCAGGGATTTAGGAAATAAGAAAAAAATGAAGAGTATTATGTTAGATTACTTGGACCATCAGTTTTTCTTTTACTAATTTATAATAAAAAATTTTAAAGATGGTACATAAACCATAAAATCTTTAGAGTGATATTTTTTCTGACCTTGTTTCAGAATCAGAACACATTTGTGACACAATGAACCAAAGACATCCAGTCCCATATTCTGTTTTCTTGTCTTTCCAGCTAGCTATGAGCAGGTCTCCTAAAAAGAAGATATGGCTACAACAGAGCAGTAAGGTAATTCCAAACATGTGGATTTTCTTCATGAAAATAACGTCACTTCATCTACATTATCTACAGCATTTTCTGTCATGAAAAACTAGATGGATGTCTCCAAGTAGATATTGAACCAGCCTAGTATTAACTGTTCAGCCAAAGGCTGAGAACATTAATTTCTGTTAAAAGTACATTTCAATTAAAAGTAAGTATTTTTCAGATGCTAGGCCACATCTTACTAATTCTTGGCATGGTCTTCATAATGACTTTTTCATTCCCCCTCTATTTCTTTCTCAATATTTAAAAATTCCATTTCTGTGAGATCGTCTCAAACAGAAGGGTGAATTACCCAAGCAGATGTATCAAAGGATGTTTTCATGCTCTCAGAGACATTTACTGTTTTTACAATGGCTTGCTGGAAATCACTAAACTATGGGATGTGTTTAAATAAAAAGTTCTATAAATATGAAAGAGAGAAAAGTTATTGTATTCTAATACAATAACTCTTTAGCCCCAGCCCAAATCGGTGGCACACACCTGTAATCCAAGCACTTTGGGAGGTTGAGACAGGAGAATCTTGAGTTCAAAGGCAGCCTCAGCAATGACAAGGCACTAAGCAACTCAGTGAGACTCTGTCTCTAAATAAAACACAAAATAGGGATGGGGATGTGACTCAGTAGTTGAGTACCCCTGAGTTCAATCTCTGATACCAAAAAAAAAAGGAGAGAAAGAAAGAAAAAGAAAACAAAAACTATTGTACTCTATTACTAGACTTGTATGGAAGTTTGTCAGAATCTTACACAGGTTTTTCATCTCTCTCAAGTTAATTCAGACCTTTACTTTGAACTTCTATTGGGTTAAACCATTTCTATGAAAAGCTAAAAGTTTTCATTGAAAATCACCTGAGAGTCCACAGGAAGCGTCACCTATAGAGTTTCATTTTAAATATTCATGAACGCAGCAAAAGAAGAGATTAAAAAACAGAGCTCTCAAGCAGTGGAGGGTTTTGGTTTTTCCCCAAATTTTCAGCTTTATGATGGTCTTTTCATAATTTGGTCCACCTGCTCATAAAATGCTTCTGTGCCCTAGTAGGATCAATATTTTCACTTGGGATGTTTAATTAATTCTTCTGCTTGCAGGAAAATTGAAATTATCAGTAGTCATACAGGAAAAATTCTAACAGTGAAGTGTATTCAGTGGTGTGCCTGTTTTTCAAAGTGACAGTTGGGCATACTGGACAAATCAAAGGAAATACATTCTTAAAACATGAGTCTGTGAAAACTATGCTTAGGAATTTATATCTATAGGAAGAAAGAGAATATGGTACATACGTAATGGTCATTTTGAAATGGTGCTATTGTTTGGACTATTCCTCAGTCCTAAACCTGCCATGAGAAGATCAATCATAGAAAATCTAGACATTCCAAAAATCATTCTTTCATTTGACCACAACATGCACTAATGCAAAGAAAGCTTAACCTTTATGAAAACATTTTAAACCCGGTCAAATTAAAAGCAGCACCAGAGGGATTTTTCTTAGCAAGAACCCACAAGCAATTTACTTCACTAGAGGAAAAAATGCAAAGAAATCCTTTATCACAAAATAGCTTCTTGAATCTTTCCACCAATAAAACTCCCTTCCATCCAAGAATGCCTATCCTCCTTGCTGATAACAAGCAGTGGAGATAAATATTTTATTTTTTTCTATAAAATCCCAAATGATTTTTTCAAATAAAATAAAAATAAAATCACTACATGCCACTGTCAAAAATACTCCTAGAAGAGGTAAATGTCACTTTAAAGGCTGCATGTTAAAATATTTAGGAGAAAGAATCTACTTGTCAAGCTCCAACAGAAAGCTCTGAAGAGGTTATAAGTGCATCTATCAAATTTTCATCTACCTTGGGGCTGACCTACTGGGAAAACCATAGAAAGCCTGGCTTGGTGTTATCAGGTAGTTGGAAGGGCAGGGGGTTTAAAGATCTGGATAGTAATACGGTCACAGTCAAGTAAAAACACGGGGCTTAAGAGAAGACTACACAACAAGTCCCAGTGGAGGCACCTTGGCACTGGACATTAGTAGCTACATTCTGCTTTAAGCCACGGTTCAAGCCCAGGAACTGAACCCACCTGATTGATGGACCATCAAATCCCTTAAATGAACTCTGATCTCTCACTCCAAACCTAGCAAAAGAGTACCCATCAAATCTTTTAAAAAGGCCAAGCCAGCAAAACCTAAGGGAAAAAAATTTTTTAAGTCTAACATAAAGAGCTTCCATGGCTCTCCCCTTTGGGAATTATATTCAGTAATTTTTTTTAACAAGGAAAATTTGGTTTTAAGGAGCTTCTGGGAACATTTAACTTGGACTGAAAAGGTTATTTGCTCAGTGTTAGGCTAAAAGCCAAAACCCACTTTTTGCCAGAGATGATTTTAATATTATACCTCACAAGAGTATTGTGTCATGTGAGCAGGCGGCAATGATAAGCAGCGCAGTAGAGTTATGGCTTCCCCCAAAGACCCATTAAAATGTATTATGAAGTAGAAAATATTCAGAAAATCCAAAAGGAACTCATCTGTACTATCTCAGAAACAGTAAAAATGCTTTCCAAGTTATCACTTCTTTTTTTTCTGCCTCTTCTATGAAAACCACTAGGTAAATACTGTAAAGAACTCAATCCTGCTGCAAAAGAGGAGGAAATGTCTCAAAGCTGTGTGCAGCAATGATGCTCTGTACAGAATTTTCCCTTTAAATGTGCTATGGCTGAACATGTGAAAATATCTACTGACTGTATAAATAAAAAATAAAGAAATGTGAAGTCCTATGATATTTTATTCTGTAAAATGATTCAACCTCCAAAATAGTAAAATGGGTAAAATTAAAAACTACCTAGAACATACATGGTAACTTTTTCCAGATTTATAATTCTAAATTTTAGTAGCTCCAATATTGTTCTTACTTCCTGTTTCAGCTTTTAGCTCGTGTCAAAAAATTTTCCTCTCATCAGTTCTTGAAAAAATTCCCCTATTATATATATATTTTACATATATCTTCATTTAAGTCAGGCAAATGTGGTTCCAAAAGCTGAATTAAACACCAACATTCTTACCTAGCCTTGCAAGAATGTAAAAGCACACCTGCAAAAGTGTTCCAAGCTGCTGTGGAAACAACATTCTCTTTTTCAAAATGACAGTACTCCTGGTTGATAACTGCTGGCATGCAAGCTCCCAATCCAAGCCCATTGACAGCTTGTAGAGTGGACAGATGAGGCATAGAAAATATTTTAAATTAGTTCATTTATCTTGTTGAGACACAGGAAATGGCAACAAATTTCTCACATTTAAAAAAAAAAGAGCAACAACAGAGAAAGATAATGTACCCCCGCCCCCCGAAGGAATGTATAGAAAACTTAGTCCAGTAAGTCAAAACCTTCAGATTATTTTATTCTAACAATTGCCACATCTCATATCTTGAGAGAATTTTTTATGACCCTAAACAACTAAGGGAAATCTAGAAATCACTCCTTCTGAATTTTTGGATGGACTCAAATTCAGGAAGCCAAATAGTTTTGATATCAATGTTTTTTGACTGATTCCAAGAAAATTTTGAGTCAATGATAAGTCTAGAAATTTGTAACAGAGAAATGAAAGTTCTTAAAGGAAAGCTCAAACATGCACATTTTAAGATAAGCCAGCAAAAGGTGAATTAAGAGGAGATTGTGAACTCTGCTAAATGTGAATGTACAAAACGGCCTTTTTCTTAAGTCCTGTTCCATGGTTCATACCAACAAGGTACTTCTTGCTTCGTGGCTCCTTCCTACCCACGGTGATCTGTCTTCTCTCCTTTCATGGGTCCTTCCTAGAAGGACAAAGCAGGGCTTTGAAGCAAGTGGATACAGGAGAGCCAAACACTGGTCACAGAACTAGCTGTGCCAGTATCACTGGAAATCAGGGAACCATGTTAGAAATACTGTCGCTTTCCTATACTTACTAGAAAATCTGGTTTGTAAGTCTAAGGGGGTACCTAAAAATCTGAATTTTTAGTAAGTACACCAAAACGATTCTTATGCAAAGCCAGATTTGGAAATCAAAGTACCATCCAAACCAGCCCTCTTTATAAACTAGGAGCAAGAAGCAGGCAGAATTGGGGGGAGGGAGGCCTGCATAATTGTAAATGATCATATAAAATTTCTCATCACAAGTTTAAATAATTACAGAAGGTATATTTATTGTGTGTTAAATACTAACATTTAGAAATAAAGTATGTACCTCTAAATACCATGGTGATTTGATGCCTCCATCAACCATTTAAAAGAAATAAAAGAACAAGGTCTTCTTTACCAGATTTTATATCATCTCTTACTGTCTTTAAATTTATATTATGTCGGGGCTGGGGATATAGCTCAGTTGGTAGAGTTCTTGCCTAGCATGCATAAGGCACAGGGTTCAATTCCCAGCACCCCACCCCCAAAAAGGCATATTAATTGAACTTAAATTTTTTAAAATTTCTTATGAAAAAGCTTTAGGATTTAAAAAATCTTCTGGTTTGACTATTTCATTTATTCTTAGTTTATAACTGATCAAAGCTCCATATGTTATAATACTGATAACTGTTAAAAGAAAAAAAAGTACATTTTTGTTAGGAATACCTTCCATAATCAGAAAGAGGGATATTTTTAAAAATTATTTTATGGATATTTATAACCCACTCATAGAGTAAGACAGGTTCTGTCATTTTAATTATCTTTCTCCTAAAGGAGTTTTGAGGTTTTGTTGCAGCAATGTCTCTTAATTCTTGTGAATTCTTCCTAAATTATATGGCTAAATGCATACTGATCATTATGCATCATCATCCACCAGATGATACCCTTTGAGTAGTCCCTCAGTTTTGACAAAAATGAAGAAAAGGAACTACCTGAATTGTCAAAAAGTCATGTTACCCAAGCCATTCCTCCCGGTTTCTTTTTCCAACTTTACCTTGACCAGTAATTTGCATCAGTCCTCTATTTGGCATGTCAGAGGGTCTTCCATCACAGAGCAGGGCATGACAGTAAGATCAGAGATAGAAATGTATCTAGAAATGCATTATCCTTGCAACTGTCCTTATGAAGGGTACATGAGTATGTGTATATCAGCTGCAAGATCTCTGCCCATGATCTTACATGTGTATGTCCATGTTCCCAGGGGTCTTCCAGTAACCAAAGCAGTTGTCAGAGGACAAAATCAAACACCAGGGAACATGCTCACAGTAGCACAGACAAGAGAAAAGGAACAGAGTGGTGCTCAGCTCCACACTTAACCTCCCAAGGGCAGAGTACTAAAACTAAGGATAAGAGTAAAACAAGCCCATGCCATCATGAACTCTCTTCTGTTTCCCCTGGGTTCTCTCTTGGAACAAGCCCTTGCCATCATGGGCTATTCTCTGCCCTGGGCCTCACTGTCTATAAGGATTGTGCTAAGAAAGAGCAAAAAAAACAAAAAAAAAAAAAACAAAAGTGGATAATTATTTCCCTTTGTGACATATTACTTCAACAGTAATAACTACTCAGATATTGGTTTTGCAGCAATCAATGTAGGTAAGAACACACATCCAGTATCCTGTATGGCCTGATTCAGAAATTCACAATTTAGGCTGGTGAAGTTTAAAAATACAGAAATAATGACCAATGTTTATATCATTTAAAGAATTTTACTGCTTGCTCTGGAATTCAAATGTTTAAGAAAAGAATAACTTTTTAAAATGAAAAACAACAAAAGAAAAAAAAAAAGGAAAAAAATCTAAGCTCCTTGACTACATGCTCCATTCACTTTAGGACAGGTTAATGCAGAAGCCCAGTGGGGAGCACCGTTTTCTATAAGTGCTAAAATTATCCCGCCAAGCAGTCTAAGAAAAAAAACACGATAGGAAAAAATACAAAAGACAACAAAACAATCCCACATTACTATAAGCAGAGAACGGGAATGGGGACCATAAGCCTAGATACCAGTTTTTCTCCAGCAGGAGCTTTTAATATGATGCCATCTACAAGCAAAATTAAATGTCATCTGGAGGACCCAGAGCTGCTCTAGGGTCAGCCACCAATATCTTACAGTGTAAAAGTGAGGTCAACCAACAGACCTGAAAGAGTCTATTTTTCTGCTCCTTTTTATTGTTCCCCTTAGCTCTCTCTAAACAATTACAGCTCATTAGAAACAATTTTCTGCATAGCCTCATTGGGTCTTTCAAACAAGGAGAAAGAAAAGTCACGAATAAGCCTAGACTGAGAATTTTGAAAACAAAAGGATTCTTTGGTTTAGAGGTGAGAAAACTGAGGCCTGTAGAAGCTAAGTGCTTGTCAACTGTCATACAACCACAGCCAAGGACCAAGGATGCCCAAGGAATGCCAGCGTTCTCCCCCCTCTGGGGCACTACTCCCAGAGAACCTTCCTGGTCCCTTTCTGCCCATGTCCCACAGAGTCACCTGCCCCACAGGTCTCTTCAGTTCTTTAATGTGTTCAGGTCCATCCCACCTCAAGGGTCTTGAATGTATCTCCCTCTCTGTACCTAAATAACTGCCTATCATCAGCCTCTTCTTGTCTGCAACTACTAGTCTTTTAGTTCTTAAAAGTCATATCTTCAGGGTCATCCTTTCTTGCTCCTCCAAATTAGGAAAGACCCCAAAATAGACATTTTCATGACATTGCACTTTCTAACCACACTTCATAATTGATCATTTGTTTAACATATCTCTCTTCCTAGACTTATGAGATACAAAAACACTGGAACCTATATGTTCCTGTTCATCACTATAAGCCTTTATATATATATATATATATATATGTTCAAGACCTAGAAGATGGTAAGGACTCATTAAATATTTGCAGGTAAATTTAATGAATATTCACTATACATCAGATACTGCTTTGAGTATACTGTATATACGATTCATTTCACCATCACCTACACTGTGGGTGAGGTAGGTACTAGCATTATTTTCCTTTTAAGATGAAGAAATTGAGGCACTGCTGTTCAGGGGCTTCACCAAAATCATACAGCTCATAAGTGGAAGAGTTGTTTAAAATATATACAACAAAGCACTGGGTATCATTTATAGCAGTGACTTTCTGAATGTTCACACAGACCTACATGGGAGATAATCAATCCTTTGAAAAGTTGCTGAAGGGCAAGCCTATTAACAGTAATAGGCCCTTTTGGAGAGCACTATGCGGGCATTTTCCAAAAGCACTTCATAACAGACTTCATATTAATTATTATTCATATTCCAGTAACAATAATTTCTATACCACACACAACCACAATGGCTAATGACACAAAATGTTCATCATGTTCATGTTGAATGTAAGTTGTGACTCTGTTCCAGGTCTTCCTTAAGCTAGGATACAGACTAAAGGAACAACTGCTACATGAACCAAGCCATTGTCAAGGAAGGAAAAATAGAAGATGATAGTACCATGTCGCAGCACCTACAGCTTCAGCTTGGTAGTAGCACATCCAGGTTGTTAAAAACCCTGAGCTCATGATCCTTTTCACCTCAAGTTTCCCAGCCCACTTAGGAACAAGCAACTAACTCCATTAAACAACTTATTTCTGTAACATACTAACATACGGAACATAGTAAAATATTTTATGACAGTAAACACTAGATCATTCAGAGCTTTGTCTTCTCTATGTACTTGATTACAGGGATCTAAAGGTGATAATCTGAATAACAATTTTCCACCACAGAGCGTGGACTAGCAGTTGAATCTTTCCTATAATTCTCCATAGTTTTTTGGTCCTCTCTCTACATAATACTTTTACACATTCAACCATCTCTTTAAAAAAGACCCTTTTTGAGGAATTCAATCCAAATTCCCGTAGAGTTACAACAGACAGAACCTCTCTCATCTTATCTTTGAGAGAAGAGATATGGAAGAAACTAATCTGTTCAATAATTTTACTACTTAAATGATACTACCTTGTCTCATAAAGAACTAAACTTCTATTTTGCCTAAGGCACTTAAGATGCAATAATTCATGATTCCTTATATCACATTGGATAGAATTACCTCATTTTACAAGTGACAAATAATATTAGATACCTAAGGATTAAATTCCTTGCCTAAAGTTCCATAGCCAGAAGCAGAACTAGAACAAGATCCCTCCTGGTGTTTGCCCTTTGCACAGAAATGCTAATCTAGGTTTCTGATGAAATTGAGCTAATATGAGACATGGCCAGATTAAATATCACCATAAGTTTAAACATACACATAAGTTGAAACATACTAAATATGCTCTTGCATGAGTGCTCACACACACTGTCATTCTCTCTTTCTTTCTCTCTCTCCCTCTCTCCCTCTCTTCCTCCTTCTCTAAATACATACAAAGAAAACACTGAGTAGGGGGAAATGTTCCTGAACTGATGAGGATATGAACACTGATGAACAGAGGAAACTCTACTTATGTGATAAATAATTAAAAATGTTGGGTACTTCTTCATGAAAATAGCCAATAAGGAAACTGTAGGTCTCATCCCTGCTTGAGTGAATCATAAACAATGCCTAGAAGCATTAATATTAAATAAAGAAAAAAGACCTTAATGTTTGGTGCTATATTTTTATCATCTCTCCTAAATCTGAAAATTTCCTTTTATTGCATACAACTGAATCATTCATTCTACTGAACAGCAGACTTAAGTTCCTTTTGTCAGCTCTGTGTTTTGCTACTGCAAATGCTTGACAAAATTGCCTGTTTCATTCTTATTCCCTGTAGATCTTCCTGCCCTGGAGAAAGCAGCTGTACAACAGTGTGAGATTCTGAACTGAGCATGACAGCCCAGCAGTTTTAAGATGACATGTCAAATCAGCAGACAAATGCTAGCTTAGGGAGAAAGCAGACTCTCAGGAAAAGGACTGCCTGTAGCCCTCTGAGGGTACCCTGCGAACTGAGGACAAGAAGCAATCAGAGCTCTGTATCTGCAAATGACTACAGGAGAGGCCCATTCCCTTCTACCTTCACTCTTAGGAGAACATATACTGAAAGGCTCTGAAAGATCCAGTGAGGGTTTGTAGGTGCCCTCATTGGAGAACCATCAACTCTAGTGCCTCCTGTTGATCATGGTAATAGTCACAATGCCTGACTAGGTTCTCTTCATACCAACTCCCCAATCCACCCGCTAGAGATTCTAAAATAAAATTCAGTAAAATACATTATCTCAGGCTGGGGGTTGTGGCTTAGTGGTTGAGCGCTTGCCTCACATATGTGAGGCACTGAGTTCGCTCCTCAGCACCACATAAAATAAATAAAGGTATTATGTTCATCTACAACTAAAAAAATTTACAAAAAAAAAAAAATACATTATCCCTAAGATGACTTTTGGTATGAGTTCCTTTAAAGCACTGTGATGTATGAAATCAGAGAGAAATCTTTTAAGTCCATTCCAGGTTAACTCCTCATTTATATCTTTCCTGAGTATGGTCTCAGGCCCCTAGGTGAGGCTCTAGAGACACAGATGAACAGGTCACAGTCTCTGCTTGGAGGAAAGATCAACTCTCAAGAGAAGGAAGCTTCACAGGCACTGATTTGATTATTATGTTCCCAGAGACACCATGATGCCTTTCACAGTGTCAAAGACCAGGCCAAGCAAAAGGCACCTGGTGTCTAAACATCATTCGCTAAAACACCTTTCTAAAAGGTGCCTGCTGGCCAGCAATTAGCTCTCATGGATCCTGCTCTCATGTAATTTCAAAGGCAATCTTTGTGATATTTGGCCTGTCCTTTTAGTTTCTCAGGTAACACATGCTTTTCCTTGCTAGTATCTGGTTTACCTTCCCCTGTTTGTCCTTCTGAACTCATTTCTAAGGCTATAGGCACTTTTTTGGAAGACACTGGAAAATCCAAGGATTCCTTCCATCAACATGAATAGGTCTGTCTCCACATTTCCTCATGCACTGCAGTGATTCTATCTGCCAGATTTCCTCATTATCCCTGCAGGCTCTGGGCCCATGGGTTGTTTAATGTTTTTCAGCAGAAATGCCAGGTGTGATTCTGGCATTTTGGGTTGCCAACATCTTCAAAATAAAAGAATGCCAGGAACATACTACTGGAGACACTTTAGTCAATGGGGTATAGTACCACCTGCGAGATGTGATTCTTTCCTGTGATTTTTTATCCGTTTATATGGAAGATAACAGCATAAGCTTTCCTGTGTTTTTCCTCATTTGTCCGAAGTTTGGTGTGCTATAGGGGAAATAGGTAGGGATGTTCTTCTAAAGTTATTTAAAACCCTGTACATATGAACCTTGCCAAATCATAAAATTAGGAAATTGCATTCAGTCAGACTAAGTCTTTCCCTTAGCATTTTAGCCACCTCGTTATTCTTCAATTTCCTTCCTACAAACACTTGGCCCAGATCCCAAAGTTCATGCCATATCTATGTGTCCCCTTGGCACATAAAAGAGATTCAGGAAAGGAAAAAAACAATAAAATTTCAGGTTTACTGGCAGTATTAAGTGAAGTAATCCCCCTACGCATACACTTTTCTTACAGGAAGATCACTTACTCAACCTTTCCATTCACCTGCCTGATGAGAATCTATAAACATCTTAAGAGGATAATTTGGAAGACTTACAACAGCAGAAGTTGTTTAAGCTGTAGCATTAGTCTCTGTCAGACACCTGAGGTTTGCCCAAACATTCAATTCATTTATACAAGTGAATAACCTGTTTATTAATCAGGTCAACCAAGACTCACTTAAACTACTTGCTAATAGATCTATTTTATATACTAGTGGTCTGCCAATGTTTTTGTTTACAACTCTCCGATAGTATTCGCAAAACTGCATCTCTCCTTAGAGGTTAAAGTTGAAACTTACAAGTATTTTTCCTTAATTTTAAAGTTAAACAGATGCAAACAATATTATTTTCCTGCACAGAATTCCAGAATATAATTATATGTGTGCTTTTAATTTAATTTTGTTGTCAAACTTTGGGACTGTAGATTTAGCCCACTTTATGTGAAATGTCTGCACTATATATAATCCAATAGACAAAGGTAGTCCTCATTATCAAACCAATCTGCCAAAACACTTATTTTCTATCAGAAAAAATTCTGAATTCATTTTTCAAATCAAATAAGGACATTAATATGCGTCCCATATGAAGCTACTCACTTCTGAATTCCAAGAGAAATAATCAACAGTATACTTGAGTAAAAGCTAGTCCAGAGTAAGCAATGGCTTAAACAACAGAAATTCATTCCTTGCTCACATAATAATGCTAGGCTAACCCACCATTCAGTGAGGTAGCTCTTCTCTAGTCATTCAGGGACCTAAGCTGACCAAGTGTTGCTTTCTCAACATCTGGTCTCTGAAGTCTCTCTGTGGATCAATTCCACTCATTTCAAAGCAGAGTATATACAAGACCAACCTAAGTGAGGCTTTACATTTGCTACCATACCTTTGGCTAAGCCCCTACATGCAAGGGAAGCTGGGTAATGTGGACTGGCCATGGACCAAAGAAGAGCAGAAGAATAGATTTTTGTGAATAACTAGTAGATAACATATACAGATTTTACAATAAACGTATGGACAAGATGAAGTATCATGATGTTTCTTCAGTATTTATTAACTCATCTATCTTTATTTTGCTCTCTACAAACTTGCCCTCAGGACCAGTCCTTTTATTTGTCTACCTGACAGTAATAAATTATTCTATAAAGTAAAAGGAATACTGGAAAAGGAAAAGCACCAGCCCCTTCTCTGAAAATCATTCTGGCATTGATCAACTATAGGAAATAGTACACATTAAAGTTGAGGGTCTGAAAATTACTTCAACCAAAACTATCAGTACACTCTATTTCTCAGAAAGTCTTCACATAACCCCGGGTTACATGAACCTAGCCTGATGATCTCTGTTATATGAAGTATTAGAAGACATATACCGTCCTATTCTAATGTGTAAAGTGTAAGTGCACGCTACAGAGGCAAAGGTTTAGGTAAAGAGAAGCTTGTCTACAGTTACTCTTATAGAGGTTAATGTACACAGTTGAGCAATTCTTTACTCCAACAAATTCATTTTGGCCCTTAAAATGAAAGAACCTCTCTGGCCTTCTATGGGATGTTGAATAGAAAAGAGTTAAAGAGTAGGCCTGAGACTACCATCCCTTGAAGGTCTTGCTGAAAAGGCCAGCCCTTGGCAGGCATATGAGAGCTGGAATTTCAGGAGAGTCCCACTATTTCCTGATAAGAGCAGCTCACTGTGTCTAAATTGATGGTACTAACAGTATGTTTTCCTTCTGGGAGTCTGAGATTCTGGTAGACACATAAGCCTAGGATGCCTATATTATCAGTCCCCAATAAAACCCTAATTAATTAGCTTGTCTGGCTGGCAACATTTCACATGTGTTGTTACAACTCATTCATAAAAGAATTAAGGAGTCCCATATACCAATCTACTAGGAGACTTTCAGAGTTTATGTCCAACCTCCTCAGGACTCTACCCCAGGTGCCTTTTTCCTTTGATGATTCTGCTTTATAGCCTTTAACTATAATAAATTTAAACAACTATATGCTAAGTCCTATGAATTCCCATATTGAATGAATCACTAAACCTGGGGAGATCTTGGGAGCCTCCAATACACATGTAATTTACATTTGACAGACAAGTATAGACTAATTTCAGTCTATTAAGAATATAGTAAGTAAACACAGAAATTTTAGGATGTCTTGAACTAAAGTTATTTGTTTCTAGAAAAGAGTAAAGGCACTTTATATTCAATGTAGTTAAGCTACATACTTTGTTATTGTTACATATTTGTATGCATATATAATATAACAATATAATTTGGCCAATATCACTTCCCAGTACTTCTTCCCCTTAC
>CM053399.1:128572474-128625006 GCA_028644305.1 Xerus rutilus | reverse complement strand
AAAAAAAAAAGCATATTCCACATGTGAAAAAAAAAAGAGCATGTTTCATCATTTTTAAAATAAAGGATGTTTAATAATTACAAAAAAAAAAAAAGAAAGGTGTTTAAATAACATTTTCTCTGATTTTACTGTTTACTTTTTTCCTTTTATTTTTACAAGCAATACAAAGCTTCTCATAGAAAAGCTGTAAATTACACATGTATACAATTATTTTTTTAAAAATTCACCCAATATCCTGCCACCAGAGTCAACCACACCATGGCATATTTCTTAAGTCCCCTTCCTCCATAGTTGCAAGATAGTTGTGGGGAACATACTGGATGCATGATTTTTCTTTTTATCTCATCAAAACATAGTTTATGAAGAATTATTGGTAACAGGAATTCGACTGTTCACAAACTTTCCTTAACTGTGCCAGATACATGTGCAGCCTTGCAGACTCTGAGCCTAAAGCCTGAATGCCTGTTGGTCAAGGCACCTAAGAAACTCAAGTTGAGGGAATGACCATGTGCTCCCTGTGATGATTCAGGCTCACATCTGACAGAGATACAGAAATAAGGTACAGATGCCTTTCTCTACATGGTGACCAGACTGTAACAGTAGCAAACAGTGTTGCCTCTATTGGCTAAACTACATCATTACACCCAACACCACTTGAGGAGAGATGCAAGGTAGACAATGCAGCCTCAAATGTTCCTGGGAAGCACAGAGCCCCCACCTCTCCACTTGCTTCCACACTCTAGAGGCAGTGCAGTTGAAAAGGCAGTGACAGTGAGGCAGTTCTACTTCTTTGTGGCTGTATGGCCTCAACTTGTTAAACACCTTACTCTCATTTTTATCAAAAATAAACTGGGAATAAAGCTATCAATCTCAAAGGGTTGATAAACAATTATTTCACAAAGTCTAGCACAGTCAAAATGAAAAAGACTGTATGACACAAAAATCTTGTGTACCTTACTAATTACTATTGAACATTATTTCACCCTTTTTTTAAGTACCAGAGAATAGAATGGCCAACAACTTTAGTTCCAAAGCTCTGAAAATAAACCTAAAAAACTAAGCCAAGAGCTATGCAAATGGCATCTTTAATTTACCATGTTGTAAATTTCATTCTGAATCCTTTTTTTCCACAGCATGTATGATAACATGAGCTTCAACAACAGGACCATTCTCAACATCTGCCAGCCTGCTTTTCACATCTGTTTTCAAAAGCATATGTAACTGAGACAGAACTTTGATGAATGAATGATAACTGCACCTGAAATCAAAATTTGTTCAGTTGCTTTGATGTGTTGCAAAAGGGCAGGTTTCAGGCTGAGAGGTACAAAGTGGATTTACCAGAAAATGAGCCTCTGGGCCTGTGATGTGCTGCAGAATTAACAACTCTACTTCTGAGATGGCCCATTAAAATATCTCCTTGCTATAGGAAATGACCCCAGGACATACCAAAACGATTAACTTGATGAGTACTGGGAAGATTTTGATTCCAATCACAATTTTTGAGGCTATAATAAAACATATTGGATTCAATCACAAAGGAAAAGTACAAGTTCAGAATAAAGAAAGTACATTAGTCAAAAGAAGCAGGCTTACCCACACATTAAGGCAACAAACTAAACATAAAATAACTGAACACAAAGTCTTAAGAATCCAGCAGAAAAAGGTGACATATTGAACTAGGAAAAGTCCACAGTTTGCCAAGCAAAACTCAGGCTATCACATCTGTATTCTTGAGACAATAGGATGAGAAACAGCATCTTTACTAGAATAGTAAGGGAATGAATACCACTCCTCAGTTCCTAGTGAGACGGGCTTTCATAATGAGCCTTCATCATTATAGTTGTTGTTTTTGCCTTTGCTATGTCTAGATTCCGAGTCTTCCCTGGAAAATATCATAAGTTTCAAATGTCCAATATGCCATATATTAATGAATTGCAATGGAAATAGCAAGAACTTTAGCATAGATCAAAAATTTATCCCAAGTCAGCCACTTCCCCTATCTATACATTGAACAATTATTTATTTCTGTTCCCTTAAAATCATCTCAGTTTCCAATTAAAATGGTTTGAAATGATGCCTAGTATAAAACATGAGAGTAAGAACTTTGATTTTTATCATTTGTTGCTTTTGCTACTGTTTCATCACAGTGGACACCCAGAGCAGAGCCTGGAAAAGGGCCCTGGAATCTCAAATTCATAAAGAACTACTGAGGATGACAAAGATGACCAGGTGCAGCACCCGGTTTATGGGTCCTAAGAAGCTAATAAATCACATGTCACCTACTATATGCAAAGTTACTAAGCTCTGTGTCTGTTTAGGGTAGGGGGAATGCTGGCAAAACACCCAGTTGCAGAACTGCTTCACCAACAACATATCATGCCCACCACCACAGCAGAGATGCTCTCCTCCATGGTTATTTACTTAGAAAACAAATAAGTACCTTCCAGGAGTTAACTGAACAACAAATAAATTACTACTAACATGCAAAGATTTACTAAGCTCTGAGATCTGTTTTGGGGCAGGGGACACTGGCAAAATACTCAACTGCAGAAATGTTTAGCCAATGACATATCATGCCCACCATCATAGCTGGGATGCTTTCCTCCAGGGTCCACTTGGGAAAAAAAATCATTTCACATTCCTACTCATGCAAAAAAGAGGGGATTTTGCTCACTGCCTCACAAATTCAAAGGAAGGAGACCATGGTTCTCAAGGACAGAAATCATATATTCACCAAATATGGTAGATTTCATCAGATATCCCAAAACCTTTTTAAATTCCTAAATTTATGATGACCAACAGATCATATACTTTTTTCATGTAAACTGTGTGTTCTGACGTGCCAAAATAACAATTTTGTGTCACAATGTCAGTGCTAGGTTCACCCATTACCTTAATAATGCCTCATACAGCAGGCACAACAGGTACAGCAAAACAACAGACTACAGCAATCTGGTCTTTTAGGGATACTCTCAAGTAAATGAAAATGCAGAGTGAATTGCTGAAGTTAATGGAGTGCCTGAAATATTGTAGAAGTATCTTCATACTTTCATATAAAGTCAGTAATGTGGACTTTATCAAGATTTGCTCCCAAGTATAAGAATAAAGTGATCCAACATTAAGTATATAAAACTCTCTAAAACAAAGGTTTCAACTTTGTCGATATTTCAAGAACAGTGTATATATATACACACACACACGTGTGCACACACACACACACACACCTGTCTATTCACTTAAAAAAATTCAGATGCTGGGAAATAAGCCTAAAAATGACATCCTTTTCTCTGAAGATGCACTATTATCTTTTTGTTTGAAGGCAAGATTAGTTTGCAGTTCTTCAGATAGCAAATTCCTGTCCAAAACTGTCTTTTTAAGAGCTGTCAATGTTAAAATGCTGTTTCTGGTTAACAAAACCCACGTGCCCACATCACCATGAGTTAGGGTTCTAAGACACCTGCCACTAGTGGAGTTTTATAGATGATAGATTTACATGTCTCTGCACCTCTCTGAGGCTTTTAGCTGTCTCTGACATACTGACTGTTTGTCAAAGCTTTCCAACACAACTGACACAAGGCAAGAGTGAATTAGAGTTTGACAGGCCCTACAAGGCTAATGATGCCATGTGAGAATATTTTCAAACTTAATTCAAGAATGCTTCCCCCATTCTCTTGCAAATTATATCTCCCCAGGACTTACCATACTTATATCATATATTGCACACATTTAAAATTCAATGAAATAGAAAAGAACAAAAAACAGGTAGTGTATCTGAAAGGAGATGCTTATTTTCATAGAAAATACTAAAAACAATTAATTCTGCATCTCTGTGTCTGTTTTCAGTTTTTCAAAAGATCAGGAAGCTACCCAACTCAAAAGTCAGCGTGGCCTACTGGAAAGAGCACTAGGGTTGGTCTGTGAATCCAGGTTTGATACAGTACTTCAATGATTAACTATATAACATACCTGCTTTAAACATCTAGGTTCTCATCCACAAAAGAAATCATCATCACTTCATGACAGTTAATTATTGATACTTAGTGCCAGTGACTGGGCTAGTATCATATGTATCTAATTTAATCCTCAATGAGAAAATGATTAGGGATGCAGTACAACTATCTCAGTAATAATTTGAGATATTATGTCTTCATGGGCATAGCTATGTGAGATCAGGACTTTCTGAATGGAGTAAAGGAGTCTATGGCTAAAAGCTTTGTGAGGAGAAGGTTTCGCCAAAGTTGAACATTCTTCAGAAGGAAATCAAACACTGAGTGTGAGGGGGAAAGATGGCTGCCATGGATTCTAGTTCTCACTTTCCAAAACATTCTCCCTTTCTCTTATGGCTTGCATTCTTTCCTCTCACTTCCATTTTTCTTCCTCACTTTTTCATTCTCCGAAAAGTCCTATGCCCCTGAACTACCTATAGTATTTAGTCATTTCCATAGTCAATCTAGTAAAATTAAAAGTATTGATCTATAATTAACTTTTAAATGACAATTAACAGTAGTAAAATGTGTACACTTACATAAGTTTCAACAAAAGCATAGTTGTTCAACCTCCACAATCAGGATGTACAATAGTTTCATCAGCACAAAAATCTCCTTATGCCCTCTTTTAGTTAAGGAGACAAGCCCTTGATCAAATGTTTTGTAAATATTTTCTCCCAGTCTGTGGCTTGTTTTTTCATTCTCTTCACAGTAACTTTGGAAGAGCAAATGTTTTTATTTTTATAAAGTTCAATTTATCAATTTTGCTCATGGGTCAAGATGTCATTATTTAAAAGATCTCTGTCTAACCACTGGTCACAAAAATTTTCTCTACAAGTTTTATAGCTTCTAGCTTGATTTTCAGTTATTTTTTTGTACCCAGTATGAGCATAGACCAACATTCAATTTTACAGAAATAATTTAGATTTCAAATTGTTCATTTGTTGAAATATCAATCTGACTACATTGGAACTTTTACAGAAAATAAAAT
Source organism: Xerus rutilus (assembly GCA_028644305.1). NCBI lineage: Eukaryota > Metazoa > Chordata > Mammalia > Rodentia > Sciuridae > Xerus > Xerus rutilus. Next base: position 128,620,029 of record CM053399.1, on the reverse strand, counting down.
AACCTTATGTGTATGAATTTATTTCTGGAATATCTATTCTTTTTATTGTTTTATGTATCTATCATTTTACCACAATATCTTATTGTAGCTTTATAGTAAAAATTGAAACAAGATGAAAGGCATCCCATTTTATTGTTCTTCACAAAATTATTTTGGACATTTCAGCTGTTATCCCTTTCTCTAAACATTTTAGAATCTGATCATAATTTTATATAGTAAATCCTGCTGGAAATCTAATTAGGAACATACAAATTTATTTTGTGGAGAACTGATATTTTTAACAATACTACATGTTCCAATCAATTGTATCTCTCTCTCGGTATTCTTTGAGTGTATTCATTGATGTTTTATACTTTCCAAACATACAGATGTTCATATCTGCTGCTAGAGTTATGTATAAGTGTTTCATTATTTTGGTTTTCATGGAAATTCTTTTTATTTTCCACATTCAAATTTTTAATTGCTAACAAATAAAATATAATGAATTTTTATTTTACCTTGTATCTTGAAAAGTTGCTAAATTTATCTGTTGATTTTATTAGCATTCTCATAGATTTTTTGGAATTTTACATAATTAAAGGTCTTCTCATAGATGTTATGACTTCTATTCATTTATCTTTCCCAAAGCACAGCAAGGATTTCTATTCAGTTATAATGCTGGTCAGGAGTGATCGGAATGTAACTCCTGTCTCCTTTCCAATATTATGAGTGGGGACAGGGGAGGTAAAACTCAAGGTGTCAATATTAAGTCTGAAGTTAGCAGTGGGTTTTCTATAATTGCCCTTTATCAGATTGATGAGTCTAGTTTACTATGAGTTGTTATTGTAAATAGATGATAAATTTTGTCAGTTACTTTCTGCTTCTATTGATGTAATCTTATAGGTTTTATTAATCTGTTGATATGGCAAATTCCATTGATATGCTTTTGAAAACTCAATCAGTCTGACATTCCCAGAACAATACCAATATAGCTTTTCTTGAGTATTGCTAATTCAGTTTTCATACATTTTGTTGAACATTTTTAGAATCTATATTCATGATAGATATTAGTTTACAGTTTTTCTTTTCTGGAAATACCTTCATCTGTTCTGGGCATGTGGGTGATGCTAGTCCCATGCAATTTCCCTCTAGATCAAATTTCTTGGAAGAGTTTCAGTAGAATTAGTATAAATTTTTCATTTTTAACATTTTGAAGATATGTTAGTCAGCTTTTCATCTCATAAGAGATTATTACATCATTAATTACCTGACAAGAACAACTTCGAGAGGGAAAAGTTTATTTTGGACTCACGATTTCAGAGTTTCATGGCACAGTCAGAGGACACCATTGTTCTAGACCTCAGCTGAGTCAAAACATCATGGCAGAAGGGCGAGGCAGAGGAAAACCACTCAGCTCATAGCAGCCAGGAAAAGGAGATCATGCAAGAAGCCAGGAACCAAGTACATAATCCTCAAATCACACTCCTTGTGGACATCCTCCAGCCATTCCCCGCCCACCTATGCTTACCACAAAGTAATCCATCAAATTGATTCATCCACAGATTACATTATAGTTCTCATAATATGATCATTTTACATCTTGCACTAACACAGCTTTTGGGGGTTGCCTCATATCCAAACTATGACAGTAGAATATGCCAATGATATGCCTGGACTTTTATTTTGGAAATATTTTTATTTACAAGCTTAACTTCATTAATAGATAAAGAGCCATTCTGGTTATCTATTTCTTATTGGGAGAACTTTATGATATTTTGTTTCTTACAAGGAATGTGTTCTGGTCAACTAAGTTGTCTGTCCTTTTAGTTACTCTAGAGCTTATAGTAATGTCCCCCTTTTCATGGCTGATATTGAGAATTTGTGGCACCTTTTTTTACTCAATTTGGCTAAAAATGAATCAATTTTACTGTTTTCAAAGATTAGCTTTAGGTTTCACTGGCTCTCATTATCATTTTCTATGGCCTTGTCTGTATTGTATCCTTCCTTATCACTTGCTTTTCTGTACAAATTGTTTTTGTTATTTTTGTAATGCAGATTACATCATTAATTTAAGATCATTTTTTCTAATCTGAGAAGCTAATGCTATAAATTTTCTTCTGAACATTGCTTCACTTGTTTCCCACAAACTGTGATGTATTGCATTTTCATTTCTAATTAATTCAAAACATTTTCCAATTTCCCATGTGAGTTCCTCTTTAATCATGGGCAATGTAGAAACGTGTTAATTTGTCAATATTTAAGGATTTTACAAACTTCTTTCTTCCATTGATTTCTAGTTAAATTCCATTGTTATAAGAGAATTTAACTGCTATGATTTCAATTCTCTTAAATTTTTCATGGTTAATAGAATGTAGTCTATTTCATGAACTTAAAGAATGTATTCTGCCATTGCTTGGTAGGACGCTGGGTGAAATAAAGAGTAACTAGCCCAAACTGGTTGACAGTGCTGTTCAGGTATTCAGACAGTAGGGTTCTATTTGTTCCACTGATGACTCAGAGAAAAGCAATAAAGTCTCCAAGTAAAACACAAATTTGTCTACTTCTCCTTTCATTTCTATGATTTTTGGGGGGTTTATGTTTTAAAGTTTTGCTGTTAGATGTATACAATTGTTCAGAATTTAGAAATTTCATGTGTTCTTGGTAAACTGACCATTTTTATCATTATCATCATGTAAATCTACCTTTTTAATCCCTGGTAATATTCCTAGTTTTGCTTGTACACCACCTATATCTATATTAAAAGGTTTCTCATAGACAGCCAATCTTTGGGATTTGCTCTTCCAATCCGACCGTGTCTATACTAATTTAGTACTATGATCATTCACATTTCACATAACTAATATGCTGGATCTGAATCTACCACCTACTGAACTGTTTGATTTTGTCAATCTGTTTTTGTTTCATTTTCTGCCTGCGTTTGATTTAGCCTAGTGTCTTTTTTTTTTCTATTTTATCTCCACTACTGGTGTAAACTTATATCTCTCAATTTAAGTATTTTTAGTTACCCTATAGTTTATAATATTCCCTTTAATTAATCTTAATCTATTTTCAAATATTATCACTTCATACCTAGTATAGAAACTTTGTAACAGCATACACAGAATACTCTCCGATTTCTCTACCTCAAGTCTTATATTGTAATGGGCATACATTTTACTTTTAAATACGCTATAAATTGCAAACATTGTTACTATTTTTATTTACTTTCCTTTTTAATTTCCAGAGCTGTTTGCAAAACTATTACAGCCACATTTCCATATAATAAAATTATGAATAACTATTTATACATATTGTACCAATATTGATTTCCTAGTAATGGCATTGTACTATAATTATATAAGATGCAACCAATGGGGAAAATTGGGTGAGGGACTCTTAAGTCTCTACACTATTTTCACAACTTCCTGTGAATCTGTACTCATATTTAAAAAAAGAAGGAATAAGAGAAATCCAAAGCTTTTATAATAATTTAAATAAATATTTGTGTATGTTTCTGGTACTTAATTTTTTCATAGTATTCTATGTTTGAGAAAATGTGTTCCAACTAATAAAAGTAAACTGGGTATGGGGGAGTTTCATTTGCAATCCCAGCTATTCAAGAGGCTGAGGTCAGAAGGCTGTAAGTTCAAGGTCAGCGTATACAACACAGTAAAACCTCTCAAACCACCCCCCCCACACACACACGCAAAGAAAGGGAAAAAAATCAAATAAAAACCCCTTAACATCACTAAGTTATACATTGTGGACTATCTATATATTAAGGCTATTTTAATAGCTTTTCACTGTAAGAATGATATTACTGCACTGGGGCTACAGCCTAGCGGTATAGCGCGTGCCTTACATGTATGAGGCACTGGATTCGATCCTCAGCACCACATAAAAATAAATACATAAAAAGATATCGTGTCTATTTACAACTAAAAAAAATTTTTTTTAAATAATGGTATTACTAATGTAATTCTAATGTAATATATTATAACAATAATAAGAAGGAACATTTCATGAGCACTTAATATAGCCAGGCACTGAGTTAAGTGTTCTACGTGTCTTATCTTATTTTGAAATTTTCAATAATGGTAAAGGTATATGTGATCTTGATTTTATAAATGCTCACTGAGAATGTAAAGACGGAAAAGAGTAGTTCAGATAGAAATGGGGACAATCATAAACATTTAAGAGAGAGAAGTAGGAGAAACCTGCAAAGAAACCAAGAGGCCAGAAAGAAAAAGAATAACAGACAGTTGTCAATTAAAATCAAGGACAAGGTCTGCAGGAGGCAGTACATGTATGTGGTACAGCTGAGATATGAGCCCAGGTTGTGTGACTCCTAAGTTTCTACCCATTATTATTATATACAAATGCTTTCACATATTACATCAAATGGTACACCTGAGGAACAGTTATCACCACCTTGAGTGCAATTCAGGTGATTATATTCTATAAATAAAATGTAAACTAACAAATTTTTATGTGAGAGAAATAAGCAAGGTATATAAAATGTCACAGATACTGGTAGATTCATAGTAGGACCTAAGGAGGGGGGAAACACAACTACACTTTTTTAAAAGGTTATTTTTATAAAACATATTTACTTATATGTGTCTGAATATCACAGGTGTATAATGTGCTATTTAAACACACTCCTGATTTTAACACAGTATGGTAAAATGCTGTATCCTTCCAAGCTGTCTTTTGTATAGAAAAAAAGTAAAAAATCATTACAACAATATATTAATAGTGATCACTTCTGGGGAGTAAGATAGAGCTAAAGATAACTTTCATTTTGTGTTTTAGATTGAAGAAAAATCTTACTGATAAGCACAAATAATTTTTATAACTAAAACAGGTCTTTGAAAATAAAATGTAAAAATCAAGACAGTCTTATATAATATAGATATTCAAATGCTAACCTCAAACAAGTATGTCAATGTTTAATAGTACAACTTATCTCCTTAGGAGATGCCCTGCACCTTGTATGTCTCAGGATGATAACCTGAACTCTGAGCCTAGCCTGTCATTTCCTTAAAAGTCTCTGGGAGAAATAAAATGTGATTAAGAATGAACACATCTTGCCTGCTTGTTTGCTCTCCCCAATGTAGGTGGGCTGTCACCCTCTCTGCATGCACAGCAGGCTGAAGTTAAAAGGCTGTCATGCCTTATCTATGCAGAATGCACCTTGTGTTGTTGTGTTAAGCACTACAGCTTTGGGGTGGGGGTGAAGCATCCCAAATCAGCCAGTGGCAAAGAGCACAGAAATAGTAATACTGTCAGAGACAGGAAAGGAGATTCAATAGTTCTAAGGCTATCACTAAGATAAACGGGGTTTTGAAATTAAATGGTGATTGCCCCTGTCAAATTGAGAAGCCTGAAAATGCACATATATTAACTGCTAGGCCTGCCAGGAAATGGAATGATTTTCACATTGCTCACTCCTTCATTTTCTAATTATGGGAAAAAAAAGAAAAGAAAAAAAAAAGGATTCTTAGAGAAATGACACCTAAGAGAAGTATTTAAGTTGTTTTATGTTGTTTTGTTTTCTGAAAAAATACTGGAGTAACTAATTCTCCTTTTAGTTATAAGTTGTTCTATCAACTACCGCATACTGTAATGTTCACGTTGTTATTTTTAAAATATTTAGAAATTTTTGAGAAACATCAGAAAAGAATAATATAAAAGAATAATTACATCTGAATGGATTCTTCCTACAGAAATTTTAAAATAAATATCTGCAGCAGTATTGAGTTTATGCCTTTTACTGTGTCCTATAAAAGAAGTAACAATGGCAACATAATCCCTCAAGTCTTTATAGGGACCAAAACAAAAAACAAAAAACAAAAAACCCTCAATGACATATGGTTTGAAGCAGTGCATCGAACAAATAATGTTTCATGACTTTTATTTCATTATAAGCTATGAATAATTTGAAATTTTATGTTAACAATATGCCACTATTAAAATTAAAACTCAGATGTTTTTATAGGTCTTTATGGCCATGGCTAAAATGCTCCAAAAGAATTTTATAATAGCTAAAAAATTAGACACTTTAGATATTTAGAAGATCATCTTCTTTGTTAGAAATTATTCAGACTGCGTTAGTATCCTGACATTAGGAAACAGAAATGCTTATTTCTCCGTGTAAAGAAATGCATTAAAATAAAACCTGATTCATGCTCTCCTTTTGTGTTTCCAAACCCACCCAAAAGAACAAATGACATTTATGGCAGTTCTAAATCTAAATCTTTCCAGCATATAAACCTGTCCATCTCATGCCCCCTGGAACTAAACACCAAGCACTTCAGTTAGCTCCATAAATGGTTACTAAATAAAAGACTGATAGCTGAGTAAGAGAACGACTCTTTAATACATAATTTCCCTCAAAACCATTCCAAAGACGACAAGCTAGCCAGTGGCTTGCGAGGCTAAGCAGGAGGGTCACAAGTTTGAAATCAGCAATTTAGCAAAGCCCCTAAGCAACTCAGCAAGACCCTGTCTCAAAACGAAAAATAAAAAAGGGCAAGGGGTGTGGTTCAACAGTTAAGAGCCCCTGAGTTCAATTCCCAGTATTAAAAAGAAAAAAGAAAAGGAAGAGATGACAAGTTAGAATCCCCAAATGATGTAATGAAAATGATTGTATTATGTTTTAAATATAAGTTTTGTAGTAGAAATCATTTAGATAGATTCCCCAAGAAGGAAAGCTGTTATCCCACCATTGCATCCCCAAGTGATAGCAGTCAAGTAAAAAGCTGTGACATCAGGGCTGAGATTGTAGCTCAGCGGTAGAGTGCTTACCTCATATGCATGGGATGCTGGGTTCAATTCTCAGCACCACATAAAAATAAATAAATAAAGATACTGTGTCATCTATAACTAAATAATTATTTTTTAAAAAAAGCTGTGACATCACAAATGCCAGAAAAGACAACTGCTGAAAAGATCTGTGGAACACTATTCGGGTTTTGTGTGTGTGTGTGTGTGTGTGTGTGTGTTTTGTGAGGTTTCATTTTTGTTTTTATTTTTGTTTTTGTATGTTTCTCCCGATCTCAAACTCAGTGGCTGACGTAGTACATTTTATAGCACTTAAGAGTTTTTAGAATTAAACACGGGTCAAAAATCACTAAACACATCAACAAGTGACACTCATTAAAATAAATCATACCAAATGGCCAGCATATTATGAGTTGCTCTAACACCACCACTGCCTTCATAAATAAAAAATGAGAATTAAACTTTTATAGTAAAATATTTCACCAGACTAGATTGCAAATTTTGACACAGTCAATTCATCATTGTAAAAATCAGATGAGGCTCAGTCTGCTCTGGTCAGAAAGCTCATAAGTCTATTAAAATTACACCTTTGCCAGTATGTCATGATTCTTTTTGTTGAAAAATGTCCACTATTTAGTAAAAATATTTCACGACAATATTTTTCTCCTTTGTACAAGGCAAATAAATGTTTAAAAATTGATGACTTTTTAAAATGAATTATGAACAACAAATGGCTCTAGAAAAAAAAATTTTGAAAGTTCTAATTAACCTTAAGCAATTTCCTGAAATGAAATGTGATCAATTTATTCGATTACTTTATCTATTTATTTAATGTAAAATACTTCGTTGTTTTTTTTAAAAGAAAAATGGGATATATTTTACATTCCCAATAGAAAAAATCCACAATTTGAAAGTTTATCCTAATAGGGAAAAAAAAAGTAGTTTTCTAAAAAAAGGATTTTAAATTAAAACTAAGAAATTCTGAAATAAATACATTTTTCATGGATATGAGAAAATCGTATGTAGTTCCTATTGTGAATCCCCTTTCTTAGGCAGCCACACATCCTGGCTACAATATTCCAGGACAGGCTATGATGTTCTTGACTGTAGGACACATTTCTTTCATGAGAACATTGAACTTCCCTTTCTTGTTCTTTTTTTTTCCCCCACAAATCATACTTCCTTTCTATAAGGAAAGAAATCATACTTCCTTTCTATTTCCCACAAATCATATTTCCTTTCTATATGATTTTTTTTCAATTCATTTCACTTCCTTTGTTCTAAGAACATAAATGAAATTTCTAGAGCTGACATTGTTTTACTTGACTCCTATACTTTAGAAAGTATATGGAGCTAAAGATTTAATACTATCACTAACCAAACTGGCATCCAGAGAAAGTAGGTGTTCACCGTCCCCTACTCATAACAGAAACTGATCACATACTTCAACCCTATCAACTGAGAGCACTCTGTTAAACAGCTACATATCTGGAGTAGCAAAATTGTAGCACCCTAGCATATGCCTCACATTCCCAGATGGTCTACAGTGACCTCCAAGTAAGTATGTCTAATATATACTTTCCCCAACTAAAGCCTGTGCCTCTTTCACTATTGATAAGCCCCTGTGCATGGATAACCAATCACCCAGCTGTTTAGCCAGCACCCTGGCTTCATTCTGTCTTCCTCCATATCTGGTCTGAATATTTGCCAAAACTTAACAAATACTAGTTTCTTAAGGATTGGTTGTGAAAGTGATTATCAATGAATTTCTCATACTATTTTACACAAAATCCACTGGTCTATCTTGTATTTAAAACTGGTTGTTTACCCATGCATAATTTGGTCAGATAATGCATTAGTCATATGGAGTATACTGTTTCTCTGAGTTATACAAATCTTTCAAATGCTGGCACATATTATTATAAAACATCAAAAGGTCAAATTCATTAATATTACCTCTGATTTCATCAATTTCCTATTAAAGTGTTGGAAAGTTGTCAGTTCATTGTGACAGATACAAGTTGTCTAAAAGTCTACCTTTCACCTAGAAAGCTCAAATTCTATTATAGGCAATAAACAGTTATTCACATCTTAAGAAATGTCTGTCAAATACCCAAGTCAACATAGAGACTGCTTGTGAATCATTCTTTAAAACAGGTATTACATGAAAAAAGCTGCTAGCACAGCTTGCAACTCAAACTATCATACAAATGCTCTCTCTCAATACTGCACTTCAGGAGGTAGCAGAAAGAAGGGCTTTTTATAACTTTCTATTGTCACACAGAATACAGAAAAGGCAAGTGTTCAAAAGTTGAATATTAATGTAATTAATAATTTTGTGACTTATCAAGAACTTCCTAGGTAAAACTAGATTTTCAAAAAGACAATGACTACCAGAACAATTTAGTGCCAAAGTTTGATTTGTGCTAAGATGCCAGTCATTTTTCAACAGTGAGCGTGACCAGGCCTGTATAAGCTCCTGAGAATTGATTTAAGTCCTCAGAAATGTTGAGAGCTAGTTGACATCATATTGGCAGTATGAAACTGAATGTCATGAGCATAATTCCACCAGTGAAACCTCCAAATATGGTAAATCAGAGCCTTCCCCCTTCCTTGTTCCAGAGAGCTATTTGTTAAATATTTATCAGTACATCACTAGTTATAAAAGCTGTTTCATTTACATCTTAATCTGAAATTTTAAATTAAACAACTGGAGATGTGTGAAGAGGGCTTAAAAACAGCACCTTCAGATGAGACTTTAAGAACCACGGGTGCATTACAAACATTGACTTATTCCCAGTGGCAAAGTGATCAATTAGGATACCTGAGTTAGAGGAGTCCAGACTGGCCTCTAAAATTTGAAAGAACCTTCTGAGAGGTTGCCCAATTAATTTTCTCTATGGGAATGCAGAGGGCAAAGCCAGGAACAGATGAGAAAATTCTGATTTAAAAAAAAAAAAAAAAAGTGTTCTCATGGGCCAGTCATTCCTACTCCTAAACCACTCCCCACCACATCTTGCAAGCTAATAGATGCAAGAGCACCTGTCAGTGTTCAGCAGAACCACATTGAACAAGATTGTATACCAACACACAAAGACCATGCTCAAACAAAGCAATGGCTATATTGTTTTAGAATCCTGTTTTAGGGGGTGCTGGGTTTATGGCTCAGAGGTAGAGCGCTTGCCTACCATGCGTGAGGCACTGAGTTCGATCCTCAGCACCACATAAAAATAAATAAATAAAGATATTGCATCCATTTACAACTAAAAAAGTATTTAAAAAAAATAAAGAATAATGAATCCATTAAACACTAATAATGATTGTAGCTTTCCAAAACCATAATGTCTCTCCTTTCAAACACTGTTGACCAAGAAAAAGCCTGTGGCTTATTTAGCACTGTCTAACAGCTGCCTCAGTTTGGCATGTGTTTGTTGGTATTGACCCAGTCAGTGTTGGAGTGAAAGGGGTGACCTCGATTCTGCAACCCTGACCACAGCTCACTCACTCAATTAAAAGATCTGTCAGTAATCACTACTCACACAGACAAGATCAGAAAAAATGGACCATTCTGCAATGCAAGCTAAAAAATATTACTCTCTCGCAATATTCTTTAATCAGGAATTATTTGAAGTTCTACTTATCTATCTAATAATGGTTTTTAAATTAGTCCTCAGGAAAAATTAGTTCAAAACTAAAAATTTAAAGGCACCAATCAATTTCCTTTTGCCTTGCAGTTTTCCTCTCAAAGATAAGGAAAATCCATATTAACAAGATAACATTTCATGAATTTACACATTTTCTCCTACAGACATCTACAGCCTTCAAAAAGTATATTATTTGTAGTCATGTCCATCTGACATTTTCCATTTTACTCAAAAGATTTTATGGTTTGGTATTATAGCAATATACAAATTTGACAGCTTGCAATAGGATCTAGTCCCTGTAGTAAATCATTCTGACAGTTAAGTACTATACAGTCACTAATGTGTTTTTTTTTAAAAAAAATAACTACACATATTAAAAAACCCTATGATGTTATAGACCTGTACATTGAAATCTTGAAGAACATTATTTCAATGATATTGAAAAATTTTATACAAGAATAATAGAACCCCACAGCCCAAACCATCATCACATCATCTGTAATATCTTCTTCCTCTGAGTTTAAACAACAAATTTGCTAATCACTGGCAATGTTTACTATTGGTTTTAGAATTTCCTTTTGTCTTTAAAAATAACTGAACATGTGAATAAATTTGTACATCAGTTAATGTGGAATATGATTACTTTTTTTTTTTTTTTGCCTTTTACAATGCTACTATTTTTTCTTCTTTTAACGTGATGAAAGATAATCAATGTGTCTTTACATTTCCCAAAATGCATCAGTGGAGGCCCTGTCAAATACAACACAGATTCCTTCAGAAAGACAGTGAAGTTGCCCACTAACACTGCTGGAGCATTAACTAAATAGATCTGCAAGTGATCATACAGCAGGAGAGGCAAACCCCATCTTTCCCTCAGTGGTTCTATTTTTAGTATTCAGTACATCTGATAACTTGAGTCAGTTCACAATAGCACATGTACCTTCCTGTAAGAAATAGGAATCCTGATTGTATTTTTTTTTCTCTTTATTCAACTCTTCAGATGGAATACCACAGTGAAACCACTCCATTTTCAGAATTGATGTACCTTTCAAAACTATAATCTTTAGCTTTCAAGTTCACTATTATTTGCCTTCAGGTACAAATTTTGAAGTGTATAGAGGCTTCTAAGCAGAATAGTATGTTCTTAGCCAGATACCGAACAGCTTGTAGCTCAGTCATCATTGCAGTGTAAATTCCTTTTCAAAATAATGTTCTTCACTCAGAAAACACTTGTGCCTGGCTGGGTTCACTTGTCAAATAGGAACTGGAGGACATTGAATGCCCAGGGGCCACTTCAACTATTCCAAATTCATTCCTCTCTCTGACTGCAGAAATAGGAATCAAATGTAAAAATCTTAGAAACACCTAAAGATGAAGAAACCAAAGGCACTGTGCTATCCCACTAAGAGGATGGATGTATTCCTTATCAATGAACAATGTCAACTTTTTTATGCAAGGGGAGTAATCAAAATATCATCTGTGTCAATGCATACAATTTAATATTTAAGTATTCTTACAACATTCATATTTGAAAATCTTACCTCCAAATAGAAAGAATGCTTAAAACTAATAATTACATTTAGGGTTCACAACAACATTCCAAGATTTTTTACAAACCACAAACCTGCTTTGCTTTCTGTTTATAAAAAGTTTACAGCTCTTATAATTAATCTACAAAAAGTGATCAATGCATGAATGGATATAACAAATACCAGACATCCATGCTTTTTTAAACTAGTTTTTTTTTTTAGATTTTTTTAAATGTCCTTCCCTCAGGTTTTATAGTGAACTCTAAATATTTTTATGATTTGCTTCTTGACCATGTTGCCTCCTCCTTTCTATGTGATCATACTATAAAATCATTTATCCTCTCTAAAATCAAGTACCTAATTATTCATCATCATTTCTGTGCATATTTTTTCTACAACGAAGACAAGAAAAAGTCACTCTACCTTAATGGGTATTTTATATCTCTCTACCTTTCTTCTTCCAGTTTTCATTTTTGCACAATTTTGTTCCCTTTCCAAAGATTCAGTTATGACTACGGAAAACCAATCACATAGTAGAGAAAACAGGGCAGAAGGTAAGAAGAAAAGGAGATGAGTTTGAATAAATTCTAAAACCTATAGCATCTGAGGACCACTGCTTTCTTTTTGTCCTCAAGCACAATCACCTATGACTTCAAAAATTCCTACACTGGCCATCCTTGAGCCACACACAAGAGCACAGGTAAGGACCTCAGTGTTGTTCTTATCCTTGGTCCTGCGAGATGCCAGTATTCTGCTCTTTTCTGATTGAGCAGAGGATAATGGCAGGACACAGAGAAGGGACTGCAAATGACAAAACTTGCCACAAGATGACTTTTCCCATATGGAAAAGTCATTGCAAAGCAAATGAATTCATCCTAAATGAGTAGGAAATAAAAATAGTAAGTAATTCAAAATCTGCCCTGAAACACCAGAAGAATGCTGAGTCTAACATAGAAAATGATTCTCCCCATTGAACTGGCTGCTCTGAGCCCATTCAGGTAATACTCAGCTATTCCTTCCACAACAGAATGATTCTCTTTAGTCACTGGTGCTTTAGACTAACCAGAAGCTTGTTTGGATGGAGCAAAAACTACTTTAAAAAGCTCCGAAATGATTACCAAAAAAGTGAAATATGGTCAAAGAAATAGGAAAAGTACAAACTCTGAATGGAGACCACTACAATCAAATATGCTTTTGTAATTTTTTAGTTAAAGAAATAAGTTATTAAAGTATTAAAATCATACCAGAAATAAAAGAAAATGTCTTGAGAATAAATATAGGGTTGTCACTGTTTTCCATTCTATGTTAAGGCCACACCCACAAAGCCACCAGGCAAGGTGGAGAGGCGAGAGGAGGAATCTTCAAAGTACACATCACTTAAACACTGTAATAATCCCCTGAAGAACAATGAAAGGGTGCTTTCACATTTTCTGTCCATTTTTGAAACTGGTCATTACACCTACAAGGAAAACTCTGCTCAAGTAAACAAATCCTTTCCTATATGCTCCACAAAATTCTCTCTGCACAAGTAATTTTACAGAGGAGTTTTTTTTTTAAGCTGTAGGTTAAACTTCTGAATACACAAAAGGCTAACAACAGTATTAGCAAAACACATCTGCATAAATCACAATATTCCATATTCTAGAAAGACTACTAATGAGTATTTTTAAACAGCTCTAATACTTCAGAAGACATTTTAAACTTAGGTTTTCCCATCATTCACTCTTTAAATCTTTTGCAGTTAGTAGCTGTTAGTAATGTTGCATATTACTTTTACAGAAAAACTCAACTTGCCCTAAGGGAAAGTTCTTTTTATATGGCTAAATGAAAACCTGAACTAAAATATTTGCCATTTGGAATTCAGTATTTTGAATATATCCCAAGCAATACTTTCAATGCCCTGGTGTGCCATTCTTTGACCTAGAGCACCACAGTGCAACATATAGACACACAGTGCAAGTGTGGGCAGGGCTCTGATGAGGCACTAAAGAAAAGAAGTGGTAGTTGAAGGGCAACATGCTGAGAATACGGTGTAGCAGCACCACCTAGTGGTCACCAGGGAGAGACTCACAGTTGCTTTTGGGGCTGATGCAGTTGCTTCAGGAAGACCAATTCATCCATTTTTTTCAATCCCCAATTGATCACAGATTTTAAGATCAGAACTTTCGGCCATAAGACATGTGTGTGAATTCACTTCTATTACATTTAAAGGAAGAAAGGTGAGAAGGCCAAGCCCCTCCAGTCACAATCATTTTAAGTCAGAAGTACAATTACTGAACAATCATTTGCTATCTTATATTCATTTCATAAATATTTACACAGTGGCTACTATGTGCATAGATATACCCACATCACAGAATTTTATTCTTCAGAGAAAGTTCATTAGTATTCAATTAGTGTCCCAATTTCTATAAGAAAAGATAATGTTAAATGCAAAATAGATTATGTAATTTTCAGTTATATGGTAGTTAATATGCACATGTTGCCAAACGATTGCTTTATTGACAAATAAGAAATTCAAACAATTCATCAAAAAATAGTACACATTTTTAAAAATTTAGGAATTTCTGTTCTCTCAGGCTTCAATTTGAGTCTATCAACCAAGATGTTCTCTATTCATAAAATGACAAAATGGAATTTTTCTCTTCATGTGTAGATCTTCCCTATACACCAGTGAGTTCTCAAATGAGGGTCATTTTGCATCCCAAGGGCTATTTAGCAGCAGCAGTGTCTATATGGACAGGATGCTGGAATACATATGACAGTAACCACAACAAGGAATTATCTGGTCTAAAATGTAAGTAACACAAAGCTTGAGAAGTCCTAAACTGATAAAAAGATGCTAGAGAAACCATGTCTCAGTCAAAAATGTACATATTGTTTGGCACAACAGGTAATAACAAGTGAAATAGATTCTGACATATAAATGATTCTTATTGTTCCCTATCTATGTGAATAGAAATGTGGATGAACAGTGTGGAGTACAGAAAAGGGATAATGCCCACAGTTCCAGATAAAAGATTAAAACTAACCCTAGTAGGCACATATATTCAATATGCAGGCACAACAAAATAATTTGCCTAGACTCACTTTTACTTAGATAAAAAACCACGAAAAATTACTGGTCTGGTTTCTTGTTGACACACTCATTTTAGATTACCACTTAAATTTCAAAAGAATGCTAATGTCAGGCAAGTGCACTTTTAACACTATGCACAGGCCAGAGCATTCCATTTCTTGGGAAGGTGCTATCTACTATTCAAACAAGTAACCATGTGCAAATATTATTTTTCAAAGTTTTGAGTCTGATCACCATGGGACACTGGTAAAAACTCAGACACAGATCCTGTCATCAAGGTCCTCTTTCTGAACTATTCTTTTTGTTTTGTTTTTTTTTAAGGGAATGAAAAAGAAAAGGAGGTATTAGAGAGTAAAAGTTAATCAAATTTTATTATATGCATGTACAAATATGTCACAATGAAATCTGCTATTCTGTATAAGTAATATGCATCAGTAAAAAAGAATGTGTGGTATGCACAATCGAGATGAAGTACCACACAGTAAAGAAAACTATAAGCTTCTCCATTTTCAGATGTAGTCATCAGATGTCTAGGTTTAACAACTGAATGGGGTTGAAATAAGCCAGGTGGTCCTTCCCTGCTGTTCTCTCAAACCCACTTTGGAAATGGTCTGAGTAATATTAAATCATGAAGGAAGAATTCACTATAGCAGCCCTTAAACAGCTGCCTCAAAGCCATGACACTCATTCTAAGGGGTGTCACACCAGTAACAGAGAAAGCCTTCAGCATAAAAAATCAAAGGTGATTTTAAAATGTGGTATTTGAATTTTTACAAATGTTACTTTTATAATCAGAAGAAAACTAAAGTACTAGACATTAATATTTATCACCCTAAACATTAAATTTTTTTAACATGGTGATTCAATCTTCTTTTGAATATCCTACCTTATAATCTTTGCAACTGTATTATTTGTCTGTCTTGGTTTTTGGGGGGAAGGGTGGGGGGAGTACTAAGGATTGAAGCCAAGGGCTCTACCACTTAGCTACATCCTGGGCCCTATCCATACCATCTTTTTTGTGGGGGCTGAGCAGGGTCTTACTAAATTTTTTGGCCTTGCTAAGTTGCTGAGGCTGGCCTCAAACTTGTGATCTCCTGTCTCAGCATCCTGAGTGGCTGGGATTACAGGATTATGTCATCTCATCTATATTATTGTTCTTATATTATTGTTGATCAGGAGATAAGATTTCAGGCTTTCCTATAAAAGTCCAGAAGCCGAAGAGTTACACTCTTATCTCACACACGAAGTGCGATTTAAACAGTTCATTCATTTCTGTCTTAGTTTATAAAACCTCAGCTGCCACATCCTGACCATTCTGATCTCATCACTCATACTAGCTAACACAATCCCCAGTTCCATGAAAGTGCAACACATTGTCTCTCAAAGTAAAATCCTTAGTGGAGCTATGATGGGAAATAATAGTGTTCACTTACCCTTCTCTGAGAACAAAAGACAGAAGACTAAATCCCGAGTGGCCCAGAGACAGTACACTACTAAGTTCCCCTTTTGGGGAAGAGAGTTGTAAGGAAACAAGCAACCGACAGGAAAAAGTTTCATTGATACTGCCTGAAATGCTCTCCAATGGAAAGAACTCAAGTCAAAACTAACAAAGACTCAAATTCTAGAATGTTAAGACTATCTATATGTTAAATCACGTAGTTAAACTTTAGGAGAAAGTTCTCATTGAATACATAATATAAAGGCCTAAACTAATGAGCTGTTGACTTACAATTGAGCTAAACTTCAAAGTTACTCAATGTAAAGGACATCAAATAACTATATTTTCAATGAAGGAAGAAAAAAAAGAAAAACCTCTTAACGAGACAGATTTCCATAAAAGTTTCTGAACAGATCAGAAAATAATAGGCAAGTTTGGCATATTAACTGACTTATAGCTATTCATGATTGAGAAAATCCTTCAGTAATAATAAAAGCTTTTGTATTTCTCAGTAAGTCTCTTTTTGGTAAGGAGATGAGAAAATTAGGTTGGATATATTTTGCTAAGTCAAGAAAAACCAGTGAAAGGCAAGATAAACACTAAACAATTTAAACAGAGCTGGACAGCTCACTCCATTCCTGACAAATCTCACTAGATGTTCTACACTTTGAAAGTTCACATTAATTCACGAAATGTATTGATCTTTTCCCTTGCTTCAAACAGAATTTGAGGACATTTATGCAGAGTTACAATATTACAGGAAAAAAATTTTAAGGATAGATAAATTTAGGCTAAAGGAAATTTAGGGTAGAATAAAAAGAAGCTTAAGAGAAATATCTGGGAAATGTGTAAATTAATTAAAAAATTAAAAAATTTGAAATTAACACTAATTTATGAGGTAAAAAAGAAGCTTTGCCACTCACCAATTTTAACCTCTGTAAAGGTATTCTGCCTACATCTATTTGTGTCCTTTCTGGGACATTAGTGAATCGAACTTCTGGGACCGCAACGGCGCACATGACATGGGCCCACCTACAGGAAAGGAGACATTAAATATAAACAAAAGTTCCCTAAACTTACATACCTTCATACATCAACCTGGTGATGGCAATCTCACATATGGGAAACACACAAATGAGAAAGACAGCCAAAAGCCTAAATACATCACAAATTTTGCATGTTAAACCTCTGGATATGTTCAGTACAACATAGCACAACACTGTGATATGAAGAACTAGCTAAAGACCAAGGACTCATAGGCGGAGACAGGAGCAAAGCCAGCCTCGGCAATGGTGAGGTGGCTAAGCAACTCAGGGAGACTCTGTCTCTAAATGAAACATCAAACAGGGCTGGGGATGTGGCTCAGTGGTCAAGTATTCCAAAAAAAAAAAAAAAAAAAAGACCAAGGACTCAGTCCTGTCAATATACAGACATTTTTCTACATTTAATATACAAAATAACAAAATTCAGGTTTCCTGTTTCATTTGATGCTAAAATATGTGTGTGCTTAATATAATCAGTATGTGTATGTTTTTTTTTTAATATTTTTTTTTTAGTTGTAGATGGACACAATGTCTTTATTTTATTGCTTTGTATGTGGTACTGAGGATCGAACTCAGGGCCTCACGCATGTGAGGCAAGCGCTCTACCGCTGAGCTACAATCCCAGCCCCAATATGTGTATGTTTAAGCTGGCCAATATGTAGCAAAAGAATAGTCAATTAATAAAAGATATAAACCGAGAATTCAATGCAACCTTTTCACAAACCACATGTCATGAAGCAAAACTAATTCAAACAGCACAATTTTTTGTTAAGAATTAATACTAATTAAGTCTTTAAATTGTTTCTCATGACTATCCTTCTATAACCAAAGGAATCTAGAGATTAGGAGAAATGAAATTTAACTTATTCCTTAGAATCCTACTTAAAACCAAATATCTCCTTTCACATTCTGAACTAGTCCAGAGAAATTTGAACTTTCCTATTAATACTAGTATATGTCTTGTAAATGTTGTACCTCCAAATAAACATAAAGATTTGTGAGGTCTGAAGAAATTTTCAAAGAATTATCAAATCCATCAACCTATTTTTAAACCAAAGCATATTTATTTCAGTTAAACAACATCAGACTCCATCCTGTCTTTCAAAGCCACAGGAAGAGAGGGCAAGTATCAACCCCACCAGGGCGTTTTTCAACATTTAAATGAAAGACAGCATGCTATGGTTTATCCCAAGGGTACAAACAGAACTTATCATGTTTGTCTTTACAGGAAACACCTAACACTTTAACACTTTAAGGAAACACAGTCTGCACAGCCTGTGAAACATCTTTAAAAACTAGTGAAGACGTTTTAGAATAGAGCCAATCATATCAACTTGGACTATGAGAAATGATCCAAAATTAAGCAAAACTACAGTTTCTTAGACTAAACGTCATCAATATAGGAATAATAAATGCCTTTCCTCTCCCTTTTAAGCAATCAGAAACATGTACATGTGTGCATAGTTATTTTAACTCCATCATTACATTATACCAGGAGTCTCTACTCCAATGCTCATGGGGCCGGGCAGGATGTAAACAAATACACACATACCTGGAAATCAAAGTGACCTGGGGACTACCTGCCACACTAAGGCCAAGTTCTCATCCCAATTCATTATTACCTTGTCATTTTTCAAATTAACATTTTAAAAATCTGTATTTTTACATAAAAATCTCTCAATTTGCAAACTTTCAAATAAATTTATAAAATTGTGTATGGGTAAAATAAAACCTATCTTGGGGCAGGATCTGGCCTTCAAGTGCCAAGCTTGTAACTTCTGCTTAGACCATTTCTACATGCTTCTATTCCAAAGGACCCTAAAATATGCCCCATTTTCATTATTAAATATGGCCCCATATTCAACATTAAAGCCTGGTCATGAAAATAAAAATAAAATCCATGCAACCAGCCATAAAAACCAGATTACCTTCCTTTTATATTCCCTGTGACTCTCTTTCAAGACTCTTCATGTTTTCCAGCTCTCTCCTTTAAATCTTAGTATCAACATTTCTTTGTGTCTTTTCTAATTTAATACCTGTACATTCTTGTTAATTTGCTGGTATTAAAAGTAAATGGCTTTGCTGGGAGCAATGGCATGCACTTGTACTCCCAGCGGCTTGGGAGGCTGACGCAGGAGGATCGCCAGTTCAGAGCCAGCCTCAGTAAAAGCAAGGTGCTAATAAACAAATCAGTGAGACCCTGTCTCTAAATAAAAATACAAAATAGTGCCAGGGATGTGGTTCAGTGGTCGAGTGTCCTTGAGTTCAATCCCCCATACTCCCCTCAACCCCCAAAAATAAAAAATAAAAAAAGAAAGAAAAGAAAAAAAGTAAAGGGCTTTGTTTTAATGCCACAACTATAATTGATTTAATTTATCTGAAGATACTTGTTTCAACGTTTTCAGGCATACTCCACTTTTCATATTAAACACTTGGATTGCATTAGTACTTAGATAATATGAACCACCTTAATTTTAAAACTTCCATTAGTAAAAGAAGAGTTATTCTTCTTGTTTCAAACACATCGTGCAGAAGCAAATCTCAGAAAACCCCCACTCTACCAAGGCGAAAGTGCTGCCAGCAGCTGTCTAAAGCACAGAACCCCAACTTTAGAGCTGCAGAGCAAAAGCTTTGGAGTGATGTGTAAATAAGAGGTAAGGCAGACTGTCATGCAGAGATTCTAGAGGGGAGAAACAAATGATGAAACTTAACACAATTAACACATTACTTACTTATTATTCTTAGTTTGCTTAAGAGCACCCCCTCTCAAATTGCAGAGACAGCATTCCTAAGAGTGAAAGAATACCACACAGTTAGACTCATATAACAAGTCATTACCATGTCTATACATCCTAGAACCTCTAATTTTTTAATTTTAAGATCAAAATCATCAATAATTACATAAAGACAATTCAGGTTCAGCTAGGAAAAGGAAAAAGAGAGGGGGCAAGGTAAGGTAATGTTCTGGATACACATCTCCCAGGGAGTACCATCATGGTCCTAGTATCATTTTCCATCGTCATCTTACAGGAAAGTTGTACAACAGAGAACTTGGGAGCCAAGAGAGGTATTAACTAGAATTCTGGAGCACAAAATATATTTTTGTACAGTTCATGAAACTAAATATGTTTGAAAGGTAGACTGCGATCATTTAAAAATGGAAATTGTAATTTTGAACAGCTGCCTATAACAAAGGTATCAAATATTCCAAAATATTAAGTTTTCAAGAATATAAACTCACAATCAAAACACAAAAAAATTTACCAAAGAAGGGGGTACCATGAGAAGAAATTAGATTACACAATTATATCAGACACAAAAGGTAAAATATATATGTCCATGTTTTACTGAAACATTGAAAATGTAAGTAGGAGACTATAAACTAGTAACTAACTAATCATATTTTAAAGACAACACATAGGAATTCTAAACAAAAAAATTTAAATTTGAATTTTAAAGATTATGTTAAATAGCAGGCTATGTGTAATTGAAGGGAAAATTATAAAACAGAAAGACCTGAATAAATAACTAACCAAAAACAAATACAACAAAATATTCAACTAATGGTATTAGGAAAGTCTGTATCCAGTTGAATAAAGTGTGTGTATATGTATGTCCTTGACATACAAAAAAAATTCCTATTGACTTAAGCAAGACAGAATTGCAAAGCTATTAAAATAAAATATCGGCAAATTGTGGAGAGCAGACTGTGCCCTGGTCTGAAATTACTCCAGGATGCATAGAACAGTAGATCTCAGACTATACCTAATTCTGAGTTACTCTACTTCTATAAGGCAATAGTATGCCATGAGTTACTCCAGTTTAAGTTTAGGGGCTGAAGTGGAATAAATCTATACCTTGTTTGTATAAGTGAACAACCACAATCTGCCTAGCATAATTATAAGGCAAAAACTGATTTAAAAAAAATAAATATTCTAATAAAAATGAACACTTGTGAACTTACAGAATTGATCAGAAGCACATGGATGCATACGCCTATCCAACTCCTATCAGAAAAATCAGGACCATATGAGCTTATCAAACACACCAGACCACCAAATAAAGCAACTTTATAATCTAAGGTCCATTAAAGAAGCAGCAGCCCAAGAATGGATAAGGAAGCACACTAACCCTGTCATCTGGCCATTCATCATGAGCCCTACTCAAGAAAAGTGCCACAGAGATGAACCTCCAATTTCCTGTCCCATCAGGCTTTAGTACAATGCAGTTTCTCCGTCCCCTGAGGACCATGCCCAGCCCACTCCAGGCTCACATCTCAAGCTGACACTGCAAAGGTGAGGCTCTGAAACTGCTGTCTTTCTGAATCGTGGCCTAATAAAATAAGCTGCTCTTTCGGACAGCTCTGTACCCTAAAAAAATTATTTGGCTGGTGTGTAACCATATCTGATGGCCTACAGTAACCCTTTGCTTTCAGTACCTACTCTCTACCTTTGGTCTCAGTACAGCTTTCAGAAACCCTATCGCCACCTTGAAACTTTTTTGGCCTTTCTGTAACCTATATATACATAATTGTGTAAAGTGTGATTGTGACTTGAGTGTTAATAGATATTAGTAGTTAAAATTGCAATTTTAAAAACCTGTGATTGCTTAAGACTATCAGGTACTCACAAGTATGTAGGGAATTTCCACAGCTTAAAGTAGCGTAGCCTCTAAATATATTGTTATTTAATAAATTCTGACATTATGGAAAGACACAAATATGTTTAGTCTATGTTAGTGACAAGCTCGCTTGCAACACAAATGTATTAATTTAAAATAAATAGACATTTTAATAAAACATTTAAAATAAAATATCAAAATTCTAAATTCTAAAATTTATCATACAACACAAATCAACATGTTAAGTCAAGAACAGTAAAGATGGTGGAATAAAATGGACATCATAGCCCTAGCTTCATGTATGATTGCATGTATGATGTGATTCTATTAAAAAAAAGGAAAAAATAATAAAATATTAAAAAAATCAAAAAAATATTTCCAACATATATATCAGAGGTTGTTTTCCAGAAAATGTTTTAAAACTCACACATTTTTGAAAACTAAAGGATTCAAAGGATCTTCATTGTCAGTAAGCACGTAAGAAGCTACCCAACCTCAAGAATAAAGGAAATAAAAAGAGAAATGAGATCTAACTTTAGATTTTTAAAATCAGAACATAGTAGTTCTGAGGTATGTGGGTTGTTATTATGGCTTTGGAGAGTAATTTGACATTATCAATCAAAATTTTAAAGTGCACATAAATTATGATGCAGTATTCACCTACTTGCAATCTGCTCTAAACATTTACATCTAAGGAAAAGGAGAACTATATACCTATTATTGTTTCATGTCTGCTTTTGTGAATAGCTATGGCCAACTTCAATTATCACTAGTTTAAATTTTATTTGTAATGTTTGGATTTTAATGAGAATAGATGAAAGCTTATAACTTAAAATAGTAATGAAAAAATATGACAAATCCACAAACACTAAGGTAGTGAGACTTACAAAATATAATATTAAGGGAAAATACTAAGATACTTAAATCAATTGACCATTTTAGTCACCCCAAAGCAGCAAGCCATAAACAGAAGGTTATGCATAGAAAACATTTGAAAGGTCAAATGACTAAGCACTATCAGTAATTTTCTGTAAAAACTGAGGTTTGAAAATTTGAGTATGATGCGAATGAGAGAACTTTGCTAACAGTATTAATTTCAAGTTAATAAAGGAAAACCCACAGACACACAGACATGCACACACACACACACATAGGATTAAATCTTTTTTAAATTGAATGTATGCAATTAAAAAATTAAAAGGGGTGGATGTTTACCCAACATTTTTACCCTTTTGTTTTTCCTCAAGGAGCAAATATAAAATGGTGGACTTTAGAAATCTTCTAAAGTCTTTTAGTAAACTGAAAATTCCTTCCAATCTAACCTATGGAGATACCAAAACTCTTCAGTCTTGCAGAACAAAATAAATAAATAATATTAAATAGTCTGTGCTTGTTACCAGCCTTGTTTTATCGTATGTTTAATGAGCATGGCTTTTTCCAAGAACAATAACAGCCAGAATAAAATGACTCACTATTATAAAGATTTAGATATTGCTAGTCAACCAATATTCCGTAAAACAAAACAAAAAATATACTAAACTGCCTGTTAAAACATGATTACTCTATAAGGCAGCTGTTATTTCTGTTTCCCAAGGACAACATTTTAAAAAACACCATTCCATTGCATTTTTCCCCCTCAGGGCAGTTAAGCTGAATGAGAAAATATAAAATCATATCATATTGTAAACATTGTATTTTTCCTGCATAGGTCCCTTTCCCTCACCTAACATGATTGACAAAATTCCCTTTTAACAATGCCAAATATTTTTGAAATTTGATTTCATAAAAAAATTCACCACTGAGATGAACTGCTTACTAGTATACCAATTTACAACATGAAATGATTTCTTTATGGTTGAGTTATTAAACCATGAAAAAGAGTGTTTATAATCAAAATGCTGACACAACATTAACAACAACGGTGGGAAGGCCATTGTTGTGATACGGCTATTGCAGTTGTTCATTATTTGTAGTAGAGGGAAATCTTGTTCCAATGGCTCTTCTATAAAACATCAGTTAAAGAAATGCCAATACAAACATTCTCAAGCTGCCTCGTAAGAAGCTCTCATTTTAGCTGACATATCCATAAATGCCCCTAAAGCCAATTTTCAAAGCTGTAGAAAAATTATGAGATTGAGGTACACCCCCGCACTAACGCACGCACATGGTCTTTCTCCCTCCGCTCCCCCACCCCATCATTTATCTGACATGCTCATAACAGAAATGCAAAACTGTAAAATTGGGCTGCCTGAGCTGGGAAAACAAAGAGTAATTAATCACATTAAAGCAAAACTAGTGCTGATCAACAAAATATGGAAGAACAATTTCTGTGTATGTAGCTCATTTATCAGGGCTGGAGAAAGGACATGATCTCACACAAGGACAGAGCTGGCATGAATTCTGCCTGACTAGAAATTGAATGACAGTTTTCCTGCAGTATCCTTGAATGGAAATTCTACAACTTACAATTAATTTTATACTAGCAAGTGAGTTCTCCAACACTGATATCCACAAATATTTGTACTATAAGCAAAAACATTCATGCATTCAGCTATTCATCACCATGATATCTCTGGAGCTACAATAGTGAATGACAATGGTTCTGTCTTCAGGGAACTTAATGGGGTTTGGGGAGGAAGAGGCAGACATTAAATGAGCAGATTATGTAGATGGTCAAAGGTCAAATGCTATGTAAATAGACCACAGAGTTCCTTAAAAAGAAGGAAAATAGGTAGACCCCTGGCCTATTCTCCTACGAAAAGTACTCATAGAGGTAAGAAGAATATCTAATCAATTTTCAAACAAACCTTCACACATGGGAAACCTTCATAGGTCACATCAACCAAGATGGGAAGCCACTATAAAATTTGAGCAAGGGCATAATCTGACTTACATTTTAAATGGCTCACTGCTGTGGACAGCAGACTGTGAGAGGTACCTGAGTAGAGATAAAAAATAGAAGAATACTGCCATAATCCAAAAAAGATGTAATGAGTGGATTATACTTGAGTAGTATCAGCAGATGTGATAAGAACTAGTCAGGACTCTAGATTTATTTTGCATGTAAAGAACACAGGATTTACTCAGACACAAGTGAAGTATGAAAAAAAGGGAAAAGCCTTAAATCTAACTCTAAAGCTTCTCACCTCATCAGGTGGGAGGTCAAAATTCTCAGTCACTGGAAATGAGGAACAGGAGAAGCAGATCTAGAGTTCAGCTGGTTCAGCCAGAGGTAATTATCAGACTTGCAAGTAGAAGTGCTTCATAGGAAGCTGTCTATTTGGGTCTGCAGTTAAGGGAAGTTGAACTGTACTATAAACATACAAGTCACCAATGAATAGATGCAATTCAGAACCATTAAAGCTATGAGGTAGGATGAGATTGCGATATGCATTAGCCCAGACTTCAAGAAGCCCAAGTTTTGAGACCTGAGAAACTGCAACAGTACCTGGTCGGGAATATGAAAAAGAACTCAGCTAAGAGGCATGAAAAGCAACAGCATGTAAAGTAGGAGGAAAACAGAAGTCCACATGATGCTGGAAACCATGTGAGGACAGCAGTTCAAACAGGAGGCAGTGATCAACTGATCTTGCTGGTGAAAAACACACTAAGGAAATGTGGGGCACACCCTATAACTAGAATAGGATAAGAAGAAGTGAGGAATTATGGCGAGTAAAGACAAGTCTTTAAGAATTGAACTATACAAGGAAGGATGCAAAGAACTAGGGTGGGAGCTGGCACTTTAAGTAAGATCTTTTCATTAGAGGATGGAAGACTGCTGGTGTGCCTAATAACAAGCATCATCTAGAGAGAGGATTTATTTCTTCTGGGGTGTGATACTACCGAGGATTGATCCCAAGGGTGCTTTACTACTGAGCTACATCCCCTATACATTTTATTTCTTACTTTGAGACAAAGTCATGCTATGTTGCTTAGGGCCTCACAAAATTGCTGAGGCTGGCCTCAAACTTGAGATTTTCCTGCCTTAGCCTCCTGAGTTGCTGGATTACAGGCATGCACCACCAAACCCAGCTTAGCGAGAGGAATATTGGTGACATGGAGGATGAGTTATTTGAATGGTGAGTCTATGGATAAAGGAGAGAATGGCTTGAGACAGGAACATAGAAATTAGAGTTATGATGCAGGTAAAAATATGCAGAAGATCTATCCTGATGGTTCCCCACTGCTTGCTAAAATATGAAATGAGCTCATCAGGCGATAAAAACAGGCACAATCTGCATACTGGGCGTCCTCTGAAGCCATATTCAGCTATAGGACTGCAGGTACACAGCAGACAGGTAGATAATCTTGGTGACTGATGCTGAAGGACAATAACAAAGTTCAGAAAGCAGCAAGGGAGTTGAGAGTATATGCAAAGGAGTAAATATACTATCATAAAGAGAGAAGCAGAGATCCAACGAAACAAAAAGACTAGAAAAAGTCGAGAGCATCACTGAATCACATTGCCACAGTGAGATTAAATGATTTTGCTTGTGTCCAGGAACAAGAGGGTATGGGCAAGAAAGACAGAGGAGGCTTCTCAGAGTGAGACACCTGAAAAGAGACAACATTTAAAATGCAACATACATACAGATAGACAAGTATCCCATGTTTTCTCCTGTATGTGGAAATTAAAATAAAATGAACATATACAGCCAGGAGTACAGCTCAGTAGTGTAACACCTGTCTAACATACACCAGGCTTTAGGTTTGATAATTACCACCACAAAAAAATTACAGTAAGATAAAATTAAATTTAAAAAAAATATAACTAGTGAAAAAATAGATGGTGGAGAGTAAAAACTAATGACCCTTTCAAAATGCTGTCTTTCTATTGAAAAGAAGTACAGTTGAGTTGAAACACTTAGTAGTTTTGAAAATCTTATCTCTTAACATTTACATGAAAAACTGACAGTGACAAACGTAACCCATAACCATCTCTAAATATTCTCAGAAAGGAAACTTTTAAGTGAAGTAGTCATATATTCTTAGAACATTACATCATGTATGTCAATGGAATTTGGATTATTTTTTAAATTATAGAATCATAGGATTTTTTCTTCCTCAAATTTACAACACTGACCAAATAATCTTTGATTTTAATTATTTAAATTACCACCACTTCTAAAAAGGGGAAAAAGTGAATAGAAAATCATACTCTTCATTTATTTCAAAATACCTTTTTAATTCTAGATTCATCATTCTAATGGCATTGATTATATTAGTATGAAAATTAATTTGAGGTCTGCAGAGCACCTGATTGGTAGCTGTGTAGCAAGCCATTCACATGACAGGTAGCAAGAGCAGCATCTACATAATTTACAACTGATCAGAGGTAAATTACATGGATCTTACTACAGTTGCATGATCGTATTTCCAGGATCCTGTTGAAAATACTTCAAGTTGAATATACATCTAACATAGTTAAGATTATATAACATTTGGCTTTCAAATAAAAACTCAGCTGGTTTATTCTTTCTTCCCAGCATGACTGTTAACAATAAACAGCAAAGTACATGATTTCTTCATCTTGCCACTGGATTAATTTTTACCATTCATGAGAAATGCCTGCACTGCATTTTCTGTCCCCTCCACTTTTCCTGGAGATCACTTTCCACATTGCAAAGGAGATGCGCCTTGTAGCCCAGTGACCTCCGGGCAGGCACAGCTTGGTGCGTTGTATAGTATGTTAGGCTCTCGATAATGTCACTCATTATTCTTCCTGACTTTACTTGTGTTCTCTCTGGTTGAAGCACTAAGATTAATGAAGCATTTGCTCTCAATCAAGAAGCTATTTATGAATACATTTCCACTTACAGTAAACTATGTAGACTTCTCTTTTTCTCTATTACGAAAGGGGTGGGGGTGTCTGTGGAGCAAAAGGGAGAGGAAAGAACAGAGAAAAATGATTTGTGACTTTCTGGCCTGTAAGCAGTTCCCTAACAGAAAGACTCCACATCATAGTTATGCTGTCAATATAATTGATATACTCAAATGTGCTATTCTGTTTGGTTAAAGTAAAATAATTATTACCACACTGTCATTTGTAAGCTAAGGTTTAAGTCTGTAGCCGTTTGGAATAATCTGGCTCCTCAGGAGGCAAGAGTTAATGTTGAGGCCAAATGCACAGTCACAGATAGGAGAGTAGGGTCCTGGCTAGTGTTCCTCAGACACCTCCACAGGCAGAAGGAAGGCAGCAAAAGCAAGCACTTGGCTACAAACAGACACTGTCCACTGGTGAATGCCCTGCCTTTGACACAAACAGGGCCTTTCTTTCCCCCTAGTTTTACTTTGTATGTAGATCAAAGTCAGCCTAGCAGGCTGACAGTCTCTCATCACCTGGTCTTGACAATGTCCCGTGGAAGGAAAAGAAATACAGCATAAAACATATCAGAGGGAGCAGCAATGCCACCATGACCTCTCAAGGCCATAAGCCAATCTGATCTAAAAATCAATCATTCTGATCTACAAAGCCACTTCAGAGCTCTTCACAAAAGAAAAATGTCAATGCTGTTGTCAGTTGGGAAATTGGATTCAGGAGATTATCCACTTCTGGAAAAGGTCCTGTGGCCAGAAACTAGAGTAAATATAAAAGGAAAAAAAAACCTGTTCTGTGCAACCACCCGTTAACACCAATTATTCTACATTAAATAGATAACCCAGTTCACTGCAAGTTAGTGCTGACTCTAATTTCAATGCAAACAAACAAAAACCACCCCAAAACATTTCTGATTTAGGCCAGTTGTTCAAACTTCTTCCCACTCTAAGAGTAAGTAGGTGGTCAGAATGAGTCTAAGCCTGGGAATCTGCAGGACTAAGTAGCCACCCTCATGAATCCCGGTTCTTTTACCACAGAATGGGTAATATGGGCAAAGGAATTACTCTCTTAAACCCACTGACTCATTATCTGTAATAGGAGATTTCTGAGACAGATATAGAACTCTAGTCTTTATTAGCAATAAATTCTGTGGAAACTAAGAAAATTCTATCCATACGATTTACATTAGCTTTTGCTAAATCATTAGTTATCCTTAATTTATAGTTTTGAAGTTAATTGATGAAATTGCTCTTTCTAAAACAAAAATTTCCAAGAGCCAAATGATGATAACAATTTTTTTTTAAATCTGTAAAATCTCTAACATGAATTATGAGATAGAAAACGAGGAATAAAGGTTTTGTTATGGAATACAGGTAACCTCAACCATAAAAATTTTCTTCAACTCTCATTATCCTCACCCTGAGAGAGAACTTCTGCTTTAGACAAATAAGAGAGAAAGCACTACCTTCAGACTCAACAGAGTGGGACTGGGGTTGCTTCTTATCAGAAGTATTATCTATGGGAAATAGGCTCAATTAGTGGACTCACCCTCAAATCTACAGTGATAGTCAAAGACTCTGTCAAAGAACCCAGCTTCCTACACTTGCCAGTTGTTATGGAGAAGTATCTAGATATACAGGGGTTGGGGATTGTTAGTTCCCAAAGCTGTCAGAAGTGACCAGCTTTCCAAGACAAAGATCTTCCTACTTGAGGCTTCAGATTGGGAGTCAAACTAAGGCCCACTCCCAAAATTAAGAAGTTTGGCTGTTTTCACAAAAGACAAAATTCTTTATATAGATGATTACCTGATTACCCCTAAGTAGTTTAAGACATTAATTTTGAGACTATGACACAGGCAGAGAAAAGACTTAACTTTCATTCAGGAGCCAAATAAAATAGCCATATGCAGCACTGGAGAACATGGAATGGCAACCATTACTCCATCCATACATGACACTTATTTACAATCAAACAATAAAATATATATGCCAAAGCAGCAAAAAGCTCATTTTTACTCCATTTGGGACATCAACTCTTTTTAGGGTGGGTTATTTGGTTTTGATATTTAAAAACAGGGTCTCCCTACATAGCCCAGGATGGCCTTGAACTTGCAATCCTCCTGCCTATGTAAGCCTCACAAGGATTACACAGATTTGCCACCATGCCAAACTGACATGTTCTACTCTTTATAAGAGGCAAAAAAAAAAAAAAAAAAAAAGAAAGAAAAAAGAAAAGAAAAGCTAATTATAAATGATCATCAAGGTAGAGTTTGCTCACATCTAATTGTTACTCTATTTTCAAAAATGAAGTAAAATATAGGTCCAATAAAAATAAAGTTGAATTAAAAACCCATTCTATTTTTGAGTTTTGATTTCTTACAACCATTTTGGGGAAAAGACAGAATGTTACATTAGTTATACACATACAACTTCACCATTCTGTGAAGTACAAAAAATGCTTTTCTGTAGATAATAAGTCTGTACAATTACCTGTTTTATGTATTTCATTATAAAGAATGAGAATCCTAACCTATAAAATGGTTTTTAAATATTTTTCATTACAAAGTCTACCTTTCCTAGCATGGCAATAGTCATCAAAAACATAATGGATAGGTGCACTTTTATGCTGTACTACTGTCAAAAAAATTCAAATTCTTCTGAATTAAGTGTAAAGAAACATACTTAAATAAAAAGAAATCTAAAGCATAATGTGCACTGCCATACATTCCCAAAAGGCAGCTAGACAGAACTATAATAAAGCTTGGAATAATTTTTAGTAGACTTTATTTTTTACAGCAATTTTAGGTTAACAGAAAAACTGAAAAAACAGTATAAATTTCCCATATACCCAGTCCCCATACATGCACATCCTTCCCCATAACCAACTCCTCTGTCAGAGTGGTATATTGTTACAATTGAACCTATACTGCCATATTCATATCACTCAAAATTACATAGTTTACATTAAGATTACTCCAGGTGTGTACAATATATATATCTGGACAAATTTAAAATAAAATGTACCCCAAATCAGTACCACACAGAGTATTTTTACTGATGAAATATGTATGATGATGAAAATGTAGTAATTACATGTGAATAGTCATCTGACCAATATTTACTAGTATTAGATGATATTCTTTTACTTTTCACTCATTGCCTCTAACTAGGTAAAAAAAAATTAGGTTTTTTGAAGGTCCCCGATTCTTAAGGAAAATTAATTAAAGCAAAATAGAAATTAAAACAAAGAAACCAGAATCAAGGAATTTGAGGACCAGAATAGAACGTATATATACATCTCTTTTGAATCTTCTCATTGCATTGTTCTCAATTTAGATTCTGTTTAGAATATAGGTATATGAACTACTGATGTTACCCTCCCAACTTCCCAACAATTATTGAAGATAATAAAAAGATCCCTGGTAAGATATACCATGAATGTTATTTTATTTAGAATTTTTAAAACTGACGATGAAAATGACAGCATAGACCTACTGTTGCCATGGAGAGAAGCCTGACAACTCATAATTGGCCAAAGTCATGAAACTGAGTACAGTGTGACTTTCTACAATGTTAAGTTACCAGTCTTCAAATGCAGGTTTCACTCCCATTTATGACACTCCAACAAAACCCACGGCTTCCATTCCCTGAAAAGTTCCTAAGGAAACACTCAAATTTCCTGGAGGTACACAACTGCCAGCATTGCTACATTGTCCCTTCATTTTAAAAGAGAATCCTATCCAAATTTCTTTTTAATTTCATTAACCCACTCATATTTATCTATTCTTCAGAATTTCAGACTATAAATTCTTCAGAAGATCACATGGAAAAATCCTATTACTTATTAATAACAATCAGGAATACTCTATGGAGCATTAAGAACTTCGATTATTAGCTTTTGTAATAACAGTAAGTTTTTATGTTGTCAGCCTACTCCAGATGTTAGTATCTTCCTTCATGAATGGAAGTTATGGTCAGCCCTAAAGTCATTTCTGGGCATTGCACAGAAATACTTATATTCAGAAAAAGTTTCATATGGATAAGGAAGCAAGGAAAGGAAAGAGAAGAATACAAATTCTCTAATTTTTTTTTTTTTTTTTTTGGGTACTGGGGATTGAACTCAGGGGCACTCGACCACCGAGCCACATCCCCAGCCCTATTTTGTGTTTTATGTAGAGACAGGGTCTCACTGAGTTGCTTAGTGCCTCGCCATTGCCGAGGCTGGCTTTGAACTCGCGATTCTCCTGTCTCAGCCTCCCTAAGTGCTGGGATTACAAGCGTGAGCCACCGCGCCCGGCAAATTCTCTAATTTTTTAATGGTGAGAATATTAGTCTTACATTTTCAACAAGGAGAAGCTTATAGTGCAAAATGATGTAGATAATAGACACCAAAAATTAAAACGTAGCTCAAAATGATGAAATGTCCATGGAGAATCTAAATAACAAGAAACAGACAGTAAAATCAGAGTATTGACTTCCCATACCTAGAAACAGTAGCAGGAGTGACTCAGGAGGCTGAGATAGGAAGATCACAAATTCAAGGTCAGCCTGTTCAAATTAGCAAGATCCTATCTCAAAATCAAAATAAAGCTGAGAATGCAGAGCACCTGTAAAGCACCAGTAAATTCATTACCTAGTACCACACCAAAACAAACAAACAAAAAGGAATTAGAATGTTTGAAATGCTCTTGAAAATAAAATTATAATGAAGAAGGAAATAGCATTCCAAAAGGAATTACATAAATATCCAAAAAGAGAATTCCAAACACAGCTGAAAATAAAATTATCTAATACAGATGAGTTATAGAACATGAACTCAAACATAGCTTTCAGATTGTTGCATCTATCATTTCGAGCAACATTAACATAAGACAAAGTTGAGTCTGAAGGCAATGATATCAAACTAGAACTATGAATTATACAACCAGGAAAATGAGGATACACAGTTCTTTGTAGGGCTGTGTATGGGGTTCTTTCATTTCATCTCATGTGACTGGGGAAATAGAGCCTAGAATCCAAATCTCAGAATCCAAATTAAGGTATAACACAAAAATTGTAACAACTTCCTTAAGCATATGAAGTTGAAGCTGTAGTCCTGCTCCGTTTCTTAATTGACCCAAATGGTTTCTTAATTGACACAAATGGTCAATTAAGAATTCTTAAAATAGGGCTGGGGTTATGGCGCAGTAGTAGCGTGCTCACCTAGCACACATGAGGCACTGGGTTCGATCCTCAGCACCACATAAAAATAAAATAAAGATATTCTGTCTACCTACAACTAAAAAATAAATATTTTAAAAAAGAATTCTTAAAATAAAGAAAAGGTTTAAAAAAAAAGATCAGAGTGAGGTCTCAACATAATCTTTGGAAATAGTGAGAACATTAAAGATCAACAATAAAAATCTAGTTCATATCACTGTATCATCGACCCTACTTTAGGCTCATTACCTCACAACAATCCCAACATTACAAAACCAGGTACTAGAAATATTAGACACAAATGAGACAGGGGTCAATACTCTAATTAGCTAAGAACTAAAAGAATAATTGAATCCAGAGTGACATCTACTCTTTAGAATTGGTAAATAAAAAGATAGCTGGTCTGTAAAGACTAACTCCCGCACCTATAAACTTCTTTTATTATCTTCCCCACATTGAAATTGAAAAGTTACTACACTCTACCATTTGATTTTATTCAATTATTGTCTCAAAATGGTGACATAATACCTAAGATGTTTTTGCTTCCAAAATGCTATTGCTTCTTAACTCTATGATATAATATAATTATAATATAGTCTCACATTTTAAGATATATCTTTAAAAAATAGAATC
Organism: Xerus rutilus; assembly: GCA_028644305.1. Taxonomy (NCBI): domain Eukaryota; kingdom Metazoa; phylum Chordata; class Mammalia; order Rodentia; family Sciuridae; genus Xerus; species Xerus rutilus. The sequence goes on along the minus strand of CM053399.1, from coordinate 128,586,262 downwards.
ACCATGTATAATTCTCACATAGGCCTCATGGAAATGAACAAAAGGTGTTCAAAAGCCACTTCCCATAAAAGGAAATAGCTAGAATATTTACACTTGTTGTATAATCATATGTCCCAAACTAAATATCATACAGGACCATTTTGTACTCCTGATAAATTACTCTTACCTTAACAAGGTAGGTTAAAAAAATAAGTAGGAAAGAGATTGTAAAGCACAAAGGAGAACTGAAATATCCTCTGACCACAGATGCACTGTTAGATTCCCACAAGCTTCTTCAGAACCTCCATTTATAGGAAATCTGGAGCTCCTCTGGAATCTAAAATTGACAACCTGAGACTGCTTCCTGAAGAAGTCAGGTCTAAGGATATTTTAAAATGCAATCACTCCAGCCACAAAATTCAAAGAAATCATACTGAAGCGTTTAGTAAAAATTAATAATGCAAAACTCACTGCCACACTAAATCAAGGTATTAAAAGTCAGAATATCAATATTGTCAGTTATTTCTCTGCAATACTTAAACTGCAATTCAATTATTTCTCAAGAGACTTGAAAATGGAACTTCATAGACAAAATTCACTCAAAATGGATAACTTGAAAAAAAAAACTGGCATCCACTAAGGATTCAGATCATTTCCAATTAAAAATTAGAAATTATGTGGATCTGAAAATCATTGTAAAGTTATACCGAGTGACAGTTCTCTTGTCCATTAAAAAAGATTTACATGAGCCGGGCATGGTGGCGCACACCTATAATCCCAGCACTTTGGGAGGCTGAGACAGGAGAATTGTGAGTTCAAAGCCAGCCTCAGCAACAGCGAGGCGCTAAGCAACTCAGTGAGAATCTGTCTCTACATAAAACACAAAATAGGGCTGGGGATGTGGCTCAGAGTGGTCAAGTATCCCTGAGTTCAATCCCTGATGCCCCCTCCCCAAAAAAAAGATTTACATGGCTTCAACCTAAAATTACTAACAACATTGTATTTTTGAGGGGACAAAGGGTTAAGATTAATAGAAAGATGTTTTAAATCAATTCTAAAGAGTGATTAATCAGAGCACTTTCCTTATAGAACATGCTACAATAAAACAGCAAAATTGATCAGAATCAATTTAAAATCAGGATGGATAGACTGGGCCTGCCTCTGCTGCTGCCATGCAAAGGACAATGGTACCTTTGACAACAGGACTGCTTAGTGTTTGAGCACAGGAGCAAGGCAATAACTGTGGACGGAACAGAGAACTCTTAATGCCTTAGCAAACTGATGGGATGAACTCTACTTTCTACATTTACTTCTAATTCGTCAAGATGAATGAGAGAACGTCACTAAACTGACTCTACAAGATTTTACTTTGGCTCATACAATGGGATAGGGCCTGCATAGTAAAAAAAAAAAAAAAAAAAAAAAGCTGGATATATTAATAAGAACTGGATATATTTATCCAGTCCTGCCATTAAGTAAGAATTCCTGGCTTCTGAAGATGCTCTATATTCACTTCAATTTTGTTAACCTAATTGATCACATGAAAGGAAACACCAAAATGTTTTCTGGGCCTACTAATGTAGAAGTTTCTTAAAAGGGAGATATTTATTGCCTCTGACATTAAGTAAATCATATTAGTTGGAGTTTAAAGAGTGCCTATATTTTCCCACTTTCCCTACCCAAAGTGAATGTCACCAATAATTCAGAAAGATATTGCCTTCAGATGTCTTCAATCTATATTCACCATATGTGTACTTCCACACTGAGACCTAACTATACATAATCATGACATAAATTTTCATCATGCAAGGCATGTTCCTCCTATTGTCCTTCAGGTTTTAATTTTGGGTTCAAGAAAATTTAATTCTTGGGCTGGGGTTGTGGCTTGATGGTAGAGTACTTGCCTAGCATGCGTGAGGGATTGGGTTGGATTCTCAGCACCACATATAAATAAATTTAAAAAAATAAAGGTCCGTCAACAACAAAAAATTTTTTAAAAAAAGAAAACTTAATTCTTTATCATTTAGTGATTACTGAAGAATAAAGCAAATGCTACTGAAAACATCAAGCTCATCTGCTCTGAGATCATCAGGGAGGGAGATACAGTAATCTGGCAGGTCATCACGTTTGAGAATGTTCTTTTTGCTCTTGAAAAATAAGACACTTTGTTTTTAAAAATTAAGGTAGAACATAGTTAAATGGCAAAATGTATGATGTAGTAGATTAGTGGAATGGAGATCAAACATTGGACCTAAGTTTCAACAGGGTTTTTAGGAAAAACTATTAAGACCAAGAGGAAAGGTGGCCCCAAATGGAGGATCATTTGTTGTTAAACATTCTATCTAATGTTCATAGCAATGCCTGGTGTAAAGCAGACCTTCAAAATTTGCTAAGTATGAATGTAAGGATGAGTAAGTGACAGAAAGACCTCAGGCTACTGGAAAAGTTGGAAATAAGCATTGTTTCTTTAGGCACTAACTGTGTTATCTCCACCTTCACAATTCCTTAGGATAGTTATTCTTAATGCTTTCAAAAATAAGTCTGTTCAGGAAAATGAAGTAAAATTTTAAATTTTTGAGGCCTTGAAAATGTCAATGTAGAGTTGATAAACTGGCAGTTCCTACAGTTTGTGAAGCAGAAGAGTACTACATTAGAAATTTATCTAATTTCTGTAATAGATACAGTAGGACAATTTAGAGAAAGAAGACCAGAAAAACATTAAAGTGTAGAATTACACACAAAAGCACTCATGCAATCTTATCTTTCTGCTATAATTGAATGTTTCCACAGTGGATAATTGGAGAGGTAAAGTAGTACTAACATAAGCTACTTACTGCTGTCCACGCATTTCTTTTGCACCGAGCACACAGCCATCCAGCACAAATCTCATGAGAGGGTACACCATAACAGCCTAGGAAATAATAGCATGAATTCATGCATTAGGTCTCATGCATCTTTACAATATTACATATCTCAATACTGAAATAAATAAAACCAGGTCATCTGACTACTATACTGTTCTTGATTTGCACAGCTTAAAACAAAAATACAAGCGAGCCTGTCTGAAAGATACTTTTGGTTCTCCTACTCCATAATTAACAAGATATCAACCCCAGGAAATATGGGAGTGTGGGTTTTAATGTTAACTAATGTTCACAATATTATACAAAGATAATATTAAAAGATAATATTTCTAAGCTTCCAAGTCTGGTCTTTCTCACATGTATAAACATTTCCAAGAAGATACAATCAATTAAACAAAATTTTTTGAAATACCAAAATAATTAAACAATAAATTTTAATGTACTAAATTTTAAATTCATGTAATTTAAAATTACAATTCAAATATTACACGTAATTATTCTTCATTTCAGTGAGAGGGTAAAAGTTGCACGATCTGATTAGTGATGAAATGATGTCCTCAATTCAACCTGTTTGATGGGTCAATGCCTGTCCCAAAATACCTATGAAGATGATTAAGGGTACAAATATATAACAATTATATGGCACCAAAAAATATGTTGCCAAAAAGAGTGGCATATGCCTGTAATAACAGCAACTAGGGACGCTGAGGCAAGAGGACTGCAAGTTCAAGGACAGCCTCAACAACTGAGTGAGACTCAAACTCAAAAAATAAAAAGAACTGAGGATGTAGCTCAGTAGAATAGCACCCCTGAGTTCAATCCCCAGAACCAAAAAACAAAAACCCAAGTTACTGAAATAAGAGGAGTTTGAAGATTTTAAATGGGTAGTTTTTAGCATCAAATTTCAGTAACATTTGAGATGAGAACAAAAAGTAACAGAAATGTAATTATCCAAAGAAACACCTAACGCAGTTAACTGAGTCCATAAAATACTAAGTTCAAGTACACATTTATGAAATAACATACCTAAACTGTATAACTGGTACATTCACAAATAAAGATTAAATCCCTATATTTTGTGTCCTAGTGCTTTGCTTCTTGAATATACACACTAACATATGGTAAAACTGTTTGCATGCACACGTGTGTGAGTTATTAACTACTATCAATACAAGAAGATTGCTATTATTATATTTCAAGCAGATGACATTCAAATCTCTTCAGGAAGTATATGGCATCTAATTAATTAATTTATAAGGAGGTAATTTCAACTCTAAAACTATTATTGCTTTGGTGTAAATATGAAGACAACTTCATTATAAACCATTTAAACTACATTGAGACAGACCATATGTAAGTTGTTAATAGAATAGGAGATTGAGTAAAATTTGGAATAATAAAATTATTTAAATAGAGTTGTATATAATGAATCCCTTTTACATATTCTATAGGATTTATATGGCAGACCAAATTTTTTTTAATATATTTACCACTTCCCCATTTGTGTAAAAAACAACAAATTACAGGCATGTGCCGCCAAACCTGGTTATTTTTACAATTTCTTTTGAATATAAAATAAAATGTTTTAAAAGTGTAAAAAAAAAAAAATGAGACAGCTGAGTCATCTTATTTGGGAGAAAAAATTATTGTAATGACTGTTCTCCCCTGGAAGGCAGTAGAGATTTCCTAATGATCGTAAAGAATAAAATTTTAACTCAATACAATAATAACTAAGAATTTTGAAAAGAAAACTGATTTCTCCTTAAAAAATCACAAAGAAAAATAATCAACATCAGGTGTTCTCATTCAGTTTTATCATAAGGTAAGCAAAACACAAGCATGGGCAAGGCGCCTCACAATGACACATCACCTGAACACCAAATAAACACCACCAGCCAAAAAACAAAACAAAACAAACAGGGCTACTCACTACTGGTATTACATAAGGAAGACTGGTGGGATATAATTATACTCACTCATACTTTCACTAAAAGAAATGTGAGAAAAAATGATCCAGCCATGAAGAATGCCAATAGTTCAATGCTATAGATTTGACAGGTTCCAAATATGTGAGCAATAAGAACTATGTGAAGTATGGAAAAGTGAGTGAGTGATGGATTATAAATGTATTTACTTGCATGAACCCGTACGCAGCATTTAGCACAGGAAATCAGAAGGCTTGTTCCATCTTCTTCAAGAAAGGCATTGGGCGGAGAATATTCTATATTTTCTTCGCTATAAATAAAACACATCTCTGGAATGAGGGGCTTAGTCTTTCCTCCTGATGTAATCACCTCATCTAATTTCGTCTCCCATCTAGAATCATTTTCTTCATTGCTGCTATCTGGCTGAAAAACACAACATTTTCATGTTGAGTGAAAAAGATGGAAAATAGTTCATAATTCCTTCTTTTTAAAAATGTTTTTTTAATTATAAATGGACATAATATCATTATTTTTATGTGATGCTGAGGATTGAACCCAGTGCCTTCCACATACTAGGTAAACATGCTACCACTGAGCTACAACCCCAGCCCCCATAATTTTTTTTTTTTTTTTGGACTGGGGATTGACCTGAGGGGGTACTCAACCACTGAGCCACATCCCCAACCCTATTTTGTGTTTTATGTAGAGTCAAAGTCTGAGTTGCTTAGCGCCTTGCTGTTGCTGAGGCTGACTTTGAACTCGCTATTCTCCTATCTCAGGCTCCCAATGTGCTGGGATTACAGGCGTGTGCCACCACACCTGGTTCATAATTCATTCTTGACACTTCAATCCACCAAAACCTGTTCTAGCCACTTGCTTTCACCTTTTGTTATTCCTGTTGTTCTCCTTAACCCAACTATTATAAGCTTTTTAGCAATGCTCCTTCTCTGGCTCCCATCAAGAAATTAATTTGTGCCTATAATCCCAGCAGCTTACGAAGCAGAGACAGGATGATCTTGAGCTCAAAGACAGCTTCAGCAAAAATAAGGCACTAAGTAACTCAGTGAGTCTCTGTCCGTCAGTAAAATACCAAATAGGGCTGGAGATGTGGCTCAGTGGTCTAGTGCTCCTGAGTTCAATCCAAAGAAAGAAGGGAGAAAGGGAGGGAGGGAGGGAGAAATTAATCTGTAAGTACAAGAAAATATTTTGAATATCTGCTCATAAAAGAAATTGATGAGCTACTAAAACAGTGTTCTTCCAGAAAGAGTTCATGGAAAGCATCAATTATTCTGATAAAATTTTTTGCCTCTTTATTTCTAATAGGTAAACACATTTAATGAAAATATTACCTGGTTAGCCTTTTAAGGAGTATTTTCAAATACCCAGGTTTAATATGAGCAACAGAACTAAGAAAGGATTCTAAGGCATTTGACTTACCACAAGGCTTAAAGAGCAAGAGATATTACTAGTACACATGACCAAATAAGGATCATGTGACAAACAAAACTGTCATCTCTTAACAAAATACAGGTGTTAAGTATTTATTTGAAATTGTAACTAAAGAATTGCTTTATCATCTCCAAACACCTCATAATTTCCCAAATTTTATCATTTTAACTGGAAATTTTTTGATTATTGGGAATTATACAAGTAGACTGGGATGGCAAAATTTACAAATCAATAAGATAAAATACAGCAATTTAATGAGTGGAAGAGGGCTGGGGCTATAGCTCAGTGGTAAAGCGCTTGCCTAGCATGCATGAGGCACTGGGTTCGATCCTCAGCACCACATATAAATAACAAATGAATAAAATAAAAATCCATCAACAACTAAAAAAATATTAAAAAAAAAAAGAGTGGAAGAAACAAAAGAATGTTTATCACTCACCAGTGCCACATTCTAAAACAAAGTTTAGTAAACTATCTACTTATATCTCAAACTGTGAAATACCACACGTTTTCTTGTTCTGAAACATCTGCATGAGTACATTCTCAAAGGGGACACTGAGAGATGTGATATTGAATAAAATATCTTTGATGCTATTAGTGAAAACAAGCCAAAACACAATATACATATCAATGTACTTAATGTTATACCTTAAAATAGACTAAGTAATTCCACCCGCACTGGATTCATAACAGCATTTCTTCTACGTTTGTGCTAAAGACTGTAACCTGTATGAGCTGAGAGGCTTTCAGTATAATATGCATGGAAAATGCTGAAAGCAACATCAAGCAGAGGGGCCTGATGTGTGTGAACTGGACAGTTTAGTCTGCACTGAGTCTGAGATGAAGAGAGACATTTAAAATTTGGGCCCAGAGTTGGCACATAATTTGAGAGTAACATTTTCAAACATCAAACAGTGATCAAGACTAAGTTTTCTCTTTACATGGTTCTATTTTTAAGCTTTAAGTTTAATGTCACTTTGGAAAACAACAGAAACACTGAAATTGCTCTTTCCTTGAAATAAGCCAAGATACTCAAAAAAGATAAAGTACTATCAGAAAAATGGTTCCCAAGGGGCTTGTAGAAATCACTGTTGTTCTATGAAGATCAATAGCTAAGAAGTACTGCCATCTTATTTCTAATGCATACTCACCTGCAATGATTCACAGGTGACCTCATGGGTGCATAGTCATACAGAAAGTAAAGGAATGAAAGGAGAGGTTGACAGCCACACCACCCCCAATTACCTTGTAGTATGGCATGAGCAGAGTGCAAATAGCACAGTGTGGCTCCATTTTTGCCACTGTTGCATTATATTCTTGTTCAGCCACAAAGTTGGGGGCCTTTGTCTGCCAAAGGTGAATGAGAGGCTTTGCCCAAGACTCTGTTTCTTCAACTTCCTCCTCAACTGATGGAACTTCAGGCAACTCTTTTAGGAGACACAGCATAAAAATACAATGAGCAGCAACCCAAGGAAAAACCATCACCCTAGTTATAAAAGAAGCATATATTCCAAATTGTCTGTGATATCAATGCCAGACATCAAGCTTATATTGTCTATCAATACATTCTGAGATATAAAACAGAATAAAAAGAGTTACATTCTCATACTCTCCACCCTTTAAAGCCTAGGTCAGACAAACAAGCTTCCTTTTCCACAATCCCCATCCTTGCCAGGATTAAAATACCCTCTTTTCAATGTCACTATTATTTCCATTACTACCACAACAATGCCCACGGCAAAATAAGTTTATGTGCATAAGATTGTCTTCCAGTTAGCAAGAAACTCTAACCCTGAGAATGCTTACTAATATGCTTACTTTCTTCACCTAACATACTATGTGGTACAATAAAATTTTTATCAATTGGACTTCACTTGAATTAACTTTGGAATTCAAGAATCCATAATATTTACAGAGCACTTATAATATGGCAAGCAATGTACTGGCATTACATGAATAAAAAACTATCCCAATGCCAAATCTTCTCATGTATTCTCTATGATGCTCCAAAAGGGTCAAATCTATTAAGCATGCATATTTGTTACTAAAAAGAAATAGAAATCAACTCCACACAATATCACTTTAAAATCTTATAGAGCCCTGGATAGACTGCATGGAAATTCCTCTTCCCCATAGCAGAGGATGGTATATCTTAGATCAAGTGGCATGTCTTGTGCTTAATATTCCTCACCAGTAGTTGTCACACTCAGTATAAAAAAAATACTGCATAGCAATGTCCTTAGTTATCCAAATCACTGGTGAGCCACTGTGTTCCAGCCCTTGTCATATTGACTTACCTACTCTCAGAAAAGTCAAAATAGATTTACATAGAGAAAAAGAAAATATTGAATGAGGTTAAAATCAAAGATGTCAAATTCCAATGGAAGAAAAAAGGAATGATCCTATTTCAATGATGGTGGCAGCCTTGGCATCACCATCATCATCATCATTGTTATTACAATGTGAAACATCTGGTATATAGCCAGGACACAGTGTTTGAAACAAAAGGTAAGACCCTTGGTCTATATTTAAGATGAAGTAATCTGACATTAAATATAAATTGCAGAGCGGGGCGCAGTAGCTCACGCTTGTAATCCCAGCACTTTGGGAGGCTGAGACAGGAGAATCGCCAGTTCAAAGCCAGCCTCAGCAACAGTGAGGTGCTAAGCAACTCAGTGAGACCCTGTCTCTACATAAAACACAAAATCGGGCTGATGATGTGGCCCAATGGTCAAGTACCCCTGAGTTCAATCCCTGGTACCAAAAAAAAAAAAGATTTTTAAATATAAATTGCAGGATTCGGTTCCAAGATGGTGGCCTAGACAGACTCCTCCATGCTAGTCTCTCCAGGACCGGAGCTTGAAGTAGTGGAAATACTGTCTCCCAGTCAGCTTCTTGACATCATCCTATGGCTTATCATCCCCCACAGGAATTTCACTTGCGTGTGTGTATGCAGGGCCACTAGGCAGCAGCGATTGCCACAAGCAGCGTGACTTCAGCAGTGAGGGGTAGAACACAGCTGCTGCGAGGGGCCCAAGGGGCTTGGGCCCAGGATTCGCTCCGAGCGGGCGGGGCCTGCTTCTACAGGGGATACTGGCTCCAGCGCCCACCCAACCACTCAGGGCCCCTAACAGTTGCTCCTGTGGACAAATGTCTCCCACGCAGAACCTCCAGCTACTGTTCTTTGTGGATTTCCATCTAACATGGCATAACTTCCTGCACCAGGGAACGCCAGACAGCATCTGGGGACAAACTCTGACTTCAACACAGCACACGGTGAAACAGCGTCTCCACCAGCGGCCCAGACCTTCACCCTGCTGCTAAAGCACATGGCTTCCTTGTAAGACCCACACCCAGGACACTGTTCACCAAGCAGGGAAAGTCCAGTAAGCAACGGACAACGCCACCTACTGGAGGTGAAAGGAAGCATACCTGTTTATTTACATTGAGACTTTTTATTTTTTTATTTTTTGTTCTTATTTTTTATTTTATCCTTTATCTTTTTCTCCTAATATTCCTCTTGTTAATCTTTTTGTTTTATTTCTCTGCTCTTTTCTTCTTGCCTTTCTTTTTCCTCTCCTGTTTTCTCTCTCGCTCTTTTCCTACCCTCTAATCCCCAACAGTTGTGAAACCAAGTATTTGTTATACAGTGGAATATGGTAGCCTGGGATTTCTGAACAGTACACTAGAGTGGTATTACACAGTCTTGTAACTCTCACTTGCATAAGTTTTATTTTTCTTACTATCATGTCTCCTCACTAGCTGTAATCATTTCTTCCTCCTTACTGGTCTTCCCCAACTCTGTCATTCTTTTAGTAATAGCCAACTTCTCTTGGATTCCTTTTTCATGCTTCCTAAGATCTAATAACCATATCCTCACTTCCTACTACCCCAAAATTCTATCCTACACCCCACCCTCAAATTTCTCTAGCCCACCAACAGAAACTATAGACCCTTGTGCAAACTTATTGTTTACATAACAGATTGTAAAGGAACTCATAATTGTTGTATATTGTGACTAAATTGTAAATGTATTTGGGAGCTATTAGGAGCTACTTGGTTTGAAACTATATAGTGTTTGTACTGAGATCAATCAATATTGGTCTCCCCTTTAAAGAAGAGGTATTGAAACCCTGCAGGGAAACTATAACCATATAGTAGTTAAAACTGTAACACTTTGGATCAGCAGAGCTAGAAGGAAAGACACACAAACATCATGAAAAAACAAGGGAAGAAAGTGCCTCAAACGAACCAAGACACTACATTATTACAATGCATGGTCAGCACAGCAGAAGAAATGACAGAACAGGAGTTCAGGATGTACATAATTAAAATGTTCTGTGACTTAAAGAATGATATAAGAGAGCAAGCCCAGTCAGCAAAAGATAATTTTGATAAAGAGATACATAGGCAAATACAGGAAGTAAAAGATCACTTCAATAAGGAGATGGAGATTCTGAAAAGCAACCAAACAGAAACGCTTGAAATGAAAGAAACACTAAGCCAAATTAAAAACTCAATAGAAAGCGTCACCAACAGATTAGACCACTTGGAATACACAACCTCAGATACTGAAGACAAAATATTTAACCTTGAGAATAGAGTTGACCACACAGTGAAGATGGTAAGAAACAATGAACAGAACATCCAAGAACTATGGGATAACATTAAAAGACCAAACTTAAGAATTATTGGGATAGAGGAATTCCAAACCATAGAATTCCAAACGAAAGGAATAAGCAATCTATTCAACGAAATAATATCAGAAAACGTTCCAAATATGAAGAATGAATTGGATAATCAAATGCAAGAGGATTACAGGACACCAAGTATACAAAATCACAACAGAACTACACCAAGGCACATCATAATGAAAATGCCTAACATTCAGAATAAGGAGAGAATCTTAAAAGCCACAAGAGAAAAGGAATCAGATTACATATAGGGGGAAGCCAATTAGGATCACTGCAGACTTCTCAACCCAGACCCTGAGAGCAAGAAGATCATGGCAAAGCATATACCAAGTGCTAAAAGACAGCGGATGCCAAACAAGAATCTTATATCCAGCAAAATTTTTAGGTTTGATGATGAAATAAAAACCTTCCAAGATAAACAAAAATTGAAAGAATTCACAGCAAGAAAGCCAGCACTACAGAACATTCTTGGTAAAATATTCCATGAGGAGGAAATGAAAAACAACAATGAAAACCTGCAGAGGGAGGAGCTACACTAAGGGCCAAACAGGGGAGAAACCCAGTCAAGTTAAAAACTAAGAATAAAGCAAAATGCCTGGAAATACAAACCATGTCTCCATAATAACATTGAATGTCAATGGACTAAACTCAGCAATTAAAAAAGATACAGACTGGGAGATTGGATTAAAAAAAAAGACCCAACAATATGCTGCCTCCAAGAGATTCCTCTCATAGAAAGAGACATTCACAGATTGAAGGATGGAAAAAAATTTATCACTCAAATGGACTGCATAAACAAGCAGGAGTTTCTATCCTCATTTCAGATAATGTAGACTTCAAACCAAAGTTTGAAAAGGGATAAACAAGGTCATTTCATACTGCTTAAGGGAATCATACATCAACAAGATATAACAATCTTAAATATCTATGCCCCAAACAATGGGACAGCCATGTTTGTCAAACAAACCCTTCTCAAATTCAACAACCAAATAGACCCCAACACAATACTATTGGGTGACCTTAACACAACTCCCCCACCACTGGATAGATCTTCCAAACAAAAACTAAACAAAGAATCTACAAGACTTAATAGAACAATCAATGGTCTAGACTTAACGGATATATATAAAATATTCCATCCTTCAACAAGCAAATACACGTTTTTCTCAGCAGCACATGGATCCTTCTCCAAAATAGATCACATGCTATGCCAGAAGCAAGTCTTAGTAAATACAAAAAAATAGAGATATTACCCTGCATTCTATCTGACCATAATGGAATGAAACTAGAAATTAATGACAGTTTAAAAAAAAGAAGCCACTACAACACCTGGAGACTCAATAATTTGCTATTGAACAATGCATGGGTAAAGAAGACATCAAGGAAGAGATAAAAAAAATTCTTGGAGGTAAATGAGAACTCCGATACAACATACTGAAATCTCTGAGACACTATGAAGTCAGTGCTAAGAGGAAAGTTCATTGCATTAAGCTCATATATTCAAAGATGTAAAAGTCAACAAATCAATGACTTGACACTACAACTCAAAGCCCTAGAAAAAGAACAAAGTAACACCAAAAGAAGTAGAATACAGGAAATAATTAGAATCAGGGCTGAAATCAATGAAATTGAAACACAAGAAACAATTCAAAAAACTGATAAAACAAAAAGCTGGTTCTTTGAAAAAATAAACAAAATTGACAAACCCTTAGCTACCCTAACAAAAAGGAGAGAGAAAACTCTAATTATTAAAATTTGTGATGAAAAAGGAAATATCCCAACAAACCATGCTGAAATACAGAGGATAATCAGAAACTATTTTGAAAACTTATATTCCAGTAAAATAGAAAAACCCTGAAGACACCAACAAATTCCTAGAGACATATGACCTACCCAAACTGAACCAGGAGGATATTCATGACTTAAACAGATCAATTCCAAGCAAGGAAATAGAAGAGGCCATCAAGAGCCTTCCAACCAAGAAAAGCCCTGGACCAGATGGACTCTCAGCCAAGTTCTACAAGACCTACAAAGAAGAACTAACTCTTCAAATTATTCCACGAAATAGAAAGGGAAGGAACCCTTCCAAACTCATTCTATGAGGCTAGTATCACCTTGATCCCAAAACCAGACAGAGACATGTCAAAAAAGGAAAATTTCAGACCAATATCCCTGATGAATATAGATGCAAAAATTCTCAATAAAATTTTGGCAAATCGCATACAAAAGCATATTTTAAAAATAGGGCACCATGGGCTGGGATTGTGGCTAAGGGGTAGAATGCTTGCCTCGCATGCGTGAGGCACTGGGTTCAATCCTAAGCACCACATAAAAATAAATAAAATAAAGATACTGTGTGCATCTACAACTAAAAAAATATTTAAAAAAAAAATAAGGCACCATGATCAAGTGGGGTACATTCCAAGGATGCAAGGTTGGTTCAACATATGGAAATCAATACACGTAATCCATCACATCAATAGACTTAAAGATAAGAATCACATGATTCTATCAATTGATGCAGAGAAAGCATTTGACAATATACAGCACCCCTTTATGTTCAAAACACTAGAGAAACTAGGGATAGTAGGAACATACCTCAACATTGTTAAAGCAATATATGCTAAGCCTAAGGCCAACATCATCCTAAATGGAGGAAAATTGGAAGCATTCCCTCTAAAAACTGGAACAAGACAGGGATGCCCTCTCTCACCACTCTTATTCAATATAGTCCTTGAAACTCTTGCCAGAGCAATCAGACAGATGAAGGAAATTAAAGGGATACAAATAGGGAAAGAAGAACTCAAGCTATCATTATTTGCAGACGATATGATTCTATACTTAGAGGATCCTAAAAATTCCACCAGAAAACTTCTA
>CM053399.1:128547967-128571974 GCA_028644305.1 Xerus rutilus | reverse complement strand
TCTTTAGTTCGCTGATCATTTTAATTATGTACATTCTGAATTCTTTCTCTGAAATTTCCTCAACTGTGCTGTCAATGGATTCTGTTATAGTCGTATCCAGGTTTATTTGGGGCACTTTCTTCCCTTGTTTTTTCATGTTGATTGTGTATCTTCCTTTCTTGAAATACCAATCTGAGGTATTAAGGCTTCTATCCTATAATCTTGTATTGACACTCCAGATTACCTGTGTCTCACCTTGGAGCTACTTCTGTTCTCCCAGTGTCCCCAGATGGGCACTACTGTCATTAACGTTGGTGGTGGAAGTAGTGGATGTACCTCTAGAGGGCAGTGGGAGTGGCTTTGGCTGGGCTCTTGACGCGGCCCTTGAGGGCTGTTTTAGCCCTCTCTTGCACTCCTGCTGGTGAACAGGAACTCCTGAGTTTGGGCTCCTCAGTGGCTAGAGGTGGCAGATCCTGGTCTCCCTCTTGCTGGACACCCGTGGAGGTTCCTGCGGGCGGATCTGGGCCCTCTGCCTGTTTCTATAAATTCTAACACTTCTGTAAAACAGGCAAAGACAGATTAATTTTCTTTCCATTTTTGGATCAAATTGTGATCAAATACGTTTTTCCTTTTCATATCATTTTCTCTTATTTCTAATATGGGGAAATGACTGATTCCTATCAGTCCAGACCCCAGGTTTAGGCATTTTAAAGGAGGTCATGTTTTTAAAAATCTGTGAACCGTTCTAATATGGGGAAATGACTGATTCCTATCAGTCCAGACCCCAGGTTTAGGCATTTTAAAGGAGGTCATGTTTTTAAAAATTTGTGAACCAGAAGAGGAAAGAAATGAGGAATGATATTAGCGAAACTATATCGTTATGTTTTATGCATATACAAATATGTAACAATGAATCCTACAATATGTACAATTATAATGCACTAATAAAAAACAAGGGAAAAATTACATCAAAAACAAAGCAAATTCAGATACCCAAAGCTTCCAAGATACTTGTCAAGATCATCAACAGAGAACTGCTTGCCAGAAAATCTTTCCAAGGTAGACAAACATAGTTGAACTATATTTTATCATTTAACTCAGCATTAGAAGCATTACACTTGGAGTGTAATTATGGTGCTCTGGAATCATTCTCTACAGTGACAGTGTATTTCATTTAGATGCTTGACCACATTTCATTAAAACAATTCCACATTATTAGACATTTAAGTTATTCAACTTAAGCTTTCACTCTACGTTCCCTTTTCAGCCTTTCTGTTAGAAGATCACAATCCATCTCATTCACCAATATGGAACAATGACTGCTGTGTAAAGATGCAACTTCTCAGAGACTCTAATACAGCTATGCTCCCATATAAGAGGAGTGCAAAAGGAGCTGAGAAAATAGAGTAGGAAATTCCCCCAAAGCAGCTGAATTTGGGACTGTTGTTCTCAGTAAGCACCAAACCCACAGTTCATCCCATTTTATAAATGACAATATTCATTCAACTCTAACTGTACAAGCTATCTGGACATAGAAGCAAAAGGCTAAGGAAACATTCAAGTGCTCAGTGATTTAAACAGTTTACTCCATGCTACAGATTACTCTCCATTGTCAGTTTAGGAGTGTATAAAAATGTTTAACCATCAGGAAAACTCTCTAATTTTTCTATTCAATTCTTAAAAATCCCCAGAGGTTGCCAGGACTCTTTTTAACATATTAGAATGGAAAGTGAGACCATTGCAAAAGCTACAATCATCAATGTTTCAGCAAAATATTTAATCTCAAACCCTTGAGACAACTTCATTAACCCAATCCATTTAAAAATTTTGCAAGCTCTACAGATTCAAATCAGAAGTGCTCTCAAAGGAGAAACTCTAGGTTAATTTATGATGGCCCACATCAAAATAAACTTACTAGGGAAACGTGCGCATAGGAGAAAGCAGCTTTCCTTACATTTTAGTGCAGCCTGTTCCCATCAGAGAAGCCATGCTGAAACAGGTAATGATGAAGAAGGAGTACGGCATATTAATTACTTGATACAAGTTTGTCCTTTAGTTAAACTGACACTAAGAGAAAAACAGTTTGGGATGATACGTGGAAATAAATACAAATGTGTTTCATTATTTCTACTACTGGAGTCATCTTTTTCCTAAGTAATCATGCCACAAAAGAACACAATGAATAAAAGGGAAAAAAAATCTGTCAATGATATAAACATATTCTAAAAAGTTTATTTATTCTAAACAGAAGTTTAAACTAATATTGCTTCCTCACAAATAAGTAACCATAATTAACAAAGGAGAATATCTAAAGAAGGGCTCTTTACCCAAAACCTGTTTACTGGATTATTTTGAAATGGAAAAAATAAGGCCCACAGGATGCTGAGACAAGGAAAAAGTAATGGGTCAGTGGTCTTGATTTTTAATTTGAGGCAACAAAAGACATTTTCACAGTAAGAAAGGTAAAAAGGAAAACCACCTTAAAAAAAAAAAGTTACATCAAGGAGTGATGACTTGTTATAAATAAAACTGCTTAACATCAAACCACATGCAACCCACTTAAGTAGAAAGTACATTTCACTGCCCACAGGTATAACAGGATGAGGAAGTACGGCATACAGTTTCTTACTCAATAAAATTTACATGATTTTGAAGGATTCCAGCTAAAAATCAACACAATGCAAAAGAACCTACAGCATGTTAACTCTATGATGTAACACCTTTAGAGAAGTGATTCTTAACTTCTGGGAAGTCTTCAGGGAATATAAGGAATTACAAATTTTATGCTACAAAACACAAAGAATTTTACTAGTAATAACATGAGGCTATATATGAAGCAAATCTGCATTCCTAAACTCCAAATTCCTTTTGCCTGGAAACTGTTTATGGCTTATTTTTACCTAATGGTTTGTATGTGCTACAGGGTCAAATTTTCTTTCCACTGAGCAATTTTTTTACAACAGTTCATTAAAACAAAAATCTATACATAGTGGGGAAAAAAACTAAAAAAATATCATCAGCTCACCTTCATCACTTGTTGCCTGCTGCTTCACAAGAGTCATTGGGGATCTGGCTGGAGGCTTACTAAGTGGATGGCGCCAACTCTTTGCAGTTTTGGTCTCTCCTTCTATTATCTGATAATTGAACAAATATGGGAGAGACATAAACATAAATGAAAAACATATTTAATATAAAAAATGTAGCTCACGAAGATTTACAAAAACTTAATTATGAAAGCGTCTTCTGCTTATTTCCCTCTTAAGGAATTTGTTAAAAAATTTAATGGAAAAAGAAAGAGGAAACATTGTTTCCATTTTAACAACAGCATCTTAAAATGCTAACTGGAGTGTGAAGTACACTTGTTGAACCTGCAATAATATTAGCATTTAGCAAGCTTCCAAAAGACCTTTTGTAATATTAGCCTGTTTAGAATTATATACTCATAAAATTAGAGCCCTGATATTGAGTCACTTCTACACAGTTCCCATGTGAAAATTTAGCAGGTGAGTTTGCTTTCTATCCTTATAGAGAACGAAATGCTGCAAAGATGAGAATGTATACTTCTTTCGATTCAGAAATGAGCTACTGCTATCACATACATAAAGGGTCAGACGAGAAATCAAAGATATTATTTTTTAATGATACACAGCTGACATTCTGAAGCCATTTAAGTTTTATTCAGTGATTGCTATTTTCAAACTTCTCTTAGAAACCTTTTCAAATAAATTTGGCCATATTTTTCATGTTTTTTAATAGATATTCATATTACAGATCAGTAGAATACATAATCCATAATTTGACCCAATATAATTCATCATATTAGACAGATTTATCATAGAGATCATGTAGGGCTATATATTCTACTGAACTGTTGCCAGCTCAAGAAAGAAGCTGTCCTCATGCGTGCACCTGCATTCCACTATCAGGGCAGTTGGCCAAAAGAGGTTCTAAATGCTGACACAGACCCTGTCCAAGCTTGCCCAAACAACTTCCAATCTTATGATTATAGGGACTGCTTTTGCTGAAAGCATATAACATTAACATTGAACAAGCACACTACAGAAACAGAGAGGCATTCAAAAACACAACATATGGGGGAATTGGTAATCTAGAGGCCTGTTAACTTTTCTGGGAAGACAAAGTTCTGTTTTTTCCCCAAAATAGACAGGACCAAAAAAGCTTGCCCTGATATTAGGATTCAGACTTGAAGAGGAAAGAGTCAGAGTAAAAAGGGATCAGGTATGCCCTAATGTTAAAACAGCAGCTATGGAAAGCTTAGTCCCAGAGGTAATAACTATGGGCAGGAGGAGGGCAGAGCCCAAAAGGTGAATTCTTCCCGGCCTCATTAATATTGCAGGTGACAGACCATTCTGTACCTTGATTGTATCAATATCAATGTGGTTGTGATTCTATGATTATTTTCCTAGAAGGAAGTAATGGGATGAAACGTGGAAAAGGGAACATAGGATCTCTCTCTACTATTTCCTATACATGCACATGAATCTACAGTTATCTCCAAATGAAGACACTAATTTCTAATACTATAAAACTAAACTGCAACATGTGAGCAGAGTTTCTAAGCTCTGAATTATCACAATGTGAGCCAGAACTCACAGAATGCCTACTTCCCAGTCACTGAAGGAAAATGATTAAAACCCATAAATATAAAATGTTATTTATTTCTGCCCTAAAGCAAGATTTCAAAGCACAGCATGTTGTTTTCAGAAAGCATGCTCACCATACAATGAAAAAGGTAAAAATGAATATTGCCACATACACTGGGGACTTTGAAGCCATTTCTCTCTTCACTGAGGACAGCGGATATTTCCCCAGGTTCAAGGCCATTCCTGTGGCCCTCCACATCACTCTCTTCTCCCTCTGTAAAGACTGCATAACTTTCTGTCACTGAGGAAGTTGAATCAGGTGACTTTGGCCATGGAAGTTTAGGTGGATCTGACTCTTCAACCTTCTCATGCCTGCTACACAATGGTATGGAGTCATCACCCTCTTTTGGCAAAGCAGGTATATTTATGGCACCGGCTTTGTCACCCTCAGTTTTTATTTCCTCCATTACAGATGTACTTGAGCAGCTGTTTCCTGAAGAGTAAAACAAAATACTATCAATAAATCTTACATCTTATTTATTTATTTTATCTGTTTATTGGGGGGAAAGGGAGGTATCAGGGATTGAACCCAGGGGTACCTAACCACTCAGCCACATAACCAGCACTTTTTTTTTTCTTAATATTCTTTTAGTTGTAGATGGATACAATATCTTTATTTATTTATTTTTATGTGGTGCTGAGGATCGAATCCAGTGCCCCACGCCTGCAAGGCAAGTGCTTTACCACTGAGCTATAATCTCAGCCCAGCACTTTTTTTTAATTTTGAGACAGGTTCTCACTAAGTAGCTTCGGGTCTCACTAAATGGCTGAGAGTAGCTTTGAACTTGTAATCCTCCTGCCTCAGCCACCTGAGCCACTGGAATTACAGGCATGGGCCACTGAGCCTGGCTTAAACATTATATATTACTAGTGAGTAGAATTGTTAAATTATTCCCAACTTATTTTATATTTTCCAACTTTTCCTTTCAACTTCCACAGACACAGTTATGAAAGGTCACCAAATATCATGCTGATTTCATAGTTGTTAGGGCGAGAGCTTGGAGTTTGGCAAAAGAAAATACTAACAAAACAAGGGATTAAAATCAGGTTATACTAAAAGCCAATACCAAAACTCAAGGTAATTGTAATAATTATCAAAGCTACAGCAATTTGAAATCTGTCTAAAGTTAAAAATTATATCCTAACATATGATGCTATGAGCCACTATTAATGAAATGTTCCATTTCAAACAATGTATATAAATGACACACTAGGCTATAAAATCCAAAACAAATTATTTCCTACACTAAGCTTATACCATACATTGACAATATATAATAAGAAAAAAACATTACAAAGTATTTTTCTTCCTCAGCTGACATATTGGTTCGTTCTCTATATCTATCTATCTATCTATCTATCTATCTATCTATCTCTATTACACACACACACACAGTATGATTTCCTCCTATTACATACTTCCTCTGATGGTGAACCCATCCAAATCTTCCACTTAAGTTGTCTTCCAGGTCTCAAAACCTGGAGGGCAAAATGCAATCAACCAGATCGAACTAATGAAATTGGACACCATCAGCTAAATCTTCCAGCAACTCACAAAGTTTTTAATTAATCCTGTGTAGAGGAAAGAATGTGGAAGGATGATAAAGAAATATCCATATGCATTGTAAAACCATTTTCTCTGCATTTGATGAAATTTTTCCCTAGTTTTGTGACCTTGCTATCTTCTTTGTCTTCACGACTCAATTCTGATGTCACCTATGCCAAGAAATCTGACCTGTCCAGCTGAGTCTTTCCATGATGGATAAGCAATTCCCCATGCCATCTCTACCAAGCTACATACTACATTGGACTGTAATTGTATATTTGTCTAGTTCTCCTCTGAAGTATGAATTCATTTAAAAAACATCTATGAACTCCATTCATAATATAATTACAGGGCAAAGGCAATGAGGCTGAAGCAGCAGCCAAGAAGCCTTGTTTGGGACTATGGAAGGACTTTTTCTATCATACTAAGTGGAATAATAAGAAGAAGGGACAGACAAAACCTAAGCTAAGTGATCTTTTTAAAGGATCACTAACTGCTGTATGGAGAACTGACAAAAGAAATGACAAGAGTAGACACTGGTGAAGCAGGAAGGAAACACCCTCTGCAACAAAGAAAGCTAGAAATGGGTCCACCTGAGTGAGGAGGAAGCAGGAAAAGAGATTCAGAAGAGTCCCACAACTGAAGGATTTACGAATGAAGGGTTTGAGAGCAAGACAGGAATTGCCAACTAGAATGATCATGAAAAGGACAAAAGCCACAACCAATATTAACAAAGCAAAGCATTAATGCAATTTCAGAGAAATATGCTATTAAAGGGGGGTTAGGGGTGCGGCAAAGTAGCTGAGACTTTAAAACAAGTACTTTATTATACAGAAACAGTCCAGGGACTGACTATATGTACCATTTCACCATGCTGACTATTTTTGTTATTCTTTTTAAGACCTTAATCTTTATTTTCTTCTTTAAATTAAGTCAAAGGCTGAAAATCTGCAAAGAATTATCTATAATTGGTTTTCTCTGCTTCATGTGAATTCAAGAGAGGCTTTCCAAAAATGTGTTATATATTGCAAATTGAGTTGCACTAAAAATTTTTTTTCATTTTGGAATCTTCTTTTTTATTAAACCAAATAGACAATGCTGGTTGTTTGTCTCACAATTCCTTTACAAAAAGCACTAGTGTCCATGACTTTTACTGTAACAGTCCCTTGGCTTCCTGGTTAAATAACCTATAATTGTAGATAGTTTATTGATGACCTAGGTGGGCAATTAAGACATCTATACTACTGAACATAGATTTAAAGCATCAGATCATCAAATACCTACTACATATGAGTGAAACATAACCAGATATTTTCTCACCTGAGACATTGATATTATCTGATGAATTCTGATCCACTCGCCCCCTGTTAGCAGAGGTTTTATCTTCTGAAGGTGAATCTGTGTTACCTAGCTCTGTTGCTGCTTCTGGCTTTTCACGGACCTTGAGGTCCTCTGTGCCTACATCATGGTTAGGGTCCTCTGTCTCATCGACATCTACAGACAAATCCTCATCCTCCTCAGCCTTAGGCCTTTTAGAATGAGACCTAGTGCATTGGAAGCTATAACCAAGAGAAGTGGTGGTTAGAAAGGAAAGTTTGTAAATGATATGAAAAAATACATGCCAATACAAATGTTGTTCATTTATTTACAACTGATCACTATGCAAAGACAATCATCACATTAAACCTGAATATTAATCATAACAGTTTCAATACCAACTAAAAATTAAAGCTCAAAAAATTTTCAACGATTGATTAAACATTTATGAAAAAAAGAGTCACAGTTAAAATATTATAGAAGCATTTGTAGGGTAAACATAGATGATAATAATGTATCATCTATTTTAAAACCTTAGAAGAAAGTTTTCTGAATGTATTCATCATGAAGAAATGTTTGAAGAGACAAATGCTTCGCCTGATTTGAACCTTACACAATGTACACATGTATGGAAATATCACACAGCATCCCATGGATATGTAAAATTTTTATGTTTTTATGTACCAGTCTAAAAAATTAATTTAAATATAAAATTTTAAATAAATAAAAATCTGAAAATAAAAAAATTAAAAAGGATAAGATGAGGAAAGGGAAATCAGTAAATGAAGTATTATTTAGATAGTGAAAAGGAAGAGAAAAATCACTGATCTTTTAAATATGTTGTCAATTATTCATATTTCAAGGTGTACTAGTGACCATTTTTTACCAAGTTTACTGTATTTCTCAGGCAAGTGTAAAACGTTTCAGATTAAATCCCAAATCATCAATAGCTAAAGGTATCATAACAAGAAAAATAAATGTATATATTTAATGTCTTTTATTAACTTATTATTTTTCAGATTGGACACTATTTTCATTTACCTCCACTTTTAGTACTCTCCAACAAGGCACTTCAGAGCTTTGTCATACATGTATCTTGTATATGACATAACATTTTTAACAATTAGGAATAATCACAAATCACCTCAAAGCAACTATGGCCAAAATCTAAACACTCACACATATGATGGCAGGTATTATAGACACAGGAAAAAACACCACAGACTAAGAGGTGTAGGAAGCCAAGGAGGGGAGAGATGTAAGTTAAAGGGAGCAGCCAGGAACACCCCCATATAAATTAGCTGTGGCTGCTGCCAATGACAGTAACCATAGTGGTATCATCACTTTTACTGAGAATCCATGCAGTGGAAAATGTGGAAAATTTCCACAGTATGAGAACTGTAGTACACGTAAAATATGTTGGCTGATCTCTCTTTGATATTTCAAGGAATCATGTCATTTGTTGGATTTTCCTAAATAGGATATTACTGAAGGGAGATCAACAATCGCTTTGTGCCATAGGCTGAGCATATCCAGTAAGTCTCTAAACATTAGGCTTTCTATCTAGCTCCATTAATTATTTGAAACTACTGACAGATGTTTTCAATCTCGTCAATATCATAGATCTATGTTTTCTATCAACTCAAAAAACCCAATGTGGTTAACAACTAATAGACTGGATCATATAACTAAACAAAGTATTGCTTTCTGTCCAGTAAAGAGCACTTCTCAAAATGTTCTACTGCTGTGTCTACTGACAACATTGACTACTCCCACCCTGCAAAGCTGGCTTTTTTGATAATGTGGATTAACAAATTTTTCAAAGGCACTGAATCTCTAGTATTTCTTAAACATTGTTTGAAGGCACCCATAATAAGTTAAACACAGTAAGTTAAAAACATTTTAAATAACATAGCACACATAAACACATGCTCATACATGTTAATACTTACCACTACCACATGGGAGGCACTATGATACTCTTTATTCTAATTTACTTCCTATTTATAAAATGTGAATCCTGACCCACTAAACTGAATTGAAAAATAATACTGTGAAAATCACTGCTTTACTCTAAAGGGTAAAATAGCAACACCTGAGTTTTAAACCAGCTACTGGCTAGTTCTCTGCCTCAGGTTTATCTCTTATAAAATGTGGAAGTTGGACTCCATGTTGTTAAGCTTCTCCACTCACTACCATTCTAAAATAGCAGAAAATAAATGTTAGGGGGAAGAAAAGAGTCAGAAAATAAGCATTAGAAGTGTGGGCAAAGATTACAAATTACAGTGTTATTTAGTTAATAGCAAGAATGTGGAAACAAGCTACAGGTCCAAATACAGGGAAATTAGTTAGGTACATGCAGGCATTAAAAAATATATTGTAGAAAATCATTTAATTACATGAAAAAAAAACACATAACTGGTCATCAAATTGTTAATAAAGGATGGCCCCAATTTTGGAAAGGTATATAAAATATATAATGAATATATATGTAAAGGATATATATAAAATGATAAGACTGGTTATCTCTGGGAAGTGAGGTTATGGGTGATTTGGGATTCCTTCATTATTCTTTTCCTTATTTTACAAATGTTCTCCAAAGCTCAAATATTACTTTTACAATCTGAAAGAAAAACAATGAGCAATATTGAAGAGAAAATTTTAAAATAAATCTGAAAAATATAAGATTAAAAGGTAGCCTAAGGACCTGAGCAACATAGCACACACCCTATTCAATGGGTTTTTAAACAGCTAGATGCTCAGAGAAGACCTAAACTTTTGAAATGGCCCTGGCCACAAAAAGGGAATGGATTATACAGCTCACAAGGACAATCAAGTTGCACAAATGCAACATGTTCAGCTTTATATCCTATAAAGAATAAAACTACACACATAAAATGAAGTAAAAAATAAACATCTAGATAAAAAATGTGTATCAGATGTTTGACAAATAAAGAATATTATTACTGAAGTCAGAAAGGAAACTGGTAGTAAATGGAAATGTCAGAAATCATGTTATTGAAATGATTAAAATATGGAGATGAATGCAGAGGACCATACTAACACTGAAATACATTAGTACATGGAGTCTAAGAAGCTCTACATTGGTAGAGACTTTAGAAATATTCTCAAATACAATATACAAATCTTCCTATATTTATTATACATACCAAGAATTTAAAATCACCTTGCCTCAAATTTTCAGTAAGACACTAAGCAAATGTAATAAATTATAAGTTTAAAAAATCCCTTGAAGATATCATGGTCAGTGACTCATTTTAAGTGAGTAAACACTACACGCAAGATGAGGTAGCAGGGGACGGGTCATTACCTCCGGGATGCTTTTCTTACTTTTCTCCTCCTCTGTAGCCATGCTTTCACCTCAGGGGTAGATTCTGGAGTGGGCTTTGTGTGATCAATGGTGTATATATCCTTTCCTTGTTTCCAAAGCTGATATCTGTCTGGCTGAAATTTCCTCACAAAGATATCCATAGAAATTTTCACCATGTCTTTCCTGCAAGTGCACTGAAATACAAGCAAATGATTTCAATGAAATTTGTAATTAAACACTTTGCTAGAATATAAAATCACATGCAGCCAGCCCTTTAATATACCATATGTGAATATGTGAATATTTAGTAACTACATAAATGACAATGTTTTACATTTTCAAACATTCAGTGAGTGATACACTCAATTTCTTCAGAACAGAGGTGAGAACATATATACTGTCATTTATAAACAGGAAAATAAGATGTGAAAATACTTTGTACATTTTCATAGGGAATTCTATACCAGGTAAAACTAAAAGAGTACACACTTCTTGAAACTTTGTCTACAGCAGAAAGATTATCCTTCCATGAAAAGGATGCATTATTGAACTGAATGCTGGCAGTTCTGTAAGCCTGAAAAAGTGGTGTTGTCGTTGGGGAGTGTTCTCTGAGTGTTCCCCAAGGGCCCACTATGTTTAAAGGGATGTTAGTAGGTGGCAGAATGGTCGAGAGATGGGGTTGATAATTGGTAATTCTTGCAAAAGTCTTGTTAAAAAGAAGCAGGCCTCGCCCTATCTTTCTTTCTCCTCTTGCTGGAGGTATGACTGTTTGCTCCTACAGGTGCTCCTACCATAATATGTCACCATCTGCCACCCTCACCAAAGACCAAACAAATGGGGCCTAGACTTGAATTTTGAAATGCTGGAACTTTTTGTAAGTTAGTTCCCTCTGGTATTTCATTGTTGTACAACAAAGTGACTAATAAACCAGAGCTGTCAACAAAAATAAAATAAAGTTCGATTAGAATAATTCATACAAATGAGATGCGATAAATTTTCTCTAAAATTAAACACATTTTTAATTATATTTCTATTAATAAACACATGATGTAACCAAAAATTAAGAACAAATGATGTCTCTTCTATATCATATCAACCTCCTCTACCAACAGCATAGAAAACATATCCAATGGAAGGCAGAGGATTAGATGGAAGTTCAAAGAAAAGGTTATTTTGAATTCACTACAGGCTTGATATTCATGAGTACATAATCACATCTTGTAAAACAAGTTTCCTATAACGGCTTCACACAAGTTTAATTAGATTGAGGCCAGCACTCTAAGCATTAGGGCAAATATCACAGATATGATAGTAAACAGTTCAAAGATTTAACTGCTATGCCTTGACAAAGCTTCATGCACCTGGTGACTAAACGTTAGCCTTGACACAATATTCTCCATATATTAGTGACAAAATTATCACTTCCGTGCTAATTAATTTCAAACTCTGATTAATTTTAAGCCTCAAACTTCCCTTCATGGAGTCTATTAAATGGACAAATTTTCTCTAAATAAATAAGACACATGAAACATAGATCCAATCAAGCATCTCGGCACAAACCAGAAATAGAGATGTGGCCAGCCAGGAAGGATCTGTGTAGGACTTTCCTGTCTAACAGCTTAAATGTACATGAATTTCCCAGAAAACTGATTAAGGATCTAGAGATTTGCATACTAGCAACATATCTAAAATTAACTTTGTCAACTGCAAATACATTCTATCACTATCGACTTGTTGATACCATGACTCTTCCACTCTCCTGCATTCAAAGTAAACGCCTGTGATGTCATGACTCTTCCACTCCCCTGCATGCATCAGTCAACATTTCCTCATTCCTACTTACTCCACCATCCATAGAAATTCACCAAGTTACCATATACAATTAATCCTTCCTCTGAAATGCCTCCTACATCAATGCCTTCTGCCAACATCTTCCAACTTCACTGTCAGACCTTGAATCTTAGTAAGTAAAATAAAGCTTATTTCCCTGCCTGTAGCCTGTCCTAACATTAACCTATCTTTATAATGATTACTTTAATCTCCCTCAAATAGACTGTGATCTTTCATTTTTCACTTCTATATGATGCTTTCCCCCTTTTCTGACTTTAGAATAAAGTCTAAACTTTTGAGTCTGGGATTCAATGCCTCCAAAATATGACTTTATCAGTGAGATTTTCAGGTTTGTCTCCCAATGCAAGGCAATGTGAATACTCCTCTCCAGGCCAGTCACTGGAAGGCACCCAATGCTTCCTTTCCTCAGCACTTTTTTTATCACAATAATTTCCTGCTCACCACTCTGCCAGCCAAAGAAAATTCATCTTAACACCAAATGCAAATTGTACCAATTATTCAGAACCTAATACTATTCATCAACACCACTGATTTATATTAACTGTGTAGAGTGAGAGTTCTGGGATATCTTCCTTGTGGAATGTGGAAAATGGGGATCCTGAAAAATTTAAAGATATTTTGGTTTAAGATGCAATCTTTCAATTAAAGGGAAAAAAATGAAAGCATGGGCTCATCATCAGAATCTTTATTTCCTTACAATGTTACAAATTTTGCTTCAAGAGGAAACGTAAAATAGTGGAAAACAGTGATGCTTCCTCTTCTAATGAGCTACTTTAGGCCTGCGCATGACTATGGTTGTAGCATCCCAAGGGGAGATGGGCCAGTAAAGTGCGGAACAATATTTCTAAGGAAAATGGCTTAAGAAAAAACAAACAAAAAACCCTTTAGCTTGATGGTCATCTCATTCGAGATGATGGTGCTATGAAATCTAATTTGTGTACATCTGGCTCTTGCACTCTGAATAAGCTTCAGAACTCTGTAGAAAATAATGAATTTCAAATCCATGGATTGCCTACTACTAACAAGGACTTAGAAAACTGTACACCAACAGAAACGCTGCTCTCCTGGAATCAAAGGCACTGAGTCAGCACAACACAAAGGAATCCAAGGGTAGAGCCACAGATGCAGAGGACTGAGCCACACAACACCATCAGGCTGCTACAGCGGTCTTATCATACTTGGGGTATAGAAACATGCCACCTTGTGCTTTAAGATTTATTAATTAAAGATCAAATCTACGAGAAAATTCACTTCTGCAAAAATTTTCTGAAATTAGCATAAAACTATCAACAATTACAATCCAAATAATGGTGCAAATGATAATACACAAAGATAAGAAAGATCTCCCCCTTCAAAATTATGGTTGAGATTATTATGCATTGAAAGGTGAGAAAAATAAGTCATCTTATCTTTTTGCTGAGGAACTGTAAGACTCATGATATAATACAGTACAGTGCTTTTAAAAATGGGGCTCAGTCCCCAGCTTCAACACTAACCAACATATTTAACAACTTTTTAACCTCTTGGTGGCTAAGCACCCCCACCAGAAACAACTGAATAAAATTAGAATCTACTCTAAAGGAGCTAAGATAAATATTTTTTTGCAGTTTAAAATCATGGCCACAAATGCTATTTAAGTGACTATTCTTAAAAAATAGAATATGCCTTACACAAATTGATTTACACTGGTGTGAGCACAAAATCACACAGGTGCCTACAGTTATGTTTTGCCTTATTGAGAAGGTTGATGGAGATTAGAAACTGGCTGCCATGTATAAATAATGACCTTGAGAGACAATTAAAAACTCAAACTAGAATTCTAAACTTCCATGGGATTAACATAAAACAAGAGGACAGAGCCATTGTCTTAGGGTAAGATGACTCTGGTGCTCATCAAGCTCCTATGAGTTTAGTATAGTGCTACAACTAGACTAAACTCCTTGGCCTCCAATTTCAAATGAACAACTGAAAGGCAGGACGAGGCAGGTGTTGACGGCGGGAAAGGATAATAACTAAGTCTGTGTTGACCAGGCACCAAAGGTGGGACATAGTAAGGTATAGTAAGAAATGAGCAGAAGCTTAATTCATGCTACTTCTTTAACCATTATTTTAAAAAAAAAATTAATAGAAAAAATTAGTGTTACATGGCTACTTGTATGTGATTCAAAAGACACGAGATAATATCCACCTGAATTTCAAAACGAAAGAATAATTTTCAGTACATAAGTGTGGGGAGTGTTTCTCTTCTTGTTTAAAAACAAAACTTCAATGAATTTCAACAATGAATATATCATAACCAAGAAAAGATTACACCTAAAATTTAAAATTCTGAAGTTCATGTCATTAACTTCCCATCAGTTATGAAAAGTGCCCAATCTATAGGATAAATTAGATTTACTGAAAACAACTGGAGAGAAGGGTCCTGGCTAGCAAATGGTGGCTACTTCTTCTTTTGAAGATTCTAAAATGTCAAAATAGAGAAGATATTGTTGTCTTCTGGTGATGGATGAGTACTTAGTGTGTCCACACCTACCCTTTCCTACCCTACCCTACCCTTTAAACCTAGGACACTAACCTTTGGAATAACCACTGTAAATAGTTAACCAAAAAGACTCATAATTATAAATAAATAAATAAATAAATAAATAAATAAATAAATAAATAAGTAAGTAAGTAAAGAAATAAATAAAACTATTTTACTCTGTTTTCATATGAAATTCAAATCAATAATTGAAAAAGAAAAGGTTGGTTTGAAATACCCTATATTTTAAAATCAAATTCTGGCCTCCATACACCCAAAATCATTGCTCTTGAAGGCTATCAGCTAATTATCTTCAAAGCACAATGCAATTTGTAATTTTAAAAAAAAAGATCTGTTCTCTTGTCTAACAACACAGCAAGACTGCCTGACAGCTCCCAATAAATAGGCTATGAAAATATGGTACTGTGTTTAAAATTTTAAAATACCAAATATTCAGTAAAATTGCCTTCATTGGCTTTGAGAACCTGTTCGTATAGATTGCCCTCTGAGGAGTATTTCATATTTCTTCTATTAAGAACAAATAGAAAACAGAAATTTTCTATTTTCTAGTTTTCTAAAAAACCTCCTTTTGCTAAGATGGTAAGACTTAGAATGTATTGCTATAGATGTTATTGTTCATAATGCATAATAACTGTTAATTATTTTAACATTAAATAATAAAACAACACTGCTAAGTGTTAGGCACAGTAATCTTTTATGTAACCAGGAAGGTAGGTGACAACCGGTGGTAACTACTTAGAGCCAAATCAGTAACTAGGCCTAACATATCATTTCATTTTTTTTTCTTTTTTTTTTTCAATGCCCCAGGGATTGAACTCAGGGGCACTTGACCACTGAGCCACATCCCCAGCCCTATTTTGTGTTTTATGTAGAGACAGGGTCTCACTGAGTTGCTTAGTGCCTCACCATTGCTAAGACTGGCTTTGAACTCGCGATTCTCCTGTCTCAGCCTCCCAAAGTGCTGGGATTACAAGCGTGAGCCACCACGCCCGGCTCTTTTCTTTTTTTTTTTTTTTTTTTTTCATTAAATTTAGTTATACATGACAGTAGAACATATTTTGACATACCATACATACAGCCTTTTTTGTACCAGTGATTGAAGCCATACACTCTCATAATCACATAGATAATTTAATACTATTAACTTCGTAAACTTCAATAAAAATACATATTAAAATTTAGAAAATTCAATAGGTAAAGCATCAAGAATTATTGGGGGGGGATGCTGGCTATTGAACTTGGGGGCACTCCACCACTGATCCATATCCCCAGCCTATTTTGTATTTTATTTAGAGACAGGGTCTGAGTTTCTTAGTGCCTCACTGTTGCTGAGGCTGGCTTTGGACTCGCCATCCTCCTTTCTCAGCCTCCGAAGCCGCTGAGATTACAGCATCAAGAAATTTTTTAACTGTAGAATGTGGATATTAAATTGACACAACTATAATGAGTCTTTCTTAACAAGATCTCCTGACCAACTAATCTATAATCTACTGGTTATTCTCCCAGGTTTGCATCTCTTTGATTTCTTCAAAATAAAAGAACTCTTTATCCATTTTCAATTTAATCATGTCCAAACCATAAACAGCCTTCTGGCCCATTCTCTACATGTACAAAGATAACCTTCTGGTGGTTTGTTAGAATTAAAACACACTGTTACTATTAACACACTGGTACTCCTGAATCTTCATCTATATCTCACATCTACAAAAACTTGCAACCCAATATAAACAGTAGATTTTCATTGCTTTATATCAAACTCACACAAAGAAAAAGATCCAGTTCTTCGAGAAATTGCTTCATTGTTAAGTCATGTAAATTGGGAGGCCTCCAAGTGACTCAAGACTTTCTCTGCAATACTGTGGTCTAGTTCATTCTCATTCTAAATGTGAATGAGAAAAAACGCCCCACTTACAATCAAATTGATCAATTTATCAAGGAGATCAGTTAAATTATTAGAAACATGACTAAAAGGGTTACCAAAAATACTGAATAGAAGCGATTTTATAAAATGGAAGCATTATGCTGGTTAAAGCCTTTATATACTGACAGAATATTATTCCATTATTTGAGTTAGTAACCCAAGCTAAAAAGATAAACACAAAAACCATTGAAGGACTTTTTGTTTCTGAAATGTTTACCAGAAAATTAACAGTAAAGAAATAATTTATGTGCTGATGAATTTCAAATATGTAAAGCTAGCACAACATTGCTTTATTTCATCTATGTACTATTTAATTTTTGTTCACTCACAAATTTACCACCTACACAATTTTGGAAGAAAATTATCATAACTCTAATTTACAAGAATTATATCAACATGGGAAACTACATTTTCAAAGTACAGATCTAGTTTTGGTGAAAAATATTTTAATTGCACTTTCATTTCCAGTGATGCATTTCAGATATCATTTAAGGATAAATAACACATGTGAAAAATAAACCACAGTATTATATTTATACTGACTGAGCAGGAGAAAAAAGAAATACAATTCTAAGATCAATATTTTTTAAATTAATTTATTTAAATGCATTTCAAGTCATAGTACATATATAGAGCTCAATGTTTCCATTTCTCTGGTTGCAAACCAGATAGAGTCACATCATTTGTGTCTTCATTCATGCACCTAGGGTAGTGGTGACCATCTCATTCAACCGTCTTTACTACACCCATTCCCCTTTCCCTCCCCCCTCCTCCCTCCTACCCCATCCAGAGTTCCTCCATTTCTCCTATGTTCCCCATTCCCACCCCCCTTATGTATCAGCATCCACTAATCAGAGAGAACATTCGGTATTTGGTTTTTTGGGATTGGCTCACTTCACTTAGCATAATGTTCTCCAATTCCATCCATTTACCTGCAAATGCCATAATTTTATTCTCTTTTATTGCTGAATAATATTCCACTGTGTATATGTACCACAGTTTCTTTATCCATTCATCTATTGAAGGGCATCTGGGTTGCTTCCACAGTTCTGCAATTGTGAATTGTGCTGCTATAAACATTAAAGTGGCTCCTTTACTGTAGTGTGCTGTTTTTAAGTCTTTAGGGTATAGGCCAAGGAGTGGGATAGCTGGGTCAAATGGTGGTTCCATTCCAAGTTTTTTAAGAAATCTCCATACTGCTTTCCAGATTGGTTGCACCAGTTTGCAATCCCACCAGCAATGTTTGAGTGTGCCTTTTTCACACATCCTTGCCAGCACTTATTGTTGCTGGTATTTTGGATAGTTGCCATTCTGACTGGGGTGAGATGAAATCTGAGGGTAGTTTTGATTTGCATTTCTCTAATGGCTAAAGATGTTGAACATTTCTTCATATATATGTTTACTGATTGTATATCTTCTGAGAGGTTTCTATTCAGTCTAAGATCGATACTAATCAATAAACTTAGTACAGAAAAACCACAAAGATCGCTTCCTTTTGTTCATGTATATATTAAGGAAACAAAGGTTGCAGGAGGCCTAAATTCCGTTTTCCCCTGCAAAATCAGCAGAGCTCACAAAACCCTCACAATGTCAAGGTTCACAGCACATGTGAAAACACCTGAGGGTCCTGAAGTAGATATCCAGAGCACTTTTCACCAAGTCTAGGTTTTCCTCACAGAATTAAATAAAAATGTGTCTTAAATTTTTATATACGCAATGGAATATTATTCAGCAATAAAAGAGAAATAAAATTATGGCATTTGCAGGCAAATGAATGGAATTGGAAAGCATTATGCTAAGTGAAGTAAGACAATCCCAAAAAACCAAATGCCGAATGGTCTCTCTGATTAGTGGATGCTGATGAATAAGGCAGGTGGGAACAGGAAACATAAGAGAAATAGAGGAACACTGGAAGCGACATGGGAGAGGCGAGGGGCAGGAAAGGGGAATGGGTATAGTAAAGATGGTTGATAAAAAAAAAAAAAAAATATATATATATATATATATATATATATATACACTATTCATTGAAAGAGCATATAAAGGTGTTTAATATGAAGAAAAAAAAATTTTTCCTAAGGGACAAAAATATATTTCCTATAATCATAGTAAAAAGGTATAATACCAGAACTGAATTTCATATTCTAGTTCTAATGAATCACTACTATGAATTATTTCAGATACTTTGCAATATATGACTTTCCCTTACTACTGTTTTAAACCATCATACATATGGTATATAGCGTTTCTTATTGAAAAATGTATTATAGATATCTAAAGAAAAAGAGGCCCTTATAAATATTTGTTATATACATAATCTTTCTAAAAAATATGGGATGAAATATAGGCTCAGAGAATTTATAATAAATTACAAAGTAACATATCTAATAAGTAATATACCTTTGCGGATTCAAATATAGAACTCATATACTCTTATCCAATGCAGTAGAAATTCCAAACATGTTCAATACATTTAAAATACTCTTTAATTTAAATGTGGGCCATATTTTTTCATATTAAACTTCCTTATCTATGATCCATAACAAAATTGAAGTTAGAGTTGAGAATTAATGTTCATTATTTTTGCTTTCTATGTATACTGTCTTTGTTGTTGATAGAATTTACCAAGTCCAGCTAACAATTTTCCAAAATAGCTTTCTCCCCTACTACTTCTAATAGGTTCAGATTAATTTCTTCCAAGTATTTTCAGTCTTCACATTGCCAGGATATGTCTCCCTTATAAAGTAATGCAATTATAAAGCAATTTAAGGTATGGGACTAGAAACTCAATCTTTCTGACCCATGAGAACACTATTCAAATAGACAAAAACAGTATAAAAAAGGGAAATGGCTTCAACTAGTTGGTTCCAGAGGTCTCTAAAATATTTCAAAGAAATTATTTTTGAATTTGTTTCTCAATACTTAACTGAATTATTTGATAGAAACTCTGCAGAAATTCAGAGTTACCAATATTAAACAATCCAGTTTGACTGTGCCATGTGAAATAGCATGAAACTGAACTCAATATCCAGGGGCAGATGATGTTATTTTGTTCTACATTCATGCACTCTATCTCACAGCTCATATCAATGATAAACTTGGGCCTAATCAATTACAAATTGAGCTCTGCACCCTCTTAAGGATCTAAATATTTATGTTTTTTTCTTCATGAGAATCTATAATATCATATATGAGAAGACAGGCATGGTATGGAGGTAAACAATATATACTCATAAAGGTCTTTATCAAGATGCTCAGATATATTAACTTCCATGATGGAGAGAGCTTTTCTAATATTTCTTTCAATTCCTCTTCTTGACAGTGCTGAACATTGTAACCCAGGCCACTGACATGCTGGACAAGCACTCTGCCCCTGAGTATATCTCCAGTCCCAGCTATTTCTTCTTAGTTGACTAAGTGGACAAAATTAGAGGATCATCCCACACCCAGACTGAACCTTAGGAAGTAATTCACTTGAATCATCATAATTGATAGATGAGAAACTTAGGAACAAAATTGCTAAGTGACTTTGAGTATAGCTTAAGGTCAGTAACTGGGAAAAAATTTTTTCAAGCTATGCAAGATTTGGTATCCTATACACCACCAGCCTCTCAGATTTTCAATTCCCCTTTCACTGAGAAAACAGGAAGATACTGAGTAATCAAAGTACCAGAACAAAGAACTAGCCATCTTCCAGGTTTCACAACAGGAATGCTGGCTGCATTAAATACCACTGGACTGATGATGTTGGTGATACTCAGCTTTTTCCACTACTGCAAACAGGGATACAGACAGAATCCCTTACCCTCTTCCATCATTTTTCATAGGTCAAATTCTAGTATGAACACAGAAAAATATTACTAAAGAAAAAAAAATTAAAGGGAAAAGTGGGGCAAGAGTCACAATAAATGAAGGGGAAAAATTAATGCTACACAGGAATTTCCCAGAACAGAAGCTTTAGATAGTATAAATTAAGGGTGCTCTTCTTTGGGGGTAAAAAGTAATAGATTTTGAATAAATTCTAGGTTTCCATATTTTTAAATCCTCTATGCCATACCAAATTTTTGAAAGTCAGTCTCTGTAAAAAATTAAACCTTGATTTATTTAGCAGCTATCATAAATACTACCTGCAGTCCATGCACTTAGATCATATGTCACATTGTCCCTGAAAACTCTCTGGTACTGCTTCAAATACAGGAAATAGCATAATGAAAGCTGGACCAAAAAATTAATGCTTTCAAGAAGTACTATAGTCTTTTTAATGTTAACAATATGAAAACAATACATAACAAACAATATGGAAATTTAATATAAAATAAGAAAAGGTAAATGCCTTTTTGGAAATAAAAAACATTTAATTATGTTACAGTCATATTTTTCAGCTAAAGTTCCTTAGAAAATCATGTAATTGTACTATAAGAAAATAACTCAGTACCTCAGATTCACTTTATTTAGCAATCTCTGGTTTCCTACTCAGGCATGAGGCTATGTCTGACACTGCTACTATTTTTCTCTGTTATTAATTTCATGAAATTATTTAAAGAGCAGAAGTAGTAGATATATTCAACACGAATCAGAGAAAGAGCAAAGAGAAGATAGAACACACAACAGATTTAATTGTTACTATAATTTTTCTCTAGCAAAACTTAAAATAGCATCAATCAGAAAAAACATGGAGAAATATTTCTTGAAAGATTTATTATTATTATTCCAAGAATCCAAGATGAGAATAATAGAATTTAAATCAGTTTAAATCCAGCATGTATCGAACAAGCAGAACTAACTTCCATGACTATCACCATTAGTTACTTGACTTCAGGCTCACAAACAGCAAACTGAAGGTACACTGAACCAGTATGGAAAAGATTAAGAAAAAATCTTGCCAACAATCTGGCAACACATATCAAAATGTTTAAAATACACAATAATGTGGTTAAATATACGTAATCTATGACCATTAACAGCAAATTGTGTTGTCCTAAGATAAATTTTAATTTAGTAATACACCAATGTAACATTTAGAATAAACAACTCAGCTTTGTTTATCAAAGATCTGAAGATCAGAAAAAAAAATTGCTGTCCTCCTTTTAAAAAGTCACAGTGTAGCCATGAAAAATGATTTTATGGAAGCATATTTTATGAGATGTTTATGTATTGCCATTAGGTGGAGAAAACAGGCTATATTTAAATGTTCACACGTGAGAGATTCATTCACTCATTTCCTTAGATTTAGTTTTTTACAGGGATGGGGTTAGACAAGAAAGGAAGGTTTATCCAGAGCTGAGAAGGGCATTAGGAAATAGTTTGGGCTGATAGACCTGACGTGGAGAGACAATATGGTCCAAAATGCCTCCACACATAGATCCCTCTCTTAAGTGATACAAGGTTTATCTCTCACTTGATCTCTGAGCTCACAATAAAATTATTTTGGTTTATACCATCTTGTTCTTCTCCTTCAGATCACCTTTTACAATGTGTAATCATATTTGGTACATTTGTAGGTAATAGCTGTTTCCAGCACTAGAAGCTATAGTCTGTGAGGTAGGGTTTATGTCTGTTTTACCACCAACTGTCAAAGCATATAATGCATGATCCATAACTATTAGCTGAATAATAGGAAAACACTATATTATTGCCAGTGTGTAAGAAATAAGACAAAAGTAAAAATCTAGTGCTAACTCATAATATTTTAACTATTTAATGATATGCCTCATTTCTATTTATGTAAGTTACTTTAAAGTTAAATAACCTAACCACTTCACAGATTCTTTGATTAAAAGACTTCTACTAAGTATTTTATTAGTAAATATTGACATTCTGCCTTAAATAATATTAAACATGTCATAAATATTAGGTATTTTTGGCCAGCAAGTAATATTCATCGATGAACTACAATTCAGATCTGAAAATCTATATCCATTCTCTAATAAATTGGTTAATTCAAATGAAACCTAGAAAAGTCACTGTTTTATGAACAATTAACAAGTTCTGCTCAGGAGGATTCCTTTATTCCCCAAAGGAATGAAACACCACAGATAAAATCCAGAAAGTGATTTGGTGAAATCAACATTATTTTTACTCTACATAAATTCATTGATCAATCCTAACGTAAAAACGGGCTTCACACTGAAATGCAATTTTAATGATCTATATTTCCTTTTATTCACAGATTTTTAATATATTTAAATGCAAACTGGAATAATTCCAAAAAGCGACCATAACTAGCTAATATCAGCACAATGTTCTGCAAGGCAGTAAAGACCACTTTAAAACAATTTTCCCCATCATGTTGGATTAGGCTCCGAATTCCTTAACAAGACTCCAAAAGCACAAGAAATAAAAGCAAGAATCAATAAATGGGATAGACTTAAACTAAAAAGCTTCTTCTCAGCAGAAGAAATATCAATGAGGTGAACAGAGAGCCTACATTCTGGGAGCAAATCTTTGCCACACGCACATCAGACAGAGCACTGATCTCCAGGATATATAAAGAACTCAAAAATCTTAACACACACACACAAAAAAAAAACAACCCAATCAATAAATGGGCTAAGGAGCTGAACAGAAACCTCTCAGAAGAAGATATACAATCAACAAACAAATATATGAAGAAATGTTCAACATCTTTAGCCATTAAAGAAATGCAAATCAAAACTACCCTCAGATTTCATCTCACCCCAGTCAGAATGGCAACTATCCAAAATACCAGCAACAATAAGTGCTGGCAAGGATGTGGTGAAAAAGGCACACTCAAACATTGCTGGTGTGACTGCAAACTGGTGCAACCAATCTGGAAAGCAGTATGGAGATTCCTTAAAAAACTTGGAATGGAACCACCATTTGACCCAGCTATCCC
>CM053399.1:128519010-128547467 GCA_028644305.1 Xerus rutilus | reverse complement strand
GGGAAAGGGGAATGGGTGTAGTAAAGACGGTTGAATGAGATGGTCACCACTACCCTAGGTGCATGAATGAAGACACAAATGATGTGACTCTATCTGGTTTGCAACCAGAGAAATGGAAACATTGAGCTCTATATATGTACTATGACTTGAAATGCATTTAAATAAATTAATTTTTTTAAAAAGTGTTATTAGAAATATTTGGTAATCACAAATATGTGAAAAGAACTAAAAATAAAAATGACTATATATGATAAAAAAAAATGCAGAAGTGATTCAGCAGTCCAGGATGTAAACTGAGACTCCTGCTTCACATCAGCAGACAGCGGGCCATGGAGGATCTACAGGTAGGGACAATTTGGGGGCACTCTGATGAGCAAATGAGGTTGAGATCATGAAGATAATTCTCAAACTTTCAATTCAGAGCAGCAGACCGTAAATTCAGACATGTAAATATAAGAGGGACTCCAAAGACTAGTTGATAATGTTGCATTCCAAGATGACCTACAGAAAGGTTCAGAACCACCTAGTTATTTTACAAAATTAAATCTATGTAGGTTTTGAACTGATACACCTTCCCCTCTCACAATGCACATTTTTTAAAAAATTTTCTTTGTTTGTAGGTGGACAAAATACCTTCATTTTATTTATTTATTTTTATGTGGTGCTGAGGATTGAACCCAGTGCCTCACACATGCCAGGCAAGCACTCCACCACTGAGCTAGAACCCCAACCCCCTCACAATGTACATTTGTTGAAAAGTTTAAATTTATAAAAATTTAGACATTTGGATTTACATAAAGATGAGGCTATTTTAAGCTTGGTACAAAATAGCTACACAGTAATAAAAGAGTTAATGAAAAATGTTCATCTCAGAATTTTGATTTTCTTAATTAAGAAAAATTTAAAATGGCCTGAACATCTAACAATAAGAGATTGGGTTAAATAAATGACTGTATATCCATGTAATATAATACTGTGACGTAATTAAAAATTATGATGTTGAAATAAGTAAATAAAATAAAACAATTTTCCCATATGTATTTCTGGTGCTCTACACCCGCGCCCCCTCCCCCCCAAAAAAAACTCATGTTGTACAATTTATCCTGTAATCATAGTAAAGATTATTCATCTATACATGTAATAAGAAAATCACTGCGTGACTACAGTTTCACTTATTTCTTCAGATGCGGCTATCTATTACAATCCATCAACTGTCATGAAATTTAATAAAAAATGTAATGTGCTGCCTTTACAACTTAACAAATACAAGCTGCAGCAGCCACCCATTAAATCACAATGTAAAAACCTTCCTCCTGAGATCAGAGAGGCTAGAATACAGGAAAGAATAGGACAGAGCACTTTGAATGATGGTTAGGGCAGCCACTTACCATTTCAGTTTTGTTTTCTTTTGTTTTACATTGCAAGAGCTGCTGCGGACTAGAGGAGCCATCCCATGAGGGACAGGGGTATGGGGATGAAAAACAATTATCATATAGCAGGTCTATTCATGTTTTTCCTTTCATTTTATCTAAGAACATAGAAAATAAATTGAAAATGGCTTCCCACTATTTTAATTCCATTTGGGAAGTTAATTTTGCTGCAAATTACCACACATGATTCATGTGAGCTCTGGAACCAAACTACAAATGGCAAGCCTTGCTTTTACAGTGCAGAATCATGAACCCAAACCAATGAAAGGCTTTCATCCCACTCCCCAAAGAAATATAATAAAAAGAAAACTAAAAGGAGGTCCATATCTTTAATTGAATCTTAAATTACATCCACCTTCAATTCAAATTTAATACTTGTAATGCTGCCATTATGGCCATATTAAAAAGCAATAACAGCATTCAGTAAATAAATATTTCAGTGGAGGAACTTTGGATAGGGCAAAGAGGAGTGAGGGGAAGAGAGGGGGCACAGTGGCAGGAAAGATGGTGAATGAGATGGACATCACTAGGTACATGTATGAAGACATGAATGGTGTGACTCTACTTTGTTTACAATGAGAGAAATGAAAAATTGTGCTCCATGACTTTAAAAGCATTCTGCTGTTTAAAAAAAAATTTTTAATGCAAGTATTTCAGTACCTAATTTGATGCTAACAGGTATGACTATAGTGCACAAGCCATATAAATAAGCTAGCTACATGAGGGAGGACAGAAATGGGGGGCAAAATTCACTTTTCACCACTAGTCAGGTATGGGGAAATTTCATAGAGCAGTATTACCTAACTATTCACTTGTCTTTTCAAAAAAATTTTTTGCAACTGATGTGACTGAGTGAAGTAAATCATGCAGTTTTATCGCATGATTCATTCCTAAGATTTTTCTTCATTAGAGTATTTTCTAACTAAATAAAGCACCTCGATGTTCCCCCAAGCTCAAGCTACATGACTGAGGTGAAGTGAGGCTGGCCAATCAAACACACTATCCAAATGGCAACAATGATGGTACAGAGACAAGTCCATGACCCAAGCTATGCCAACAGAGTTCAAGAGGGCCTTGTTCCTAGCTTGCTAGCCTCGAGGAGCTAACAGTTATCTTTGCCTCAACTTGGGGAACAACCAACTGAGAAGAAAACCAACAGAAAAGAAAGTGGGACTAGAGATGTCAGAAGATATTTATTCTAAAGATTAATATCAAGTAGGAAGTCCATTTGCTTTCTGCATCAATATGAGTTAGAAGGACACAGCTTTTAAGAATGTTAAACCATTAAAACTTTTTTAGTAAAGAATTATTAAACTTAATATTTAGTATCTAAGTATATGATACGCTCTAATGAAAGGTTAAAATCATCTGTGAGCACAGACAGGATTTTTGAACAAAAAACCATTCTCCAGTCTGCTACTGGAAATGTATCTACAATTGAAACCAGGGCATAAAAAGTTGTACTTTGGCTTGTGAAAAAAACGACTGTATAGTCAGAATGAGATGGAAAGGGTTTATCAGGTAAGATAATCATATGCTGCAACTCAGATATAAACATGAAAATTAACAAGATAGTATCAAAACATATACAAAAATTTGAAAAAGGTTATTTTATATGACTATTTTAAACAACTAAAATTTTAAATGCAAATAAGAATACCCAAAAATCTGTGAACAAGAAAAGTTCACAGATTTATTTATTTATTTATTTATTTATTTATTTATTTATTTATTTATTTGTTTTCCGCAAATAATGCATTTCCATCTCCAAAGCGTAGAGAAATACCAAAGTAGAAATTAAAAATTGGCTATACTGGGCTGGGGATTAGCTCAGTTAGTAGAGTGCTTGCCTTGTATGCAGAAGGTCATGGGTTAAATCCCCAAAACACACACACACACATACACACACACACAAATTGACTAACCCAACAGAAATTACATATAGCAATGTCCCAGAACAAATATAAAATTTTTAAACATTAAAGGCCCAATCTAAAAATAATACCTCAACTTAATAATCAGATCTGAACTGTAATTTCAATAATGATAAAACATAAGAATGACAAAAACCTACAACTATAGAGTTATAAAATTACTAAATGCCCAAACATGAATAACATGTATCAAAATATAATGCTATGTACTGTGTGTATCATTGACTTAATGTGATAAAAAAATTAGATGTATCTTTCTGTGGTCTTCCTCTGAAAAACCTTTAACCTTGTTTAGATCATGAGGAAATCATCAAATTCCAGTCAAGAGGCATTCTACAAAAACTCCTCAAAACTGTCATTTAAAACAAGAAAAATCGGGGGGGAAAATGTTGCAGCCTAGCCTAAGGGAACCTACAGCGGATTTTATAAAATCATTTCAAAAGTAAAGAAATTCTGATAAACTATGTACTTACATAAATAAAAATGTATTGCTGGGCACACATTCCTGTGATCCCAGCAGCTCTAGAGGCTAAAGCAGAAGGATCACAAGTTCAAAGCCAGCCTCAGCAAAATCAAGGCACTAAGCAACTCAGTGAGACCCTATCTCTAAATAAAATACAAAATGAGGCTGGGGAAGTGGCTCAGTGGTTGACTGCCCCTGAATTCAATCCCTAGTAATGATGATGATGATAATGTATTGCTATTGTTTCGTTAATTGTAATAAGTGTACCCTGGTAAAGTAAGATATTGCGGGGTAGGAGGTTTACTGGGGATGGAACTCAGGGGCACTCAACCACTGAGCCAAATTCCCAGCCCTATTTTGTATTTTATTTAGAGATAGGGTCTCACCGCATTGCTTAGTGCCTTGCTAAGTTGCCAAGGCTAGCTTTCAACTCATGGTCCTCCTGCCTCAGCCTCCCAAGCCACTGGGATTATTGGCATGTGCCACTGCACCCAGCTAAAGTAAGATATTGACAGAAGAATTGATACAGGATGCATAAGAACCCTGTATGCTATCCTAACATTTTGTTTGTGTGAATCTAAAGTTGTTCAAAAATAAAAAGTTATAACGTATATAAGATTTATTATGTACATGTAAATATATATATATATATGCACATATATAGGTATGCAAAATGTCATGAAAGTTTCTTTTGCAAAATAAAAGTAATATAAAATTATTGGCATTGAACTAAAAAGGTTATTGGGGAAGGGAGGGGACACGGGGACAGGAAAGGTGGTGAAATAAGATGGCCATCATTGCCCTAGATTCATGTGTGAATGTACATATGGTGTGACTCTACATCATGTACAACCGGAGAAATGAAAAGTTGTGTTCCATTTGCGTACAATGAATCAAAATGCA
Organism: Xerus rutilus; assembly: GCA_028644305.1. Lineage (NCBI taxonomy): Eukaryota > Metazoa > Chordata > Mammalia > Rodentia > Sciuridae > Xerus > Xerus rutilus. The sequence goes on along the minus strand of CM053399.1, from coordinate 128,542,737 downwards.
TTCTGCTATCTTGCATACCTAAGTAGAATAAATAAATTTTTTTTAAAAAGGAAACCAGTTTTCAAAGAAAAACCTCTTTACCCTGGACTTCAACCAGTAATTCCAACAAAATAAGATTCGGAAGAACAGATTCTCTTTTTTTTTTTTTTTTCTTTTTAAATATTCAACTATTTTTCTTTTGGACTCTTTTTTATAAAGCCATGAAATACATGAAAATAATTTAACTTATAGTCAGCAGCAGAAACATACAAAAATCTTGTCAACTACAGAGCAGAGTCCTCTCTAAGACAGCCTAAGCAGAATGTACAGCATAGCATCTATAGCAGATGCAGCAGGGAAAACTTAACAATCGAGAGCAACACACTGGATAAAGGGTCTTCAGTCACATGCCCAACGGCAAGTTTTTGAAAATACTTGTGTTTGGTCTCCTAATATCATAAGTATACTTTGGACAGTGCCTATCTTAAAATACCAGTTCTTTCTTTCAATTTTTTTTTAAAACACAAAGGTGTTCAGTGATTATAGTTTTAAAAAATTCAAGTTGATGATGAGAGCAAACATCTACTGCTTACTTTGTGCTTACTATATTCCAAGCTCAGTGATAAATGTAAAGCATTTTCCCTTTCAATCATTATCTCATTTAAACTTCAAATGCCTGTGAGAAACTATTAATATTCCTACTGTACTAATTTTGGAAATAGAATCAATAACCTGCCAGAGGCTTTGCATTAATCAAGTGGCAGAATTAAGACTAAACCTCATATCTTCTTGGCATCATTATCTACGTTGCCAATCACTAATAATATATTGAGCATACAAGACATGGAGTATTGATAATCACTACCACCCGGATCCTTCTGAAACCCCTACTATAAGGAGCTTTTCCAAGGTGACAGTGTTCTGGTTTAGTACTGATACTGAGAAGAGTTGCAGAAATTAGACATCATAAGACAGTTAGAAAAAAATATTTCAGAGCCAGGTATGGTGGCAAACACCTATAATCACAATGACTTTGGAGGCTGAGGCAAGAGGATCACAAGTTTGAGGCATGCCTCAAAATCTTAGTCTCAAAAAGAAATTAGAAACTCTAAAGGTATAGCTCAGTGATATAGCACTTTTGGCATCACTCCTCAGTACCACAAAACAGGGTAAAAAACTAATTTCAGCAGCCAGCCACTGGAGAAATAAGCAGCAAGCCAGTGACTAGAGCACGGAGCTCCCTGCCCTTCCTAACCTCTAGTGATACCAACTTCCCTTTATATTCCTCCAGTACTCAATCAAGTTTGCAATTTAGTTCCTGTTATTTATAATTGCTAGGAATGACAGTATATTCCTGTATCGATCATTGCATGAAGATTCAGTTTATTACATCTTCAATTATCAAGAGCCTATAAAGTTGTTGTCTTGGGGGCGGGGGGGTGAGTAACCAGGGATTAAATTCAGGAGCACTCAACCCATAGCCACATCCCCCACCCTATTTTGTATGTTATTTATAGACAAAGTTGCAAGTTCCTTAGCAACTCACTTTTGCTGAGGCTGGCTTTGAACTTGCAATCTTCCTGTCTCAGCCTCCCAAGCCCCTGGGATAATCGGCATATGCCACTACTGTCAGCTTTGTCCATCTTTTATAAAGCTTATTTGGCCATTTTATTCATTTATTTTTGTATTTCAAGTTCTGTAAATATTCCTGTTATCTTTTCTTACATGTTTTACAAATACTTATTCATTTTTCTAATGATGCCTTTTGATGAGTTTTCAAGTTTAATGAAATCTATCAATTTTTTATTCACGATTATTACTGTGACTTAGAAAATGAGACGTCCCATACAAACAAGAAGTTCATAGCTTTGTTTCTGACAATTGATTAAAACACTACCATCTCTGACAAAAACTGAGTAATTTTCAGTAGCCTCCCCTAGCAAATCAGTAATGGTAAGTCCAAAGTGCTCTGAAGGCAATCTCAAACAACCTCCATAATGAATATGTGGGTTCTACAGGGACTTCTAGTCATCACCTCACATTTAATGCTGCACATGCAATAGTAACAGTATAACAGCACTGTACCATGTAATTATCACAAGATAATTACAAAAACATCCTTTACTATGCCATGACTATTCACCACTAGCAATATTTAACTTTAATAATAAAAAATAAAAATGATAATGAAAGAAAAATGATTTTACATACTGCTTTTTATAAATAATTTTTAATGTTTGAAAAAACACAATTCAGATATAAACAAACCTGTGTAACTAGCCATTCAAGAGGCAAAAGTGAAAAAGTGTTTAAATGTCAGCCTTAAAAGAAAAAGAGCAGATTAGAGAATGCACTAGAAGCCAACTCTTCCTGTTCTCTCACAAAACCCTATGTGGCTCATGCTTAGTGTGTTCCAAAAAAGTGCATTTGTTAATAGTTTTCCTGTGCACTTGTCTGTTTTGCCACATCAAACTGTAATGCCCAGTAGCAAGTGATTCTCAACAGTTAGTGATTTTTCCCCTCAGAGAATATTTGAGAATGTCTGGGGATATATCTATTAGTCAAAGTGAGAGCTGCTACTCATCTCATGGGTAAAGGCCAAGATGTCGCTTAAAATGAGAATGTTGCTGAAACCAAGAAACCCTGCAATAGCCTAAGCTACTCAGGCCCAGGGACTGTCTGACACCTTCAGCACCCTGGTCAATGCTGATGCCAGGTGTAGGAGCATCTCCATACCCTCCCACCCCTCCCTTCCATCCTTCCCCATTCTATGCTAATAGACTTGTGCTCTTGCCAAAGAGCACCCCTTCGTTTGTGACCTTTGGATCTGATTGGTCCAAGAGTGCATTTAAGCTTCTATAGTTTCTAGAATAAACTGGTGTTTTTTGCTCCTTGCCCCGGTGTGTTTCTTGTTCCAGGTATCTCTGTGTCTCGCTGGAGTAAAGCAAATTTTTACCTACACCCCGGGGCCTGGGAAGATTGGCTCCGCGGATCGCCACCGTCCAGAGAGACCTCTTTTCGTCTAGCCCGGGGACCCCTTCTCCATCTCTCTTTTACTCCAACTCGTTGAGAAGCCACGTGCCCTCCCCCTTATCAAAGCGACAAATGGTGACCCCAACATGATATGATATGACAGGCCCGACGTGATATGATGTGACAGGCTCGACGTGACAGGCTCGACGTGATGTGATGTGACAGGCTTCTCGACTCCTTTTCACTTGGTGGGTAAGATTTCGTGGCAATTCCCCTGTTTGTCTTGCTGGTGAAGGTAACACCAGCTCGTTTGTGAGTGTCTTTTGTGTTTGTCTTTGTGTGATAAAGTTAGCTCAGGAAATATCTACTTCCTGGTTTCTCTGATAGTTGTAAAGGGTCTGATCAGCCCTACTTCTAGCCATTTTTCTGTTCTTATCTCTCCTACTGCTCTTTCTACTTTCGGGAGACTCTTCCCTTTCTTTGGCTGTCTATCTACAGCGGGTTGGTCCCACCTTCTTCTCCCCGCTCCTCTGATAAGCCTCCTGCCTCTCGGAATAAACGAAGCCTTTGCTTGCCAAGCCTGCCTTCTCCCAAAGCGCAGGCCCTGCCCCGGGAGCCCTGCCCCGGGAGCACACAGCCTCTCCCTCGCAGCGAACTACAATAATCCAAGCTCCCACGTACACAGAGCACTGCTCTGAGGTACCTAGTTCCCCTGCAAATCGCTAGGCAAAAGAATAAAACGGGTCACTTTTGCTGCGGTTCCGCAGCCACGGAGCCCCAGTTCCAAGCGGCATTAGTCCCGCCCACCCTTTAGTGGCTCCATGTGGCAAATGCCAGAGCCAGCGCGCGCGCCTCCGCCAGCCCCAGGCCGGGGCCGGACAGGCGTACTCACCGGCAGTCGGGCTGTGGCTCCAGCTCCGGCTCCACCTATCCCGCGCGTGCCCACGGCCCCCTCCGCGGCTCTGCTCAGCCCGCGTGTGGGCAGCCCCGCAGCGGCTCTGCCACTGGCGGCCCACACATGCATGCCTGCTGCCCACTATGGCCCCAGCACGCGCATGCAGGCTTCTTTGCCGCTGGCCTTCCAACGTACTAACGCCTTACTCTGGCAAGGCACAAAGGCAAGCCAGCTACCAAAAACTGTTCCAAAGCCTTAAAGAGACCATGCCCTTGCCACAGTGCTGCTCGCGGAGATACAATTCTCAAGTGTGCTATGCCGGCACCTCCTCTGGCCGAAGCCACACCCCCTGCCTCCAGGCGGGCCTGAGCCCCTCCCTGTTAGCCCATCCGCAGCACTTGCTGCTCAAACATAAGAAGAACAACCGATCAGGCTTTCACGGACAATGCTTAATTTAAATCTGCCTCACATTTTCCTTCTTCTTCTCACAATTGGCAGACTTCTCCCTCCTCAGGTTCCATTGACCCCTCTGCCCTTTCCTCTCCTCTGTGCCACTGCCTTCTCTTTCCTCCAGAGGGGAAGCACTTCAATGGGCGCAAATGGCAAGCAGACAGGGTCTGTGGAGAATTGCACCCAGGCCCATGGCCAATGCCTGCCAAACGCATTTCCACCGCGGCCTGCCACGACTGGCTCCGGGACAGCTGGAAAAGCCTACCAATCAAGATACCTCACAGGCACCTAACTCCCCTTTCTCCTCCCCGCCTCCTACTCTCTAAGGGAAAAAAATTTTACAGGCAAAATGGACACAGATCCAACTCCTGCATAATGCCACAGCCCCCTAGCTACAATGCAGCTTCTTCCGGGACAAACTCCTCCCATGGCACAATCGCTCGCCCTCGGATGGCAGCTTTCTCCTCCTTGCCTTGCAACCTCGGCAGGCAACAAGGCTCACGTGCCAGGATAAGAAGTTCAATAAGTAAATTTCTGCCGCTAAGGAAGTTTCTGATCATTATGGTGGAATCTATTAATTCATGTACTTTGTATTCAATTTTATACTAGGGAAGATATATCAATTATCTATTTACAGTTCATCACCTAATGCTTATGCAAAAAAGGTAAAATATTTCAACATGTATAGTTAACACTTCAAGTATTCCTTCTAGCTTCAACACAGAGGTATACCTAAAATTTTAAAAATATCAATATGCAGCCATATATGCAAGATTTCTATGGTTATTTGGAAATAACAAATTATATACCTCCCAGTGAATAGGAAAAAAGATATAAATAATTGCACATTAAAATGTTTATGCCTGTAACTGTCATTGAAATGATAAATAATTTTTCTCACTTAAATTGGCTGTCTGTTTAGCCTAAAAACTTTACTGACTCAAAATCAGATTCCTGCTTAACTTAACCCCTCTCCTAGAGTTACTATGAGCTGCATTGCCAACCTAAATCACTTCCTAAAGACTAAATATAATAATACTTTAAAGGAATGTTGGCTTTAGAGATTTCCCTTGAGTCAGAACAACAGCTTTTAAAACGAAAACAAAATGAAAGCACAAATAAATGACACTAGCTTAATGCTATTAATGTTTTTAAAGTTTCTAACTTTAGATTATATATCTGACTTCAATAAACAATTTTGTATTCCACATGGGCAAAATTATATACTACAATTTACACTAAGGTTTCCTACAGCCACACATTCTCTGTACCTTTTATTTTACTGGGTTTGTACCTGGATGGTAAAATTCTATTTGATTTTGGGTGTTTCTCATGTTATAACATTTATATAGAGGAACTGATCCATGTAAATACTTTCCATGTTTTCTTCTCAATGTTTAAACCGCTAGTTATCATATGGTATCTCTCTTTCACCCCTAATGATTTTGCCTCTCATGGCAGCTCTGGACACCTCACCCTACTGAAAGGAGCAATGGCTATACTGCTCATTATATGCTACTACCCTTACAGGGGAGAAAGCAACCCATGTAATTAAGGCTCTGAAACAAGCAATGCTATTCATGGGTGTCCCATGGTCAATCAAAACAGACAATGACCCAGCCTATATCTCCCTCAAATTGAAGGAATTTTTAACTTCCTGAGGAATTTCCCATACCAAAAGGATTCCCTATAACCCTCAGGGACAAGCAATCATTGAGAGAACCAATCACACTCTAAAGGAGATGCTTCAAAAACTTGATTCTACTGAGAAGGACCCTTCTTTGAGGTTGTTGGATACTTTATTTACAAACAAGGCCTTAATGCAGCAATCCGACACTGAGGTCCAATCAGCTTCCCTACCCCTCTTCCCTCGGTGCAATGGAAAGACCCCTTAACCCTTCAATGGAAAGGCCCAGACCCTCTGCTCACACAAGGGTGAGGCTATGCTTGTGTCTTCCCCCTCACAGAGTCTAAGCCCCTTTGGATCCCAGCCAGGAATATTCATCCAAGCCTCTCTGGAGAAGACAACCTGCCCCACCTAAAGTAAGAAGTCCCTTCTGTGAGTTCCTAAACCAAAACTAATATTGTCTTTTGACCCTTCTGTTCTTCAAAAGGTGTAGAATAAATTATCAACTTTATTGGATCCATCCAATTGGAATATCATTGGGCTCAGAGTTCTAAGCCGTCTTCTGGTTCTTTGCTTTGCCAAATTAAACAAGTTCTCAGTTCATATCATTAAGAAATCACAGGAACGCAAGAAAAATCCTGCCACGTGGATTGCAGCCCTCAAGAACATATGAGAAGCTCGTCCACCTCATCTTCGCTGGAGACACAAGGCTTCACAGCTTTGACTGATCCTAACCCTAACCCAACCCCTCCCAACTCCATCACCCCTTCTATTGGGAAAGAGCTCATTTTGGGGCACGTGCATACAGGCTGGCAGCCAATGACAGGTAAGATGCTCAGAGGAGCACGACCTAAGCCAGGCGCAGTCTTGTCTGCCCTGTCTCTTGCGCAGAGCTGTAACTGATGACGGGTAAGTTACTCAGAGTACAACCTAAGACAGATTACAGCTTCGTTAGCGCCCCCCACCCCCATCATATGCAGCATGTAGGAGTATGGAAAATCCAGCAGAATGATTCTCTCCCATGAGGAGATTATCACAGAGCCCTCCAACATGCTTGCTTATGGGCCATGCAGGCCCCACTGACATTTCAAATAAAAGTAAAAAGGGGGATATGTAGGAGCATCTCTATACCTTCCCACCCCTCCCTTCCATCCTTCCCCATTCTATGCTAATAGACTGTGCTCTTGCCAAAGAGCACTCCTTTGTTTGTGACCTTTGGATCTGATTGGTCCAAGAGTGCATTTAAGCTTCTATAGTTTCTAGAATAAACTGGTGTTTTTTGCTCCTTGCCCCGGTGTGTTTCTTGTTCCAGGTATCTCTGTGTCTCGCTGGGGTGAAGCAAATTTTTACCTACACCCCGGGGCCTGGGAAGATTGGCTCCACGGATCGCCACTGTCCAGAGAGACCTCTTTTCGTCTAGCCCGGGGACCCCTTCTCCATCTCTCTTGGACTCCAACTCATCGAGAGGCCACATGGCCTCCCCCCCCCCCATCAAAGCGACACCAAGCACATCATGGGCACTCAAATATAGAACAAATGAATTTATACATATATGAACTCCTGTTGGTGTGAATTTTCAACCCATTTTTCTACAACAGTTTTTAAAGAGATTCCTTTTTCCCTCCCTTTGCCTCAGAGATGTGGAACGAGTAAATGAATTGGTGATAACCATCAGGACTGCAGCAGTTCTGCCCTGGGCACAGAGGGAATGGGGGTTTGGATTCAACCTAGCTAACCTGGAAAAGTTCTTAACCGCTCAGGGACTAGATAACCTCTAAGATTACTGATTGGAAGAATCACTTTGTTTTTATATTTAAGAGCACTTACTGCATGTTACAACTTTTCATGAGTTACACAGGTTTTACTACAGCAGAGGAAGCCCCTACAATATTTTATGCCACAATCACAGCTGCTGTCAAATTTGTAGTAACCATAATGTAAGGTCAAGCTTTTATTTCACTTTAAAGGGCTTTAAATAAAAACATCGCTGGTGATAAATTAGGTTGACAGGCATTTCCTTTGCATTACAACTGAAACATGTATATCTATCACATTGTTTGGTGTAAGCAATGTATGAATGCAGTCATAATTCATGTGACCTAAAAACACAAGAAATAAACAGAATTAGCTGCTGTGGCTATTACATTTCACATACACTTCCTCTCTCATAAACTATAATATGAATTCATACACTGAAAGAAATCTGGAGAATAATTGTTGATACAAACATCCTCAGTAAATCTGACCAGTGTGAAAACCCACAAAGAGGACTTTCTATTAGTTCAGAGGAGAGCTATTACTGCTGGTTATCAGGTGGCATTATGCTGAGACAACCACAAGAAGGAAGTGGTCAGTACATGTAACATCTAAAAGGGAGGTAAAATTCAGAAGATTTTCTAAACATCTTCTGATAGGCACCATAGTCTAAAAATTAGATAAAAAATTGCATGCTTGCAAAAGAACACCAACACTATAACAGACAAGGGGAAGCAACCTCCTGTACTCTATCTATATCTACAATGGATCTCGTTCCCTTTATGAACAATATACTAAGAGGTAAAAAAAAAAAAAAAATCTCATTCTCTAACATCTCTGTGGTGCCTGAATGAGGATTCTGCAGAATTCTAATAATTGGCACCATAAATTCAAAACGCATATATTCTAATTTTGTGGGTTACGCTACTGAGGAATGTGAGATTCAAAAGGGCAAGGAAGCTTGCACTAGGTTATCTAGCCATTAAGGAACAGAGGCAGTATTCAGACTCAGCTGACTCAAAGTCTGAGTAAAAATCACCATAGAACACCTACTACCCCCAGCCTGTCATGGCTGCAATCTAAAATATGAACAACCATAACCATTCCTGGCTCCACTGTACAAAACCAGCTGTGTATCCAACAGATAATGATCATCATGTTGCAGCATGAAATCTGTGAGAATAAAAGCCCATTTAAACAGGTAGACACTACTGAAAGTATCAACAGCCCAAGATAAGGTTCTACACATAGAAAAATGGAATAGTGCAGCCCTCAGAGAAACAACTGCCTCCAGATGTTTTTGATGGTATTGAAATCATGACTACAACTGTTCTGGCTTCCACAACTATTGTAGCTGCCATTAATGCAAAGAAAACAAACTCTCTCTAAGATCATAGTGGTTCTGACCAGCTCAATAAGTATCCAAAATGCAGGCTTTTTTTTACCTGAAAGAAACAAGATCCCATAAGACGGGTTTCGATGAAGAATGGGAGGTGAATACCAAAACTTCCAGGGAAGTCAAGGCATTGCTTTCAATCACACAGCTAATTGTCTTGTTTAAAAAAAAAAAAAAAAAGATGGCAGGTTTAGGATACAATATTTATAATAAAATAGAATAAAGATTTATGGCAAAATTAAATATCAAAAATGACAACCAGCAGCATGTTCCAGAACATAATCTTCCTAAGCAGCTATATAACAGGGAGCATGTGCATATGTGTAGGGCATTACACATGAAAGAGCTTAACCCAGAGGAATTATATTCTACCTCCAGATGATGCTACTTGAAAAATATCCCACATAGGAGGTCATGCCTCAAACTTACCAGCCCCAATGTGAAATGGATCAGCAATGAGTACCTTGCTCTTCATAACCAAGTGTGAGAATGACAACCCTATACTTAGAAATACAGTTTGAAGGAAACAGGTGATGTGACATTTGATCCCTTATACAGACAGAAAACATCAAAAGAGTCATCAGTACCGCAATACCATTTCTGAAAATGAGGCTGAGGCAGAGGCACCCAGATATACCTCTAACCCTAACTATAGGAATCTGGCTAATATTCCCTTTTACTCACATTATATAGACTGAGAACAATTTTGTACTAGACAAACTGTCGCTGTATTCCACCTGATGTTAATGACTTGCTCTGGAAATTAAAGTTAATATGTCAAATTATGAGCCACTTTGATACATAGAGTACTCCCCATCCCCCCCAAAAAAATCCCACTAATTGACAATGCTGCTGGAAAGATAAATGTGGAAAGAAGTAAATTACACAACTATTTTATAAAACAAGAAAGTAGAAAACTGAAAAAATTCAATTGTTTAACTTTAAAAACCATTAGGCCATTAAAAGAAGCCATTTCACATCTTCCTATCCAGCATGCACACTTCATAAGTCTGTGGTACAGATTTCATGCACAACTGCCCGCAAAAGAACAGGAGAGTAAATGGTTATGTGAATCCATATCAATCACATCCCTGCTCAGCTCCTGGAGAAGGGGCTTCCACACCTAGCTCTGAGGGCCCAGTCACAATCCTGAAACCCTTCATAAAAAAGAAATGACAAACCAAGAGCCAGGAACAAAACAGCAGGCAGTTTTATCTCCACTTACAGATGAAAAACAAATTCAACTGACACGTACATTATGCATGGGGCCTTCATCTTTCTGTGGTTTATCCTAAATAACTGATTGATTATTCCTGCCTCATATCATAGTCCCAAAATTTACACTACTGAAATTCTCTGTCCATTCCTACAAGCCCACTATAAAAGAATTTCTGCTAAATTACAGAAGTTTCCAGGCACAAGGTCTAGGACAAAAGTCCAGAGACTACTGTTCTCCAGTTTCCAGTTTCCCTTCAAACTCCCAGTGAATTCACCAGAATCCAGGAAACCCAGAGATCAAAGTGACCTAGCACTAAGTACATAATTGTTCACAGCAGCAAACTGAGAGTTCCCACTCTTACAGCAGTTTTCTGGTGTCTCTGTAGGTACTAAAGCCTGAACCAAAATAATTAGGACTGGAATTCAGCCTTCAATTCCCAATTTGCCATACTCTCTCTCCCTGAACAAACCATTTACCACAAAATTGAACTAAACACAAATTTTCTAAAATTTGAAAGTTCTAAAATCTATGAAATATGGAGAGGGGTAGATAGAATTTGATTACTCAGAGATTCTGACTTAACTACCTGAAACTAGTTACTGGATTTGAATCCTTCAAATGGTTTATGTACTTCTTAAAAATTACTCAGAATGCTAAAAAATCTAAATGAGAAGATTTTAACTTTGTCTTTTATAATCTGATCAAAGTTATGAACCAAACCTTAAAAAAATACACATTATGAACAAATATAGCATTAAAACAAATACAATATGAAAACATTTACTGAACCAAATACTAAGTAGAGATTAGAATGATGCCCAAAGTGCAGAGGAGAAAGTCATATTGCATAGGGAATACAGCACACAGCTTCAACTAGACAATAGAAGATATTCAGGACCATAAACAACAGAAAACGACCAGAAGGCAGGAAGGACAGAACAGTTCCATTGAGAAAGTGTATTTCCTGGCTGGCCTGACAGGAATACAAAAGGAGATGAGGTATTTAAGAATGTCAAAAAAGAAAAGAAAGCACAAAAGGCCACTTCCTGTAGCAAGCAATGTTTGCTGATTCACCAAAGCTTTCCTGAAACCCCAAAGATGATGAAAAGAATAGGTTTGAGATAACGACTTTAGTATTAAAACTACTAACAAAAGTAGTTATCTTGAATAGTGATTTTAGCTAAAATGTTGGAAGAAAAACCGGATTTCCAAGAGTCAAGAAGTAAATATTTAATGGTGAAAAGGCAGTGGGGAGTGTAGAATACACATTCAGTATGTTTGGTAAGAGAGAAAGAGACATAAGACTGTCATATTAGGAAAATAAGTATGCATGCTATTGCTCATAACTAACTCTACATCGGCACTATCAAAGGTCACATCTAAGGAGCACCAAGAAAAGCTCAGCATGAATGAGTTGAATGTTTTTGTAACAGTACAACAAGACTTTCATTAGAAACAAAATATTACTCCCTTAAATACACATTATTTTCAAAATGAGCTATCAAAATCAATTCTGAATTTCATACTCTAAATAAAAGGAAGCTTTATAGTCTTGGCAGCTTAGAGCAATTTGAAAAACATGAGATTGACCAGATTATTGCTTCTAAGTATTAAATGTTTCTCTTGAAAACGAATCCAAACAGCCAAGTTAATTCAATCCATAGGTCAAAGCAGAATAAATCAGGCTTAAAATCTCTTACTTTCATCTTCATAAATAAAGGCGGGGAGAGCCTCTACTCCATCATAGATCAAAACTGCTGAATAAGCAGGTGATTAAATAAACAGACTATTGTATGTCATCAGTTCAATCGAGTGAGAACAGTCTAGCTGTCTTCTTTTAGTGAAAGGACAATGTTTGATACTTTTCATAATAAATATCCATTCATAAAATTTGCTGAAATGAACAAAAAATTCTATTGCCAATATCCAGCTATTTTACAGAGAAAAGTTGGCAAGGAATTGTCTAACATCTAAAATAGAAAAGTATCAATTAATCATATAAATGGCTCAGATAATGTGTTACATTTAATCATATTCATCCTGCTGCCTTAATCCATATTTAAAATGACATCCCATAAAACTCCCAAGTACTATTCATCTGAAGAAGCAAAATCTTTAAAAGCATTTACTGGGCCACACCCCCAACTGTAAAGATAAAACATGCTCCATGCAGTAACATCAAAAAGAACAAAGCGTATCATAAAGAAAATAATCAACTTTTAGGGAAAACCACAACATTTAACATGTTTTTCTATTTATCTTTCTAAGTGCACTTTGTTATTGGAACAAATAGTATCCATGAGGTTTCTGTTAAAATATACTATAAACAATTTCCAACATTGCCAAGTAATTGCTAAAAACATTGCTAGATGTTTCATATATTGCTAAATATTTCATATATTCTCATATGAAATGGTGCCATAAGCAATAAACCAATAGCAAACTAACCAATACTCTTGGATGAACACTGGGATGTTCTCGTGTTTCCTGTTTTGCTCATTTAAATAATTTAAGTATTTAAACTAACTGAACATCTTTACAAATAAATGCTTACATGCATAAATGACTATTTCTCTTTATCTAGGTTCTTAGACTGAATTCTTAGAAATAAAATATCAGATCCTCATAGAGTATGTGTACATCTTTAAATTTTTTCAAATGTTTTCTTGAATTTCCATTGATACCAACCATTATCAATTTACAACATCAGCAGCAATATATATTTTAAGCCAATTTTACATGTATCCTTCTAAATGCAGTTACTATATTTTATTGAAATACAAGGTAAATAATAGAAAGGTCATATTTAAAAAGCCATATTGCCCCTATTCCTGATGAAAAGGGCATAAAGAAGAGAATATACCTAAATATACTTAAAATGAAAATAGGTCAATTTTCATGAATCACAATTATAATCCAAGTCATTTAAATAATATTACAAGTTGGTGTTGCTATGACTTTATAACTAATTCACATATAAAGTGAAAGCTGCACAATATTTTCTCTTATATTTTTAAATGAATTTGTGCTACATGCTGAAATGTATGAACTAGGTGAATGATAGTCAAATCTCCAATAGTTAAAAGTGTTTTCAAAGTAATTTCTAAATTTGTGCCTATGGGTTGCCATTCCCTTGTGGTGATCCTACAAATTACACAGAACTAACATTCAGTTTAAATCATCAGCTCTGGTTACAAGAGATGCTCAAACGTCTCCACCATAAATATACACTCAATCTGATGTGTATTCCCCTAAGCCATTCTATTTCTTAGAAAGCAGATTCCTGATAAGAAAAGAAATGCAACCAGTGATGTCCCCAATCTCATTGGCCATATCAATATCCCCGTAAGCAGCCAACAAAGATACTGATATTTTTGGTTTATGAGTCCAGAAGACGTGGGTTATTATAGGGTTTTAATTTATAGCTCAAAAGAATATGGATGTCCAGGAAGTTTCAAATGTGAATCCTGCCAGGCCTGGTGGAGATCCCCTGTAATCCCAGTTAATCAAGAGGCTAAGGAAGAAGGATCACCAAGTTCAAGGCCATCGTCAGCCAACTTAGTGAGATCTTGTCTCAAAATAAGAAATAAAAAGTGGTAAAACAGACCTAGGTTCATTCCCCAGTGTCTGCCCTCAAAACAGGAAGGAAAAGACAAAAAAGAAAATGAATACTTTCAGCAAGAACAAGACAGACATACTCAGGACCACCTGACATAAAATGGAATATTCATAACAAACATCCTGAGAGAATGAGGATAAAAGGCTTTCCCGAGCCCTTTGACCCATTAATTCAGAGATTTAACATAAAATCTCAAAACTCCAGAAATAACAACAAGAATTTATCAGGCTCTGATCCTTTTTGTCTCTCCACAATTTAAAAAAAAGAGAGAGAGAGAGAAGGGAAATGTAATTTCACCCCCATGTTACTATTATTTGCCTTTCTACAAAATCTCTTTCACATGTAAGCATACTTTGTGTCATGACATAACTCTACCAACTCACAGGTATCAAATCTCCTCCAAGTAAAGGCTATATCTCTGTCAAGGGATTAGCAAGAGCTAATAAATGCTAACATAGTAATGCCTAGATGGTGGAGGCAATTTTGTAGCACTATTCATATTAACAATAAATAATTTTTGTGGGTAAGTCACAAAACTTAAATGTTCTATAATGCAGTTATTAGTAATTCATGAGATTAAAAATTCAAAACAGTGACATGATAATTAGTAACAGCTCGGTACCTTTATTTCGTTTCCAATATACCCATAAAAATTGGGATTAGTCAGCTCCAGAGTTCCTGTGGACCAGCAGGAGCCGCAGAAGACCCAGATCCGCCCTCAGGAACCTCCATGGTTGTCCAGCCAAATGGACACCAGGGACTGCTACCTCTAGCCACTGGGGAGCCCAAATTCAGGGCAAGAGTCGCTCCAGAGACACCAGCAGAGGCAGCCCTGCCCAAGGGCGGCCTGGGCCCACCTCAGTTCCGCTCCAGAATTCCTGTGGACTGGCAGGAGCTGCAGATGGCCCAGATCCACGCTCAGGAACCTCCACGGGTGTCCAGCCAACGGGAGATCAGGGACAGAGGAAGGCATACCCAGGGTAAGAGTGGCCTGCAGAGATCCCAGCATGAAGAGGCCCCAAGTGTGCTATGGGCATGCCTCAGTTCCGCTCCAGAGTTCCTGTGGTCAGGCAAGACAGAAGGCCCAAAACTGCCTTTAGGGAATGCCAGGGGTGCCCAGTTGAAGGTAGACAAGAGCCTCCTATCCTCCAGCTCGAGGGGAGCTCACACTCACTGTAAGGGTCGCACACAGACTCTCCTGCTTGTGACCCTGCCTAAGTAAGACCTGGGCCCACCTCCAGTTCCACTCCAGAGTTCCTGTTCACCAGCAGGAGTGCAAGAGAGGGCCAAAACAGCCCTCAGGGGCCGCCTCAGGAGCCCAACCAAGGCCACTCCCACTGCCCTCTAGAGGTACATCTACTACCTCTGCCACCAACTTTAGTGGCAGTAGTGCCCATCTGAGGACACTGGGGGAACAGAAGTAGCTCCAAGGTGAGATACAGGTAATCTGGAGTGTCAATACAAGATTATTGGATAGAAGCTGCAATACCTCAGATCGGTATTTCAAGAAAGGAAGACACACAATCAACATGAAAAAACAAGGGAAGAAATTACCCCAAATAAACCTGGATACCACTGTAACAGAATCCATTGACAGCACAAATGTTGAAATGTCAGAGAAAGAATTCAAAATGTACATAATTAAAATGATCAGCGAACTAAAGAATGACATAAGTGAACAAATACAGGCAAAAACTGATCGATCCAACAAAGAAATAGGAGAGCAAATAAAGGCAACCACTGATCATTCTAACGAAGAAATAAGAGAGCAATTACAAGTAACAAAAGATTACTTTAAGAAAGAGCTAGAGATTGTGGGAAAAAAACCAGTCAGAAATACTTGAAATGAAGGAAACAATAAACCAAATAAACTCAATAGAAAGCATCACCAGTAGACTAGATCACTGGAAGACAGAACCTTGGATAATGAAGACAAGATATACAATCTTTTTTTTTTTAATTTTTTTTTTTTTATTTAGGCTTACATGTTAACAGTGTAAATTGATTCATTGTACATAGAGGATAACATATCAATTCTCTAGTTGTAAGTTGTATAGAATCACAACATATATGCAGTCATACATAAAGTTAGGGCTATGATGACCATCATATTCCACCACCCTTGCTGTCCCCATGCCCCCACCCCCCTTACACCCCTGTGAACAGAGATCTACCATTGTTCCCATGTCCTTCTCCACATTATGGATCAGCATCCACTTATCAACGAGTACATTCGGCAAGATATACAATCTTGAAAATAAAACTTGACCATACAGTGAAGATGGTAAAAAATCATGAACAGAACATACAAGAAATATGGGACAGCATCAAAAGAACAAATCTAAGATTTATTGGGATAGAAGAAGGTGCAGAATTCCAAACCAAAGGAATGCACAATCTCTTCAATGAAATAATATCAGAAAATTAAGCCAATCTCAGAAAAAATGCTGAAAGTATATATATCTCCTGGAAGTTTGCAAATACACACACACACACACACACAATTCAAGAACAGTCCACATATCCAGAAATTCCAGCTTACACGAGATGGAGCGCTCACATTGACTAAAAACTCTCCAGGTGATTCTAATGCACAGCCACATTAGAAAATGATAAATGGATTAGATATAAGTTGGTTTAAAATGATTTAAAACTATTCCAATCAACCAGTGAGAAAACAAAGCAATAGAAAATAAGTTCAGTCTCTGCCTCATGCCATACAATAAAGGCAATACTAGATGGTGTAAAAAAATATTATAACATTAATAAATGAAAACTGAAATGACTGTGACTATACTATTGAAGTACAGAAAGCCTTTCAAAAGCATAAAACCAAATGCTGAAAATATATATAGTGTAAAACAAAAAACAAAAAACCAACCAAGTATGACTATCCTTAACTAAATGAGGAGCGCTTTTTTTTTTTTTTTGGTACTGGGGATTGAATTCAGGGGTACTTGACCACTGAGCCACATCCCTAGCCCTATTTTTTATTTTATGCAGAGACAGGGTCTCACTGAGTTGCTTAGCACCTCACCATTGCTGAGGCTGGGTTTGAACTCGCGATTCTCCTGTCTCAGCCTCCCAAGTGAGGGGATTACAGGCGTGCAACACCGCGCCTGGCAGGAGCTCTTCTTATGTAGCAAGAAAGCCTTGACATTTCCATGAGAAAACAGAAATTAAAGGGGAAAAAAAGAGAATTTTTTAAAATACAAAATGAGAAATATTAAATTTCTCATTAATAAAATCATATTGACACAATTTCCATTTTTCTCCAATACAATTACAAAAAATTAATCTTCACATCTAGAGCTGTTCAGAATAAGACAAATATAGTTGTAGAAACTATAATTTGATATTCTTAAAAGTTGACATAAAATAGTGAATATAAATACCTCCCAGAGACTACTGAGGAAAGAACATACAAATTACATTCACATGTTACATTTTTGTTTGAATTAAAAAGTACAAGATTTTCATTTGATTTTGTGATAATCCCTAACCCTTCCATTTAATATTCTTTCCTTCCATGTTCTCATATATCAAGTGGCATTAGGGGAGCTGGTGGAATATTAGGGATCTGAACGAGAACACATCTGAGCTGAGAAACATTTAACTTCAGATTAGAAATAAATATTAAAATGAGCCATATGCAGTAACGCATGTCTGTAATCCCAGTAACTCAGGAGTCTGAGACAAGAGGCCTGAAATTTTGAAGGCAGTTGATCAACTTAGCAAGACACTGTTGCAAAATAAAAATAAAAAAAGGGCTGGAGATGTAGCTCAGTAGTAGAATGCCCCTAGGTTCAATCCTCAGTATCACAAGGGGAAAAAATTCAAATGAGAGGAAAGAAAAGGACCTAGAATTATTTGACAGTCCAATTCATAGGGCAAGAGTAAGAAAGACTTAAGTTTTCTGACATCTGGACATGAAAAAATATCATCATCAAAGTAAAACAAAATTAAAAAGGAACATGAGTGACATGCTGGTTAATGAGCATCATCAACTCAAATACAGTCAGTATATACAAACATTATCCACTATATACACATTTCCCTGTATACATGCCTATACAAAATATACACAAACATATAAACAAACTCATTGAAAAGCCTGAAATTATTACAACTCACAAATGGAAGAAACCTGGTGGAGGTTTAGTCTAAATCTGGACAATCTTAAAAATCTGCATAGCATTTTCAAGTACCATGCTGTGACAATAAAATAAATGTTTTAAATCATAATACCCCTTTCAAAAAGTGTTTTTCAATAATGATACAGCAAAAAGTGAATCACCTTCTCCCCCCTCCTTCAGTAATATCACAAAGTTGTTCTACATGAAAAGGCGATCAAAAATATACAGCAGAAGTCAACTGTTACAGTGAAGTGTCAAACACACTTTTATGTAATTAATAAAAAATATAAATAAAAAATAAGACTGATATTTTAACAGAACTTCCCTTGGCATAATTTCTTATTTTCGAAGTAAAAAAAAAAATCAGTATAGTCAATCTAAATAGAGAATGGCAAAACTCCTGAATCTGTAAGTATCATTTATAACAACCTCATATTTGGCAACCATAAGGAACCATTAGTCCCCTGGATATGCAAGCAATATCATAGGAACATTTTTATCCAGTGAAAATCAAAGTAGATATAACTAATTTGTATCAAGAAATTCATAAGTAATGTTCATTTAATACAACTGATTTTGCATTTGAATGGCATAAGTTTTGCTATCATTACTCATGAAAAAAGACACATTGGCACCAAATTTAAAACTCTAAAATCTATGGGTTCCTATTGTGCTATTTATGACTTATATAAAAGTACATTCAGATAGCCCAGTCCTTTCCATGTTTAGTAAAAGTTCCCTAGTAATGATCTTTAACATTTCTGAGACCAAACATAAGAACATCTTTGCCTGTGATTTCAAGATGTTAACATGTTAAAATTGTTTCCATTCTAAAACCATTAATATATTAAACACCAAACTAAATTAGTCATTGTTTTCTGTATTTGATAAAATATTGTTAGTTTTAAGTCATACACAAAATTGAAAGGGTAAATTTGTATTTATGTTATTTCTAAGTATTAAAGTTCATCTAATTTCAGATGAATTCTCAGATGATAAATAGCTTCACTTTTAATCAAGTAAACCCTATTTTAGAGGTGATGATTTTGTTAGGATTATGTTAGCTAGTCTAAACTTAGTCTTTTCTCCCCTAATTATGAATCCAACATATAAACACTAGGGAAATGAGTGTCAATACAAAATATATTAACGTTACTTTTAAATGCTTTACAATTTTCAAATCACCTTAAATTTATCCTATCCAAAATTGTGTGTGTGTGTGTGTGTGTGTGTATACATACATATGTTTTCATAAATAGACTATAAGGTAAAAATTATCTGGTTAATTATTTTAAAGGAAAAATTAAAACTGATCACAGATAATAAAAACAGATAAATTATATTCATGTTTTGCTATTTACTAAAATCAACTAGAAAGAAAAGAGAAAAGAAATTGCCACATGGGTGTGAATATGCCTGTCCATAGTGTATGTGTGCATGTAACAAGGAGAATGAGAGAGATCACATACAATCAGTCAGTGATCATGACGAAGCAAGACAAAAACAAGGGTGTCAGTTAGCTTCCTATCACTGGAAAAAAGTACCTGAGATAATCAAATTTTATGGAGAAAAGGTTTACTTTCGTTTATTGTTTCCAAAATTTCAGTCTATGATTGCTTGACCTAATTGTTTTGTGTCTGTAGTGACAGATTACATCTTGGAGGCAGCCCATGGTAGACGAAGTCAGATCAAATGATGATGGCCAAGAAGCAAAAGGAGAAAGAAGAAGGGAGTTGTGGGTCACAATATCCCCTGTAGGAGCACACCCCCAACCACCTAACTTCCACTGGGCTTCACCTCCTAAGGGTTCCACCATCTCTCTATAGCACCACAGGCTAGCAAGGAAGTATTTAGTATATGGGATTTGGGGGCACATTTCATATGTAAACCATGGCAACATGACCACTACAAAACCATGCCTAAATGAAGACAAAAATAAAAAAGGTATATAAACCGTAACAATAACCTAACATTCCTCATTTCGGCTAATCTGCGTAACTGCTACTTCTCTATAGTTACACCTTTAGCTTGCTCCATTTCTCTTGCCCTAGAGATAAAATTACTAAGATGTCAGATCACACGATTACTCCCTCCTTCTGCCACCATCCAATAAAAAACCAAAATCATTCTTCTTTGCTTTCTCTCAAAAAAATCTCAATTAGGACAAATGCAAAATAAGTCCCTCCCACTGCCCATTATTCCCCACATGGTGCTCTTTCCTTTGCTGCAAAGGGGCACACAAAAAAACACACATACACACACATACCACTACTTAATTTGACAACAAATATGTTCCCAATGGATTGTGGTAGGAGTGCACCCACAGAAAGAACACTCAAGTTCATTTTATAATCCAAAAGTAACCGATATGCTTTAACGAAATAAATATTATTTAACACAATAAGTGCCAGAACACATTGGAAGTTTTCATATATTTGGTTACACTCTAATTTACATTTTTTAAAAACCAAAAGATGTCAACTAAACCCTAGAGTCACCAAAGACAAGTTGCTTTATCTTTTGAACAATGATTTTAAATTATTACAAGACTGACTGCCGTTCCATAATTGATGTGCAAGAAATTCTGCAAATGAAAATCAATTGGGAGAACAGAGTTAAGCACTCGGGCTTCTAGACACTGCAGGGTTTAACTATATTATTGCAATATTAACCAATTATTGCCAATACCCAGGTCCTTTGAATCTGGTGAAAGTTCTAATGCAAGAATGTTCAATCAATAAAGATAATAAATTCAGAATCCAATTCAATAGTACCCTCTACTTGTAGATAATTTAATTTCCTTTTAGAAGATTTCCTAAGTTAATACATAACTCAACAAAATCAATCTTTTAAACTGTGCAGCTAATGCAACATATTTCAGATATATAAATTCAACCTAACCAGAAAGTACACTTAGGGTATTTTATACTTAAACCAAGCATGACTTCAAATTAATAAGGATCCTGGTACAAATCAAGTCTCAAATTTGACACTGTTCTGCTGGCAGCATAGTGTAGGGAAGTGGACCTAAAACATCAGCAAGTATAAGAAATTTCTTCAAAACTCATAACAAAAGCAGATTTTTTTCACATGTACCTCAAGATTCCAGTTCAATGACTCCTGAAACGAAGTCCAGGAATCTGGATTTTTAACAAGCATTTCAGTTAGTTCTGATACAGAAAGTCCACACTTCTACACACTGCAAACAGCCATTTGGTAGCAAACCAAAGTGTTTCTACTAGGGCAGTTATTTGTGCATTTTTCAAAATAGAGTTTCAGTCAAGGAGGAATGCAAAGGTTTTTAATTTTTTTTCAAATAATGATGGTTTAAAATGCATGCTACATATAACAACATATATACAAATTTTAAAGAATACCAACATATAACTACACAACAGCTCTACTCTAAAAATGTCTGCAACATTTTTCTGACTAAAGGAAATCACTTTCAATTGTTTCCTACTTGGATAATATAAATAAGCACAAAAGAATAACTATTACCTAAAATCAGATGTAACTACTACTTAGCGTTTCCAAATATCTTTTTTCCCACTATGTTTCTATATTAAATTGAGCTTCATTATCTTCGATATACAAAACACCAGGGTAAAATTGCCAAAATACAGATGGCCACTAGATGGAGGCCTCCATTAACAGAAGAAGGAGAGGAAAACAAAAAAAATAAATAAACAAAACATCAGAAGGCTGGAAAGTGAGAAATAGCCAAGAAAAAAGAAACACAATAAATTAGAAAAGGAAACTAAACATAGAAACAAGATTGACAAACTCTAAAACACTTAGTTTAAGAATTACCCTATTAATTCCCCCATACACAATATGGTCAAATGCACTGTAAAAATAATGAAAGCATTTACACTCAGAATAACTCTTCTACTAATTTGCATCCAATGTCCTTTAAAAGGGCCTCCTGTTCCCCTGGACTTGGACCTGTAAAGGAGTGGGGGTTCATGTCTGAGAAGTCAGAGGTTAGAGCCTTACAGTGGGTTCCATTCCAGGTTCACTGAGGCAGATAATAAGAGTGCAGCAAAGGGGGAGGTTCCAAGATGGCGGCCTAGACAGTCCACTCTGCGCTAGGCTCTCAGGGACCAAGGCTGGAAGTGGTGGAGGCGCCGTTTTCCAGCCAGCTTCCTGGCATCATTCTGCGGCTCAACAACCCACGCAGGAATTTCGCTCGTGTATGTGTGAGTACAGGATCACCGGGAGGCAGCGGTAGTTGGGAGGTGTGGCTTCGGCGCCAGCCAGAGAAATGCGGTTGCAGCCCGGGCCTCGGCCCAGGGCTCGGGCTATCCCAGACTGAGACTGGAAGTAGCGGGGTGTCATCTTCCAACCAGTTTTTTGGCAGCTCTCTGCGCCTTGCCACCCCACCCAAGAGTCTCCCTGGCGTGTGTGAGCACAGGGCCACCGAGAGACAGCAGTAGCTGGGAGGCGTGGCTTCAGCGCCGGCCGGCAAAAAACCAGTTGCAGCCGGGGGCCTCGGCCCAGGGCTCCGGCTATCCGAGACTGTGACTGGAAGTAGCGGGGTGCTATCTTCCAACCAGTTTTTTGGCAGCTCTCTGCGGCTTGCCGCCCCACGCAGGAGTCTGGCTCATGTGTGTGGGAGCAGAGCCACCGGGAGGCAGCGGTAGCCGGGAGGCGTGGCTTCAGCGCCGGGCGGCAAAAAAGCAGTTGCAGCCGAGGGCCACGGCCCAAGGCCCCGGCTCTCCGAGACTGTGACTGGAAGTAGCGGGGTGCCATTTTCCAACCAACTTCTTGGGCAGCTCTCTGCAGTTCACCGCCCCATGCAAGAGTCTCGCTTCCATGTGTGAGCACAGGGCCACCGGGAGACACCAGTAGCCAGGAGGAGCGACATCGGCGCCGACCGGTGGAGTGCAGTTGTGGTGGGGGATCCGGCCCAGGGCTTCAGCCCGGAGTTTATCCCGGGCATGCCGGGCCTGCTTCCACACAGGGTGCCTGGCCCCAGTGCCCACCCAACCGCGAGAGACCGCTAGCAGCTTCTTCTGTGGACTGACTGTCTCCTGAGCGGAACCCCAGCTATTGTTCTTTGTGGACCACCTTCTAAAACAGTGGAACTTCCTACACACCAGAGGGCGCAGGTGAACACCTGGGAGCAAACCTTGGCCACGGTGGAACAGCGACTCCACCAGCAGCCCAGAGTTTCACCTTGGCCTGGGACCAGTGCCAAGGATACCAGCCGGGAAAGTCCAGCAAACAACGGACAACACCACCTACTGGAGGAGAGGTAAGGAAACCCTTCAGGGAAACTATAACCATATAGGAGTTAAAACTGTTAACACCTTGGATCAGCAGAGCTAGAACGAAAGACACACAAACATCATGAGAAAACAAGGGAAGAAAGTGACTCAAACAAACCAAGATACTACACTACTAGAATCCATGGTCTGTAGAGCAGGAGGAATGACAGAACAGGAATTCAGGATGTACATAATTAAAATGGTCGGTGACTTAAAGAATGATATAAGAGAGCAAACCCAGTCAGCAATAGATCACTTTGATAAAGAGATTCATACGCAAATACAGGAAGTAAAAGATCACTTCGATAAAGAGATACACAGGCAAATACGGGAAGTGAAAAATCATTTCAATACGGAGAAAGAGATTCTGAAAAGGAAACAAACAGAAATCCTTGAAATGAAAGA
>CM053399.1:128448705-128518510 GCA_028644305.1 Xerus rutilus | reverse complement strand
GAACAGTGTATACAGCTTCTGAAAATTTGCTTTTTTTCTGTTATGTTTAATAACATGTATTAAAATGCAACTTTTGAGAAAAATTTAAAAAATTAAAAAAAAAGAAATGAAAAAAAAAAAAAAAGAGTGCAGCAAAGAGGTTACTATACAAGTCAGGAAACCAAAAACCACATTCAAGACCCAATTAAAGAAAACAAACTCCTGCACAGACACAAGACATCTCATTTCAGAAATTCTAAGGGAAAACAACCAGTCTTTAAAAATTCCCCCTATTAATTAATTGTCTTCAAAATTGGTAAGAAAAAAATCTATTAATCAATAAATATACACAGGTGTTCAGTACAGACCTTTTTTAGTTTAATCCTTACTGCCATCACATGCCCTACATATATACAGAAAACCAATTGTCAGTCTAATCTCCATGAAATAAATTAAAATAATATGATTGAAAAATATACTTAACCTTTAAGTAGATTGAAGAGCAAAGGCAGGAAATTCAAATAACCACAGATGCACGCACATGAGATGAATGAATGCAGGGAGAATGTGGTTCAAAATAACTGGACAGGCACAAGAAAGTAAGGCCCAAAATATCTGATGGACACTATCCATCGGAGAAAGAATAAGAAGATTTACATTGAAGTCTTTTCTATTTTCTTTTCTCAACATGTATGAATCAAAAATCATGTCCTGGGCAGCAAATATATACCAGACAGCAATCTAGTTTCTGTAAGGAGGTAACAAAAACACCAAAACAACAAATTTGTTTTTTTTAACACCAAAAAAACAAATAATCCAATCAATAAATGGGCTAAGGAACTGAAGAGAAACCTCAGATGTTTCTCTGACATCTGCAGAGAGAAACCAGTGAGCCCATTTCTGATGAACACGTACAGGAGGGAGTCCAGAGCTCAAGATCATCTGATGCTGGGCCTGTGTGTGTGGACTGAGGGTATGACACTAGACAGGGCAAGAACAAGGACAGTGCTTAAGAGAAAGGCACATGATCTTGCTTGGTAAAAGGAGGAGCAAGACTGAGAATAAAGAAGAGAGGCTCGTGTAGTTAAGGAAGAGAGATACCTTCCCCTATGAGGTGGACGGAATCAGTCTAGGATGAATATGTAGAAGTTTCAAAATCGGGTAAGAACAAGTAGTGTATAAAAGGCACCCAATGAACAGCAGCCAAAGGGAAACTAAAATGAATGAAATTATCTAGGGAAGGAGAGTGGTATGGTTCTACATTTTATGATGTATGAATATGAATGTGTATAAAAATAAATATTTAGCCCAAAAATAATGCTAGTGAAGTGTAACGGAAATAATAATTTACATATTTGAATAACTGGCCTTAAGTTTTCCTATTATCTCATTTAATTTTAGACCTGAAACAACTTTAAACAATACTTCTGTCGTATGGATGATTTTAAATCTTCCAAATTCAAGTAGTTCTTTTGTACTGCTATTAACCCTCTGAACTTGAGGTCTTATTTCTGTGATAGTAGAACTGAAAATTGTCACAATTCCTCCAAACACTTTTAAAATTTGTGGTCATTTTGTAATCCAGAAAAGTAACAAAATTAGGCAGCAATTATACATATTTTGTGCTCTAATGAAGTATATATAAGTAGAGAATTGTTATCTCTTGGTTTACTGTGTATATAACACAAGTAAAAAAAAAAAAAAGTGATGTATACACAAAGGATAAAGCCTAAATCTCTTAGTCAATTATTTCCTCTGCCAAGAGATATTTTCTACATAAATAAGCGAGGAGAGGTTGAGACTGTCTTGTTAACCATCACATGATGACCTCCAAAATCACTTTTGCATCCTCACAAAAGTGATTAACTTTCAAAACATCAGGAAACACTCTCAGCCAGGCCCAGTGGGGTACACCTGTAATGCCAGGGATGAGGGAGGCAAAGGCAGGAGGATTCCAAGTTCAAGGCCAGACTCAGCAATACAGCAAAACCCTGTCTCAAAGTAAAATATTAAAAGGAATGGGGATGTATCTCAGTCATAAAGCAAGCCTGGGTTCAATACTCATTACCACAAAAAATAAAAAATAAAAAATAAATTGAACACTCACATTAACTAGAAATACATTGATGGCATGCATCAATTTTAAAATACTGATTGTAAAATAACTACATGATAGTGATGTGACTATACTCAATGTAATGTGCTATAACTTCAATAACCAATTTTATCTCCAAACACAATACCAAAAGCATTACTGAATTTGTCACAAGAATGAAACAAAATATTGGTAGATTAAAAAAATAACAAAATTTTGCCATACCAATAAAATGAAATATGAGTTAGTCAACCTCAACAACCGCTATAATTTTATTGATGCCATTTGAAAAATAAATATATAAAAAAAATATTAACCATCCTTCTTTCCTCAGACTATGCCTCTTCTCAAAATTCATAAAACCACAAGTTTCACAGCAGAAGTAAAAAGCATTTGGAATTCCACAAGACAAAGCTAGTGAACACCCCTCCCCTCTCTCACACACTCACACACACACACAGCGCCTCAAAGGCTCTGCATTGCTGTGATGATTTCAAATCTTGTTTATTCCCAAGGGGAAGCTATAAAAATCAGGGAGAATGAAGACACTGCCAGCTGAAAAATGAAACAGATGGTTTAACTGACTAAAAAGCCAGCTGAGTTTTGGAAGATTGTTCTCATTTAGAGCATCTTCCCAAAACAACTTCATTCGCTTTGGTTTCTATTCTTCCTCCAACCCAACCCACCCCCGCTTTTTTTTTTGGGGGGGGGGGTCACTGTTAAGCTACTTTCCAGCCTTTGGATAGGAGGAGCAAAGAAAATACTAACTTTCTTTAGCAAATAAAAAGGGAATCTTTTCATCATCCTGTACAATTCTAGAACTGAGTTTTAGACACTTAATAAAATCATCACCTTCCTTATTCAGATGGCATATTGTTTGGATCATCCTAAGTCACACTGTTAAAATGGATGTAATTTAATGGAAGTGAAGAAATTCATACAAATATGTTATATGTTACATATTCATTATATACTGTAGATATTAAATATTATACACTTTTTCATGAAACACTGATTGAGGAAGGTAGTAGAGGATATCTGGGAACACCATGCAATGTAATTCATATTTATTACTTGATTCTGTCCTGTTAGGCATAAAAGTGCTGAAAGCAGTTACCAAAATGATAAATTTACAGCATATATTTTACAGAAGAGAAATTCAAATAGTGTCACCAAGAATAATGCAACAGCTTATTGTATAACTACTGTTGTGAGGAGAATGCATAGTTTGAGAGGCACAACTGGTTAAGTATGACTTAGTCTGTTGTAAGGCAGGTTAATATCCAATAATACATAGGATTATAACCAAGACTGCTCTTAGACACAAGAATAACCCTGCTATGTTACAAGTAAGAACAAATATGTAACATTCTGTTCAAAGCAAACCTTAGTACAAGGAGTCACCATTTGAGAAAAATGTCCTCCTACGGGTTCAGAAACATACACAACACACAGGAGCATCTGACACACACCATCGAACTACTTTCTTTCTGCATAACCAACTGGCCGACTATGTTTAAAATCTGATTAGTATTTTTCTATTTTCAGAATTTCAAACATTAACTACACAATTTTGCGAGAAAAGCAACGAGAGGAAATGAAAAGGCTATCTATAGACTGCCAGTTCTTTAGAAATCTATACATCCTGATCTCATCCTTTTCTGCTTTTAGAAAGTCCTTCCTCCATAAAAACCTCAGAGTCTTATACTCCTCCATGACAACAGTGTAAATCTAAATTCTCATGGCATAATACAAAATTGGTAACAAATATTCAATTGAGGAATTTCCAAGTTACAAAAAATTGATACATATACTAGAAATACTCTATTTTCACTGGGCAATGTTAAGACCCTATTTTGTACATGAAGGTTACAGTGTAAGCTACAGAGATAAATTTCTCTCAAATATATTTTAAACCATGGACCTGGCAAGGGCCATGAAAAGAAATTACAGATATTTCCACTTTTGCACAAATAACTTTAATATTTATATTGTATTGTTATTATATAACATTTCTTGTTAAAAAACCTAGAAAGATATAAAGGTGTAGCATCATTGAGTCTCATGAACATGAAGAAGAACTGTCAACAAGAAAATATCAATAAAATTTTATTTCTCATCTAGAAATCATTTTACTCTTTCCTGTTGATTACAATTATGAAAGGGTTCTGATTGTCTGCCTTTTCTTTCTCTAATAAAAGTGACATTGAAGTACATATAATGTACCTGGTAAGATGGTCAAAAGATTGTAAGCAAGGGTGGGTGTCTGGATCTAGAATCTATAACTGAAACCAGATCAAGGACAACAGACTTTTAGGGGGGGCGGGGATACCAGTTATTGAGGCCACCCCTTAACCACTAAGTCATATTCCCTAGTCCATTTTTATATTTTATTTAGAGACAGGGTCTTGCTAAGTTGCTTAGGGCCTCTCTAAGTTGCTAAGACTGGCTTTAAACTCGCACTTCTCTTGCCTCAGCTTCATAAGCCGCTGGGATTACACGTGTGCACCACCACACCCGGCCAACAAGACTTTTAATGAACATTTCCTCAATGCTAAATTCTAAGTACTGTGATAAAAACTTCTACATAAGGAATCCCCTTACCTTTCTCAAAAACTTTGTGAGGTAGGTATTATCTCAGATAAGGAAACTAAAGCCCCAGGGAGGTAAGTCAGTTAACAAAGTGCACACAGCTATTAGGTGGCAGAAATGGGAATTAACCACAGGTCTCTATTATTGCAAAGCCTGGATTCTTAACCACTACATTCTGTACCTTGCAAATATTATTTCCACATGCAGCTTTTGTATAAACTAGCTCCCAGAAAATAGACATTTTCATTTTCTAAGTAGCCAAGGCAAGGTTCATTCTCATTCATCAAAATACTAGTGTCTCCAAACTAAACCAGCCAAAGTAAAACTGAAAATGAGTTGCATGATTTGGGCTTGGAAACATTCGCTTCATCTTAAAATGGTTTTAATCTTATTTACCAGACTGTTATGACTTCATTGAAATAATAGGTGGAAATGACTTATCTCTGCTATCTATAGAAAAATGTATCATGCATTGATTTTCTTAACAAATCAAGTTCATGTAAAGTAGTACACCACAAATCTCTAATTTTTAACATAAATTTAAAAAATAGATATAAAGTTAGTTATATGAAGCTACATAGTTATTAAATCTGTTGTCTATTACAAATTTAAGTAAAATCACCCATTTATTGAGAAACAGTTTCAAAAGAAAACACAAACATCTGGATACCTTGAAATCATAAGGTATCGTTTTTTACATTGTTAAGTTTTTGGGATGTTTTCCTTTTCTAAGAACTTGAATAAATTCCATGCATTGAAACTACCTTCTGGCTCTCAGTAATTTTACTCTGAGTTTGAAGCCAAAAAAAATTAAACAAAATTGTTTTTAAAAAATCTGAAAAAATTATGTGAAATATTAAAACTAAGAATACTTTTCTTCCAATGCAATTCAACAGCTGTTATTTGGCAGAAAGCTGGCATTTTAAAACTATTATTGTTTACAATACTTTCGTTTATTTTTCATGTCTTCAAAAAAATTTGTGCTTAAAATCTGGAATTTAAGTTCCACATTTGCTGAAATCAGAACTTTTATTTTCTATCTAGAAATATTCCCTACAAAAACTTAATGCTGCTCAGCAACAACACCAACTGCAAAGAGATATATTAAAGCAATATATTTGTGACTCTTTTTATATCTTTTGGGTTATAATCTCCTTTAAAAAAAAAAGCCCTAGGTGATTGTGTTAATAAAATACACTGGTTATGAGATTATTACAATGACAAATTATAAAGTAGAAAGATTGAAAATGTTATTTTAAAATCTTGACTAGTAACAATATATCCTCATCTTGGTTTTTAAAAACAAACTTGCTTTTTTTTTTTTTTTTTAAGAAAGACCAGTTCATATCCAATTAAAGTCCTCAATAAAAACCAGAGCAAGATATAAACCAGTACTGAAATAAAATTTCATGTGATATTACCCAGCTATGAATTTTACAATGACTTTTACAATAGAAGCACTAGAAAAACTTCAAGTTTTTCATTTATTTTCATGGTTTCGGAGAACCAGTAATTCCAAAAATAAACATGCTCAAATCTTTGCTATCTTATTAATTTTGACTACAAATCCTCCGTGTTCTTGACTAAAATGTTTATTTCTTTTGAGACTGACATACTGTCTTCTATGTATATTAAAACTATGTAAATGTACATATTCATCAAATTAACAGTATGTTCAATAATATTTGAAGGACTTTTGTTTGTCTTTTTAAAGTTTATTATTAACAGAGCATTTTTTTTAAATATATGTAAAATTAAGCCTCAAAGGATTTTGCATAGACAGATTCCCAGGGGAATGGCATTCATTGTTCATCATCTGAATCAGTGATTCTGATCAAAATTAGAAACTTCCAAAAGAAAAGTTCACTCTGAAGGTAGTCTAAACCATTCCTTTCCTAAATATGTTTCATTTCAACTATATGCGGTTATGCCCCTCACTAAGCAGTACATGAACCAGATAAGCAGTCTGTGCCCCAGGCAACCATGTTGGTGTTTACCTTTCCCTTAAGCAAAGGGTACCACCTGCAGAATTCTTAAAAAAAAAAAAAAAAAAGATTTGGAACCTGTAGGCGTAATCTCCTACAGGCTTTCTAAAGTTACTATCCTATTACCTATGGTTCCCATGGGACAATTCCAGACTATGCCTTAGAAAAGCTAATTCAATTTATGCTGAGAGTCTATTTTATGCCATTTAAATATTACTTGCTACATGCAATACATATTTATCATAAAATTAAAATACTTTAAGATATATTTCTCAATGAACTGACTATATTTCAAAAACTAGAAATAAGGTAAACAACTTTTTTAATATATTTTTTTAGTTGTAGATGGACACAATGTCTTTATTTTATTGCTTTGTATGTGGTGCTGAGGTTCGAACCCAGGGCTTCACGCATGCGAAGCAAGTACTCTACCGCTGAGCTACAATCTCAGCCCCAATTTTTATTTTTCTGATACCAGGGATTGGACTCAGGGGTACTCAACCCCTGAGCCACAACCCCAGCCCTATTTTGTGTTTTATTTAGAGACAGGGTTTCACAGAGTTGCTTAGCGCCTCGCCATTGCTGAGGCTGGCTTTGAACTCGCGATTCTCCTGTCTCAGCCTCCCAAAGTGCTAAGATTACAGGCATGTGCCACCGCGCCCAGCTCAGTTTTTTTCTTAAAGTAGCTCTAGAACAAAGGGAGAACCCTAATTGATTTATATGACTCAGCAATAAAAGAGAATAAAATTATGGCATTTGCAGGTAAATGGATGGAGTTGGAGAATATCATGCTAAGCGAGGTAAGCCAATCCCAAAAAAACAAATGCTGAATGTTCTCTGATAGGTGGATGCTGATCCATAATGGGTGAGGGGACATGGCAAGAATGGAGGAACTTTGGTCAAAGGGTCGGGAGGAAAGGGAAGGGGATATGGGGACAGTAAAGATGGTGGAATAAGATGAACATCATAGCCGTAGCTTCATGTATGACTGTATATATGATGTGATTCTACATCACATACAACCAGAGAAATGAAAAATTGTGCTCCGTGTACAATGAATCAAAATGCATTCTGCTATCATGTATACCTAAGTCGAATTAATTAATTAATTAAATTTTTAAAAGAGGATGGTTACTAAGTGTTGAATTAGAGAGATCCTCAACCGCCACACAATTTGCACATTAGGGACAGATAATTCTTTGTGTCAGGGGTTGTTCTGTACATTGTTTGTTGTTTAACAGTACCCCTAGTCTCTACCCACTAGAGAGGCCAGTGGCATACCCTTAGTCATAATTTAAAAAAAAAAAAAAATGTGCCTAAAAACTGTTGAGTGACTTATGTAGAAATAAAAATTATCCCAGGGTTCAGAACCAATGAGTTAATGGGAATGACCACACACGAATTATAGTTTGGCTCTGCTATTTTACATGTAAAACATGGGAGACATTTATCCTCTTTGCCTCAGTTTCCTCCAATCTCAAATAAAAGTTGTCTGGTATAAATGAGAAAAGGATAGCAAAGTGACTTCAGTGGTCCCCTGTTATCTAAAAGAGATATTTTCAAAATGTTTCCCACCTCGTATAGTACCAAAGCTTCTAATTTGATGCCCTTCCTTCATAATTAAGCACTTTTCATACAATGTGCCCCTAACTTAAACTTCAATGAATAATGGCAAAATAGCATGGATTTCCTTCTTCACAATTACTCAAATAAATTTGTTCTTACCATAGATCTTAGCCACTTCCCATACAATTTTTTCTTTCCTCAGTAAGTCAAGAACTTTCTTCTTTTCACTTAAAGGAAGCACTTTACAGTTTCTTTTTGGCATATCTGAACTGCCAGCATTACTACTCCCATGTTTTCGGGTCATTAAGAAGCAAAATAAGGGTTACTTAAACATAAGCACTGTAACAATGCAACAGTCAATCTGATAACCTAGGTGGCCACTGAGTCACTAATGTATGGGTAGCATAGTCAGGGTGGATAGACTAGAAAAGTAATGATTCACATCCTAGGCAGAACAAAGCAGGCTAGCAAGAGATTTCATCATAGTGCTTAGAATGGTGTGCAATCCATAACTTTGAATTGCTTATTTCTCTAATTTTTTATTTAATATTTTTTGCATTATAACTGTTCAGACAACTGAAACCTTGCAAAGAAAAACCACAAGCAAGAAAGAACTATTGTACTGCAACTGGTATCATTATTTTAACTGTATACTTATAGTATCTCTAGTTCAGTCTCTCTATGATTCAAAGGTATACTTTTTCAATAAAAATTTTCTTAAAGGCCCAAAATCAAGGTAGAAAGGAGGATTACTTTAGGCTTAGAGATTACTTTGCAACTCCTCCTAAAGGCAAGAATTTCAGCCCTAAGAATATGATCCTAAATCCTAGTTCCTATTCATATTCTCTTCACCAAAGAAACAGGATGCTCCACTTGGTCACTGGAACATTTCATACATTCTCCCCAATCTGTACCCTGGTTCTAGCTCTTGCCTGATGGGGAACATGACCACAGCTTATATGTTACTAACACAACTGCTGTGAGATCCAGCATCAATTGTCACTTTCTCCTTCAGGAAGTATTCCCTAATGGCATCTGAATCATCTCTTTCCCCACCCAAACATCATGGTTAAATCTCTCTCCTAGAACTTGTACTCAGCAAAGAACAAGTGATTTAGTTGACTGTCCAAGATGATCTGCGGTCATTTCCCTACTACACAAAAGGCACCTTTTCTGTCCTAATGCATCTCTGTGTATCCTGCAGTGGCACAGCCAGAGTGTTAGCTAAAGTAATACTTTTTACTTTCAAAATATTGTAATTTAAAACAGTAAATTTAAAAAATATTTAAAGTATATTAATACTATGTAATTTTTAACTGGAACCTACCTTTAAAAACTTAATTGCAATTTTCATACAGATTGATATAGTTCTCATATATAACCACAGTAAACCATTTTTGGACAAAGCATAAATTATTAAACATGCATGTTTACTTGAGGACCATTTATTGAGTATATAAAATGCCCCGGTTAACTAAGTAAAGAATACGCTAATTACTACCACTATTTAAGAAAAACTTTTTTTAAAAAATTTTTTTAGTTGTCAATGGACTTTATTTTATTTATTTATATGCAGTACTGAGAATCAAACCCACATGCTATGCAAGAGCTCTACTACTGAGCCACAACCCCAGCCCAGGAAAAAACTTTTAACTCTAGCAAATTTACTTCTTGTATATCACTAATTTTTAAGGCAATTATTAGTAAAATTATTTTCTTCAATATATCATTTGGCCAATTAGTCAGGTGATGTTAGTTTAAAACTGGGGGGTTCTAGATGGAAAAACAAGGAGAAAGTCCAGGAATGCGTATCCTCATCACTGATGGAAACAAGAGGTAGTGGGTTAATTAAGAGAACAGAAAGTAATCCAAGTATCCATGGAGGCAAGATGTTAGGCAGCTCTGTAAATACCAGGGTGCTCCTGATGAAACCTGGCAAATAAAGGCATTAAACACAAGTAAATAAGGGCAAGACTGAAGTACTATATCTCAGTGGGTACTCATACAATAATGGGTGTCAGAATTCTCTGAGATAATTATTGCAAAATGTGGGTACAGAAAATTGGAACCCAACTTCTGCATTTTTACAAACTCCCCATGAATCCACCCACCACCCACCCATACTGGGGACTTAACTGAGGGGCATTTGAACATTGAGCTACATTCTCAGGCTTTTTTTTATTTTTTATTTTGAGACAGTCTCACTAAATTGCTGATTGGTCTCAAACTTGCAATTCTCATGCCTCTACCTCCAGAGTCACTGGGACTACAAGCATGTGACACTGTGCCCTATTTTCCATGTATTTCTTATATACACTACAGTGAAAGAACTACTGGATGGCAAGGTATCATCCTCTTCAACAGAAGAACACTTCTGAAAAGGTAAGAAGCAGCCTGGGGGTGTACCTCAGTAGTGAAGACCTTGCATTGTAACATGTACAAGGCCCTGGGTTCAATCTCTAGTATGGTCAAGAAAGGGGGATAAAAAGTATACAGGAATTATGCTATGCAGATCCTTTGCATAGATAGTCAAAATAACTATCATTAAACTAAACATCTGCTTTGTTTTCTGGGCATTCTCTACAAAAGGTACTCGATTAAAAAAAATGAACTTAAAAAAAATTCTAGAGGAATTTAAAGAAACACAACTCACATTGACAAACACGTAAAATATCAGCAGAATGAGGAAGAAGTTATTTCATGGATAAGAAAACTCCAAATGCAATCCCAATAAAACCTACCTGTGGCTACCCTGGAATATTTCCTGTCAGTGGCTGAATCTGACTTCTAGGAGATCCTGAGAACTGCTGACTCTGAATTTCACTTGTTCAGGGAGTCTTGAGGGAAAGAGGCACTTAGCATAGCACCAAGGAGAATGCCTTTCTCCTCTGACAAACTAAAACAATTAAGTTAAATGTATCACATTGATCCTATTATACCAGGAAGAGTTAAAATGCAACTAATATCCAAAAGACCCTCAGGACTCATGAACAGTGAGGAACATCCTTCAGGGGCCCATAAAATTAATGACTTTTCAGTAATGAGACTCCTATGAGCCATATAGAAAGAAGTAGCACAGGGTTATAGAAATCAAGTCTATTTTAAGACTCCAAGATTAAAGAAAACATTTAAAAGAAAGCTTGTACAGTTTCTCTAAAACAGGAAAAGATAAATTTTTTCAATGTTCCTCTTTGGCACCCACAAAATATTCTTCCTTCTTGCACATGCCCAGAGGCTGGAGTGAAATACACTTGGATTGCAATGCTAAGATGCCCACTAAGTGACCTTAAGTAAGAAAGCTGTGCACACCAGTCTCCTCAGTAAGACAGGGCTGTGAAGAAGAGTTTACCAATAGCAATGGAAAAGTCCTGGAGCAATGTAGCACCTAACCAAAGAACTAGCCTCTGCGCCTCAATTTCACTTGATTTTATCATTTATACACTGTCTCCTTACTGAATTACTGACCACACTCTTGCCCCAAAATAAGTCAGGACTGATAACATGTCACTGCTGTGTGAAAAGTAAAGAATTACACCCAAATATTAGCTGTTACTAACTAGCAAATGAAAGAACAAATACAATCAAAGGAGAACTGACACCAGGGACTAGCAAGTAAATAATAAAAGGGAATTTAGTTTCTTTAAATGAGTTGAAGTCTCTTTCATTCCTTCAATATTTATTGAGTTAAAGGTTAGGGCTAAGCATTTGCCTTCAATGACCTACAAGAGATAAAAGACATGAGCAAACACAAGAGGAAAGCATAAGCCCTATAATTAGGGCTAAGATAACGAGATTTCACAGTAGAGAGAGATTACTTCTGGCTGCAGGTGAGGAGATAAATCTTCATAAAAGATGAAGCAGTTGGAATGGCCTTGAAGTGTAGAGTATGGACAAAGAACACACTCCAGTGAAAGCACTAGGTAAAGCAGGAAGGAGGGAAAGCACAGATACAGGGTACAGGGTAAACTCATGTTTGCTAATGAACAGGGTGTGGGTAACTGCTAGGACAATGGACAGGAAAACAAGTGAGAGACAAGCTGCAAAGGGCCCTGAACATGGGACTAAGGAAGCCATGAACTGCTGGCAGCTGGGACTCCTAGTTCAGAATCCTTCCATAAAGGAACTTCAGAATAAATTCTGCATTAGCAGAATAATCTGACATCAAAAGAGGAAGACTGGAGGCAAGGAGTAGCTGTTAACTTCCAAGGGGGTTAGAAAATAAAAGCTTGAACAGAACCACATGGGTACAATGCAGTAGGCAGAGTATGATCATAGAGATAAAAAATAATAATTATTATTATTATTATTATAATAAGAGAAGACAGCAAAAGACTCCAGCTTTCATCTGCCACAAATGAGTACCAATGTTGAGGGGGTGGGGAGGGCAAGCATGGTGGCACATGCCTCTAAACCCAGTGACTTGAAAGGCTGAGACAGGAGAATTACAAGTTTAAGACCAGCCTGGGCAACTCAGTGAGACTCAATCTCAAAATTCAAAATAAAAAAGGCAGGAGACATGGCTCAGTGGTAGAGCCCCCCACCCCCACCCCCCGGGTTTCAACTTCAAATACCAAAAAAAAAAAAAGGTAAGTGAATGAGGTAATAAACTATATCCCAAGGTGGGGATAACAAAACTACTATCTCCAATCTTTGTGAAACCACAAGGAAACAGGAAACACAGCTCCAAGTAGCATGAGGAATGATGAAGGGTCTAACCAATCACAGAGGTACTATATCTCAGCCCCATTCTGGCACAGGATACACAAGCACAAACAAGACAGATTTTTAAATCTGTTGGCAAGGGACTTACATTCTAGTGTAGAGAAGATAAGCCACCACAAAGAGAACTTAAAGACAGAAAAGAGGGGTTCCAGACAGAGTTCTGTGGCTCACTAACCCTGAAAGGTCTGGTAAAGGCGGTGGTGAAACAGGCAGAAAGCTCAAAGGAGACAGGTGAGTAATGGTACAACGTGGAATAAAGGACAATGTGTTGTAAGGATAGACAGCATGAGGAGATAAGCAAAATGAAGTCCAAAAATGGAATGCCAGCTTTAACCCCAGAGATAACCTGCACAAAAGCTGTGCTATATAGCCCAGTGGAAGTGTCCTAAAAACAAGAATGAAGAGGTGAGAGAATAGCGAACATTAAGTGTGTAAAAGTATGAGTGCCAAGACAAGAATGTTCCCATAAAGTAAACAAGGAATCATGCTATCGAAAAGTCAAATGAAATGATAACAAAGGCTTATTTGAGGGTTTTGATAACATACGGATCAAAAATTAGAGCAATTTCAGTTGGAGCAGTTGAACAAAATAATGATTAGGGTGCCTTGACAAAAGCATGAAGTGAGGAGCAGGGAAATGCTAAGAAGCACACCTAAGGGTACTTTACCATCTTCTAGTAAAGTGGGATTCAAGACAGGCATCTTAACTCTCATAGAAAGTTGTCACAATGATTAAAGAAGTGATGCATTCTGATATCTCACAAGAGTAGAACTGAGACAACAACTATGTGTTTTCAGGAAGCCTCCACACAGACTAGAAGACTCCCTCAAAGGAAGAATTTTTGATTTGGGATCGAAGTCCTACACATCTCACTTTCTGCTTAACGTCATTTACTATTGATTCCACTATCAACATGATCAAAAGGACTAGGAGATGGTTAGGTATAGAAACTGAAGAGTTTATATTCTTCTGGTAACAATGATGAAAAATATGCACTTGCTTTACCAAAAAAGCTACAGCGACCCAATATACTTCCCATCAATATAATAATATAATAATAAATAAGATAAATGAACACCTATATATTTACTTGCATCTACAAATAGTAATGTTTATATATAAGACAATAATCGATAATCAAAGAGCAACAATGCAATTAAAAATGATATCATTTGAATAGAATTCTTGCTGATAAACAACAAATTCAAAGTTCCTATAATACAATCTCTAAGTTAAATCAAAATACCAAGCATACTTTTAATAATTGACAAACTACATAAAACATTCCAACTGTTTTAGAATTCAAAATAATTTTCTGGTCCATATCTGTCATGAACAATGGTTGGGAGCATTGGTTTATTTTTCTCAGCATTGAGCGTTGTTCATGCTAAAATGTAGAATGAGATATAAATGAGGGACTGAAGGTAAGACTGCGATGATTCTCACTGAAAAGTAAATAATCACTTTTATGTTATAGCTGTCACTGTAAGGCACTCATATATTTTGTTCATACAAAAATATGAATGTCTATAAAATCTTATCAGAGCAAAAAATAAAAACAAGCTCTCGGAGAATAAGATTCTTTTTTCTGTTTCCTTCATTTTTATTGTTTATTTTTTCCTTCTCCATTGGTACTGCGAGTTGAACCCACTGACCTACATCCATCCGGTCTTTCTTGTAGTTATCGAGAGTCTGGTTAAGTTGCCCAGGCTGGCATGAAATTTGTGATCCTCCTGCTCCAAGCCTCCTGTGTTGCTGGGATTACAGGTACGTGTCTCCAAATCTGGCTATTTTGGTTTTGGTTTTGTCTGTTTGTTTGGGGGGGGCTGGGGAGAGACAAATTACCTTTCTACAAATGCTTCCCAACTTGTTTACATTTATGAACACCCTACATTTTGGCTTACTTAGTTCTTGTATGAACACATTTTACAGATGCTCTCAGATGACTAAAGAAAAAAATTGAAGCTCAAAGACTGGGTGGCCATCCAAATTTACACCAAGCCCAAGGCCCTCTAACTCTGACAGGCAGAATTATCCCCACCATCACTAGAACGGCCTCTCACAGATGAATCCTACAGATGCAGGAAAGGTTGGAAAAACCAATGTCTAATGCCCATATGACCCCTCACTGTATCATCTGCTCACAAAGAAGAGGTACCTGGCCCAAGAAAGCACCAAGGTCAAGGTGGGCTTCACTTTTACCATCACCATTCACAACTTTTCTTTTTTTTTGGTACTAGGGATTGAACTCAGGGGTACTCCACCACTGAGTCATATCCTCAGCCCTATTTTGTGTTTTATGTAGAGACAGGGTCTCACTGAGTTGCTTAGTGCCTCGCCATTGCTAAGGCTAGCTTTGAACTCGCGATTCTCCTGTCTCAGCCTCCCAAAGTGCTGGGATTACAAGCTTGAGCCACTGCGCTCAGCTCACAACTTTTCTTAAATGAGCTCACAAGGTCATCTGTAGGAGCTAAATGAAGCCACATAGACCATATGGGATGTTTCTGACAACACACTTCTACAACTCACTATGACTTTCCTTGGAACTTGCTCTCCGGTATATCTAGGGAAAGGGACTTTAGGGAACGTGAAGGAAGCCATCAGCAAAGTTTCACTCAAGTGATTGCTAATCCCAGTACCCCAGACTAACCTGAAGTTCAAAAATAAAACCAGATGGCATTTTTTCAAATCCCACTGCCTTTTATAAAATAGAAACTTTTCAATAAGTCATACTGTATCATTTCAAAACTGCCTCAAAACCAAAACTGAAACATGATTTTCAATACATGAATCACCAAAAAATTAAAAACTCAAATAAATTTGGAGAGAACATGAAAAAAAAGATACATTATGAAAATTCCCTTAAAAAAATATAAGTACTTATAACAGTCTCTTTTCAAAAGGTCCTATATCATCATTCTACCACAGCAGGCCAGGACTATTTTGGAACTCAGCTTCTCATGGGGAAAGCAAGCGAGCCAGCTGAGCTCAGGAATGCACGTGCCTTCATCATTTAACCCAAATCCTATTTTTCAATGGTAATCGCCTCCTCTAGTGCTGTTCTCATCATAATGATCCCATCCAGAAGCTCTCCACAATTCTCATGTGACTTGATCACCAACAGTGGCAGTCCGGAAACACTGACATGTGATTGCGAGCCACACTGAAGCACAGCTCGGGCATCCATGAGAGTTTAAAGAAGAAACAAGGAACCCTGATATTCCAGACTCCATATTTTGCAAGCTTTAAAATGAAATACTGACTCATGAAGGAGAGATTTATGAACTTTTAAAAAGAACATAATTTCCCTTGAATATTCATCAGAGTATAACTGGTTCATTTAAGAATTTGATAAGTAGGAAGCAAAAATGCACTAACACAAAACATCAACATTCTGACTTTGGTACAAAAATGTGTTTTTAAAAACACATTAGTACCACTAATAAAAGCCATTACTAATAGACATGCACTCTGTTCAACAAAATGCTCTACCACTCCCACTTATGGAGACCTATCTTGTCTCCATATTAATAGCAAGGTAGAATCTTGCTATTAGAGAAGAAAAGTAAGACAAAATGTACACGTGTTTCCAGGTAAACATTGAGTCAGTTACCAGGCAGAAAACAGAAGGAACATTCAACATCAGAATGATCTGAAAAGATTTAACTAAGGGACTGAATAGGTGTAGGTAGGGTATAGAGAAAACCAGAGGAGACAGAGCAGTATGCTAGGCCTGCTAATGCACTATTCTAATTCTAGGACCAGAATCCAAGAAAGTCCTCAGCAGATAGTCTGAGGAGACCCTCAGAAGACTATACAGCACTAGGCCCTCACACTCCTCCCTCAAGTCTGCTGCCTGTGCTCCCTCTGCCTGCCCAGCCAGAAGCCACAGGGCAAGGGACCCAGGAAGACAGAAAGTGGACAACTGTGTAAATGGGCCTGGAGGCACAAACTGCAGTTCATCAGTGCAAACACTATAAAATATGTTAAATCAGCCACACCTCTGTCATGACGCATTAAACAAACCAAAGAAATGCAACCATCAACCACCTTCTGCTTCCTATGTGTTCTAATTCTGTTAATGCATAAAACCACAGCTTGCCATTTTCCAAAACAGCAGAAACCCATCAGCTATTAGGAAGATGATTCAGAATTACTGGATCTGACTATAAGGTGGAGTAGATACTGTCTTGCCTAAAGTACCACCTGAGGGATATGTGCTGAGCAATGTTCTAAAAAATTACCAATAATTTTCTAAATATAAAAGGAATGAGCTGAGTGTGGTGATGCACACCTATAATCCCTGGGACTTAGGAAGCTGAGGCAAGAGATCACAAGTTAAAGGCCAGTCTTGGCAACACAGCAAGAACCTGTCCCAAAATAAAAAATTAAAAGAACTAGGGAGGTAGCTTAGTGGTAGAGCACACTCTGGGCTCAATCCCCAGAGAAACCACAACAAATAAATAAACAAACAAAAATAGGAAGGAAAGGAGTTCCTCTGGCCCACCTCCAGTTTCTTCCCAGACTCCTGCTTCTTTCTCTTATGGATAAA
The DNA here is from genome assembly GCA_028644305.1 of Xerus rutilus. Taxonomy (NCBI): domain Eukaryota; kingdom Metazoa; phylum Chordata; class Mammalia; order Rodentia; family Sciuridae; genus Xerus; species Xerus rutilus. The sequence continues at coordinate 128,501,018 of CM053399.1, read as the reverse complement.
AATGAGAACTGATGTGCTAAAACACAAAGTGGTGCCCCTTAATTCTTTGCCCCCCCAAAAAACAATGGGAGACAATAACAACATATATTTGAAAAACAGAGCCATTTAATGTGGTTATATGAATGTCTTATCCTTTTTTACTAATGATGAGTCATTAGTTCAAATACCAAACCCCACAAGACTCAAAACTTACACACAATTTTTGGCTACTCTAAGTGCTTTCTGCCTCCTACTAGTCCCTCAGCGAATAAACTCGAGAATATAATTTTTGGATTCATGGAAAGTTAAAAGTTTGCATCTTCCCTTCTTGTAATCATTCATTCATTTCTTCATTCAAATAAACCCAAGAATACAATTAAATAGCAACATACATCCATACTAAATTCATGGGATGCAAAGATAGTAACTGAACTTATAACCACTCAAAAAATATAAGGCTGGGGTTGTGGCTCAGTGGTAGAGCACTTGCCTAGCATATGTGAGGAACTGGATTTGATTCTCAGCACCACATATAAATAAAAAGATATACTGACAACTAAATATATATATATATATATATATATATATATATGATATGAATGATGCAACACATCAAGGAAAAAAAATTTTTTTCAACAGAAACCACTAGCATTAACCACATCACTGGTACAATTTCTGGTCAAGACAGTAAGGAGAGTAGGAGGAAGGAACTCTTGTTATAGTAGAATTCTTTTAAGATTTAAAAAAATCTGATATATATGATATATACACACTCAAATGCTGTTATATATGTTAATAAGTGTGCTATCATAAAACTATAACCTTGATCCTCAGGATGGGGGAGGAGACAACACTTTATACACACATGATGAGTAAAAACAGTAATCAGGTGGACTTTACCAAATACCCAAAAGAGACAGATTCAAAGCGTATAACAATCATACATGAGGAGAATATAAAGCATTTGACAAAACAAGAAATGAGAGGATGGATTGACAGGCCACCCCATGACATTCCATTTTTAAATTAATACAGAACATCACTTTGGAAATAAATCTATCTTGCATCTATTTCTGTAGCTAATACACAGTTCACATGGCTCAAGCCAAGGAGGGAAAGACAAGCATCCCATCTCTGATTTCTGGATGAGGTTCAATTATTATCAAAAGGAAAAAAATCTTGGTAACATTTACATTCCATCTCTTCAAGAAAGGTTGGGAAGATTATTTGTTGAAGATATTAGTTGATTAATTCCAGGAATTCTACTTCTTTTAATGGAAAGTGCAAGCTTTGCTTGGATAAATGTAGTCAGGCATGTGTAGTAGGAAATAGTGTAAGAGCATAATCTTACCTATGACAGTGTGATCCACAATGCCTGGACACTGACAAAGGGCACTCTTTGAAGGTAGAAGAAATTGAAAATGATTAGTATTAGCTATAAAAAAGTAAAAGTAGTGAACAGACAGAAATTCATAGACACTTATCAGCATCTGCTAAAACTGGGCTAAACTGTGGGAGATTAAAGTTTGCATCTTTCATTCTACCACTGTCATTATATCAGTTAAGTAAGTACAGCTGTCCCTTGGAATCTGCAGGATTCCAGGAACCCTAGAGATATCAAATTCTGCATTGCTCAAGTTCCTTATGTAAAAAGATGTAATATTTGCATATAAACCACATATATCCTCCCATATACTTTAAATCATCTCTAGATTACTTATAATAGCTACATAATGCATTATGTAAATAGCTCTTACACTGAATAATTTAGGGAAGGACAGAAGTCTGTACACGCTCAGTACAGATGCAATTTTTTCCAAATATTTTCAATCCACAGTTAATTGAATGCACATATGTGGAACCTGCATATACAGAGGGCAACTGTATTTACTGAGCATGTACAATGTACAAGTCCTAATGCTAAGAACTGGTGATACAGAGGCAAGTAAGACAGACAAAAAGTTATGGAGAGGGTTCTAATTAATCTGAAGAAAGGATTCAGTAAGAAGATGACATGTGAGCAATACTTCAAAAAAGGTAACAAGCCATGCAGATTGGGTAGAAGTGGAAAGAATTTTGACAAAGGGATCATGGGACCCAGGACAGCCTGGGCAGAAATAACCTCGTGGTGTTATCATAGAGTGGGCAAGAGCGAGAGGCAGGAAGGAATGCAAGAGGTGAAGGGTGTTTTCATATGCAGATGGTGGAATGGCTGGAAAGGGCTCACACAGCATTTGTTCACCATTGATAAGTACACCAAGTTTTACTTATTTTAATTGACACATAATGATACAAAGTGATGTTTCAATACATGTATACATTGTGTAATGATCAAATTAGCATACCCATCACCTCAAACATGTATACATTAAATTTCAATAGGAGTAAGATGGGAAACCATGGAAGGGAGATTCCAAGCACAGAAATATCTTTAAGGTGTCTCTCTGGTGGCAGAAAAAAGAATAGAGAAGCACGGAGACTTAGGATAGTTCAGGTGAATGATAAAGGTGTTGGACTAGAGAAGCAGTGGGGACTGCATTGAGAAGTGAGGATTCAAGACAGATTTGGGAGGTGGAGGCAAGAGAATTGTGGACAGTCTGGGTGTTGATTAAACAGAGTCAACAATGAAGACTTTTGAAATTTTGTGCCTGAACAAGTACAGGAAGGGAGTTGCTGGAAAATGAGGTGGAAAAGCCTTCGAGAATGGTTAAATGTTAAGTTCATGGAGCCTTTTGGACACCCAAGTGGAGATGCAACATAATCAGCCTAGATTTTGTGGTAGGAATTTGTATGTTCAGAGAGCAATTTCAAGCTAAAGAAATGAATTTAATAGTGGTTAGCTGTGAGCATATGGATGATATTTTAAGTTGCAAGACTGGGACCCAAAACATAGATCGGTGGTAGAGCACAACCTTAGCATGTACCAGGCCCTAGATTCAATTTCCGGCACCATGAAAAGATTAAAAAATAAAAGTCACAGAACAGAGTTCGTTCATAAGGGAGTGAGTGTCCTCAGAAAAGTGAGACCTAAGGACTGAGTCATAAAGCTGTCTGAGGTTATGGTGTGAGAGAGAATAAAACAACAACAATAAATGCAATTGACAAGGGAAGATCAGTCAAGGTGAAATGAAATCAGAAATATGCAGTGTCCCAGACCAGGGGAAAAGATGTTTCAAGAGAACAGAACTGTTAGGCAGCAGTTAGATACGAGCAGCAGGTCAAGGTGTTAAGAAAATACTTAATGCAGAACAAATCTGTTAATCAACAGCCCTGCCTCTGTGGCGCCCCAAGGTCTGACAAGATGGCTACTTCAGAACCTTTGCCTGATCTCAGCTCTATAAACTATTCCTTTTACAAGGAGAGGAAGACGATAAATTCAGGGGGTAAGAACCAAGGCAAAAAGGTATGTTTTCTCAAAAGGGTCTAATTGGTAAAACATCTTAAGGAAGACCCTGTGCAAACAAGATGAGAGATTCCCAAATCTAGGAAAGCTAAGACTGGGGCCCACTGAAAAGTTCTGTAAAACTGGTTCCAATTATGACCTGTCAGCAGAGGCCAGGATGATCGAGCACTGCACTGAAGTTATTAGCATAACATTATTTATAATATCACTATAATTAGAACTTTTCTTTTCTTAGATAGCTGTGGGTAGAAGTATGCATCAAGGTCTAGAAATCTGATAAAATCCAACTGTCAATCAAGAGCTAGAAGAGGTATTTAGATGAGATTCTCCAAACTCTTCCCCTCCTACCCCAGTAATACTGAGCTCACAAAGAGTCATTAATTTTCTCTCTGATACAACCCACTCTCCCTCCTCTTAACAGTTCTTTCTTTTCTCTTTTCTAATAAACTTTGCTATATTTTTACTACAATTCATGTCCTACTGGAAATATCTTGTGAGAACACAGAAGCCAATTCCCAGTAATAGTGAATTAATAAATAGTATCATTTAGCAACATGTGGGTCAATAGTGATTTTGACAAATGTAGTTCTGATAGCATGAAGCAGACTACAAAACTATTAAATTTAAAGAAAAAATGAGGAGAGGGATGAAAGAAGTAGGGGGGTCATGGGCTGAAATCAAATTCTATGCATGTATGAAATTATCAGGATAAATCCAACTACTATGTATAACTATAAAACCAATAAAAATTAACAAAAAATGAAATTTAAAAATATATATAATTTTTTTAAGTATTTCTCATCCAGAAATGGTGAGACACACCTGTAATCCAAGCTACTCAGGAGGCTGACCAGGAGGATCACAAGTTTGAGACAGACAGACCCACAGACACAGACACACACCCACACACAGAAAAGTTTTCTTTTTTGGTTGGTTCTAGGAATGGAATCCAGGGGCACTCTACCACTAAGCTACATCCCCAGCCCTATTTATTTTTTATTTTAAGATGGTTTCATTAAGTTGCTGGGATGGCCTCTATCTTATGATCCTCTTTCCACAGTCTCCCTAGTCACTGGAATTATAGACCTGTATGACTACATACAGTTGGTTTTTGTTTGTTTTGTTTGTTTTAGAAGAGCAAATTAAAAGAGATTGTTAGAGTAGCAAGAGCAAATAAAAGACTTTTTCAGATGAGAGAAGTAATTGTTTATTTACTGATGAGACTTATCTAGTAGAGAGAGAAAAAATGATAATTCAGGATAAGTGGAGTTGGTGAGGCAAAATTCTTGAAGGTGCACGAAGGGCTGGGGTCAAATCAGGGGCCTCAAATGGAAACAAACAATTCACCCAGGGTAAAGGAATGGAAGGCCAACTATGTGGAAATCAGGGCTGGTAAGTGTATAAATGTTCTAGTTGGAGTGTGTATACATTCTTTTTTCTCAGCAAAATGAAAAGCAAGTGTATCAGCAAAGAATGAAGATGGAGATAGGAGGAGACAAGGAGAGCCAGCTCAACTATCAGGCATCATGGGTAAAGTAATTGAATTAGGAAAAGGAAAAACAATGACTGTGATCTGTCCCCAGTCATGGTCAGCTTGCACAGGGCCAACCAAGGACACCAAGGCAATACTTCATTAAACATGATGGGGTTTGCCAGGAAAGAATGGTAAAGGGAAAGAGGGGCAAGGATGTGTAACAAAGGGATCTATGAAAATGATGGATGATGGAACATAAGCAAGAGCATGGGAGCAATGAGCAACCATGGAAAGTAGAATCAATGCTGGGGTCCAAATGGGGTACAGTTGGGGTAGTACATAGGATGAGCGGAAAAGACAGTGGTGGATGCCAAAGGATGGGATGTCTGAAACACAGGATATAGAGATGGTGCGTGTACTTAGGCCACAAGCTTGAATGAGGGAGGGAAACTGGGGACAAGATAACAGGAAGAATGGAGATTAGAGTAAGCATTTAGAGTAAGAGCAGTCCTTAAGTGTTTTTCCCAGCCCTTTCCTGCCTAATCTCCCACCTTCACCAATTAACTCCTGCCAGTGAAAATAATTCACACCAGTGTTAATAAAGTTAGCCCTCTTAACTTCCAACATACACACAGAAAGGAAGAAATGAAGAAAGAAAGAAAGAAAAGAAGAGAAGAGAACAGAAGAGAAGAGAAAAAAAGAAAAAGAAAGCCCAAAGCCTAATGACCTCAATAATCCTAGTGGGTGAATAGGTGGCTCCACCTATAGAGCTTTACATCATTTCTACAAAATAAGAGAGAAACCAAATGGAACTGGAATGCTGCTTATGTAATGTTCAGTCATCTAAATATCAACCAAGCACAGGAAAACACGATGCTGTTGGTTTGGAAAGAGTCACTGCCCAAACAGAACATATTCAAAGTTAATCAGAATTTCTTAAAATATGTAGGGCATTTTAGAAGACACAATCTTCTTAACAAATATGTAACTTTCAGTTGGTTGTGGCTGCACACACTTATAATTCTAGCAACTTGGGAGACTGAGGTAAGAAGACTAAATTTGAGACCGGCCTAGGAAACTTAACAAGACTCTGTCTCAAAATAGAAAATAGAAAGGAACAGCGATGTAGTTCAGTGGTAAAGTGCTCCTGGATTCAATCACCACTGCAAAAAAAAAAAAGTATGTAACATTCAATACTTAAAATAGAAATGAAACTAAACATCCTATTAAAATTTCTTTGTGGAAAAAATGGTTTTATTCATACTTTATTCTCACATATAGATCATCTTGTGTGTAATTGAAGCTTTACATATTTGCTGAATAAATGTAAAAGAGTTCATCTGATTAAGAGAATTAGCCAACAAAGAGAAATATCTCATCAAACTTACAACATCCATTGTTGTATTTTCAACACTGTCTTCTATAATAACTTTCTTTTTTTTTCTTTTTTTTTTTTTGGTACCAGGGATTGAACTCAGGGGCACTCGACCACTGAGCCACATCCCAGACCTATTTTATGTTTTACGTAGAGACATGGTCTCACTGAGTTGCTTAGCGCCTCGCCATTGCTGAGGCTGGCTTTGAACTCACAATCCTCCTGTCTCGGCTTCCCTAAATGCTGGGATTACAAGGGTGAGCCACCGCGCCCGGCTAACAACTTTTTTTTTATTGAACAACTTCTTTAAAATGTTCAATGGTTGGCTGGGGATATAGCTCAGACATAGTGTACTTGTCTAGCATGTAGAAACTAAAAGGTTCAAACCCTAACAACAAAATAGAAAAATAAAATGCTCAATGGCTCTTCATTGAATCAAATATAAATGCCCATATTCATGTGTATAGCATTCAAGGTACTTCATGGGCTGGTTCTACCTACCATCCTCAACGTTTAACACCTCAAACTACACACAGCCTATGATCAAAACCATACTATCACACTATCATACTATCATTACTCAAGCTGCTAATTCTCTCTTTCAACCCAGACATCCAGACCAATACTTCTTGTAAGCTCCATTCAATGTACAAATATCAGATTTCTTAGAAAATTTCAAATCTGTGTGATGCTGAAATTAAATTCCTAGGAATCTATATCTGGTAATACAGATTACCTTCTACTATATTAGAGCACCTATCAGTGAAAAAAAGCTGATGTATATTCTAGTACTAAAAAACAGACTTTGTAAGCTCCACACACCAGCATTGGTCTTTCGGGACCACAACCTGATAACATTAGCTCTATTAACAAGTAGCTTTCAAAGGAGGCTGAAAATGTTTTAACTGTCCTTTTCCTGTTCTTCAAGGGGTTACCATGGATTCAATAAATACTTGGCAAGATTAAAGTGCCAGTAAAGACCAGGGAAAGCATATAAGTTGTTGTACCTTTCAAGGGGAAAAAAACACAAGGAGGGATTCTCTTTATTTTTGAGACAAATGATTTTTTTCCTCCAGACCTATGTTCTCCCTCTTAGGGGTTAAAAATAATCAAATTGTGCCAAAGGAATAGAATAAAAAGTGCCAATTAGGACAATTACTTCTTAATGACTAGATGTAACAATCATTTTTCTCTCTTGAATTGAAAAGGAATTTAACTCCCAACCTCCAAGTGACAAGTATCTCTAAATGCTCATCACAGTTGTAGTTAGAAGACAATACACTGAATATGACTGCTTCAGAGGAAGGTCAACTGCTTTTTGTTTCCTACCCCTTTATCTGAAGCACCCCAAACACTTCCCAGGAAATGTGAAGCCCTGAAGACAAATGCTCTTTTGTAGATGTCTAAAAGGCATCCAAAGATAATGTGATTCTCCGGCATACTTACATCATAAGATAAAATATGATGCATTCTAATAAAAATGAAGCGTCTTTGAAGCAGTAAAGAAAGTTTATAACTTTTCTCAATGAAAAAGTAGCTCACAAAACATTCTATTACTCTCCAGGCACAGTGCATGCCTGTAATCCCAGCAAATCCAGAAGCTGAGGCAGAAAGATTGCGATTTTGAGGCCAGTGTCAGCAACTCAGCTAGCAACTTAGTGAGGCCCTAAGGAATTTAGTGAGACTCTGTCTCAAAATAAAAAATAAAAAGGACTGGGTAGCTCAGTGGTAGCAGAGTCCTGGCTTCAAACCTCAGTTAAAAAAAAAAAAAAAAAAACCTAACATTCTAAAACTTTTTACCATGAACATGCTAAAATAAACATTTTGATAACAAAGTTAAATAACTCCAGAAGTTCACGTTTTTGCCCCATTCCCATAATTTTTTATCTGGTAACAATCCTTAAAACTGAGAAAGATATATGGATAGCAAAACCAAAAATAATCCATCTTAATTCATTCAAGCTGCTATATATAATGAAGTATCTCAGCATGGGTAATTTATAAACACAATCTTTTGCTCACATTTCTGAGGGCTGAGATACCTAAAATCAAGGAACCAAAAGATTCAGTGTCTCCTGAGGAGACATAATCTGCTTCAAAGATGAAACCTCGTTGAGGTGTCTTCACATGGTGCAAGAGATAAAAGGAGTTTACAAGACAAGTATGCTCAGTCTTTTTTAAGGGCACTCTTAGAAATACTGAGGTGCCACAAAAAAATCAAACATGTGCTCAGAAGTGCATCAACAAGACAAACCTTACCTCTGCCAGAAGGGCAAACTACGGAATCTGGGCACAAGCAAACTCGGGTAGACAGTCCAAGTATTTTTATCCCTAATGCAGCATTGCCCCTTGCCCCAATAGGAGGGGCTCACAGTTAAATCTGTGTGATAAGCTAATTTTTAAATTGGGACAGGCAAAGGGAAGGGTATAGTTAAAAATAGCTACAATTGGAATTTACATCCCACTTAAGACTAAATACTATATTCTGAAAATGGATCATCAAACTTTCTATTTCTCACAGCACTAATCACATGCATAAGGGTAGAACCTCATGATTTCCTAGAGGCTCCAACTCTTCATAATATTACAGGGGAATTAAGTGTCAACAAGAATTTGGAGGGACACAAACACTGAAACCATAGCAGACGCATTCAAAGATATAAATAATGATAAGTTCTTTAATGTGTAAGGGCATCTCTTGGGTCACCCCAAATGTCTGCACTCCTCATCATAAACACTGATTTTCCCCCCAAATATAAAGTGTGCACTCTACTCCTAAAAGTACTTAGCACCCCAACCCTTAACTTACTACCTGTGCTCAACTGTCATGCTATCTTTTCCATCTATATTAACATATGTTTCCATTAAAATTACATAAGCCATCAGAAACTCTAACATCAGTATGGCCGAAGAGGTTGTCAAATAACAGCTTTTATTTTTAAAACTGTCTGAATTTTCATTTAGGAGTTTTCAATTCTGCTTATATGTATTATCACAATAAAGTAATAGCTGTCCAATTTTTCCCATGTGCTTGCTTCCCTGATAGGAAAGAAGAAAATGAAGAGTAGTTGGCAGGCCAGCCAATCTCAACCATTTGATATCATTAACACTAAAATTCTCTAATATGATGACTTAGTTTTTAATCAGGATATACAATACATCAAAATCATCAACTAGCTTAAGGTCCCATAGTCATTAAAAATATCAGATATACACTAAGGGATTATGTGCACTCAGGGAATATTCATATCTACATTCTTGTTTGAAACTGAAAACAAACAAAAGCCTCAATGCTACTAGATTATGGAAATCCTATTTCATCAGTCTTCATCATGAATCTTCTTTTATGTTCTGGTCTTTTCACCTCCATTTTAAGTGTTTATCAACAGATCCATACATAATTTTAAGCAAATCCAATATTTTTAAATATAAATTTACAATTTTAAATCTAATTGCAAAATACAGCATGACATAATACCTTTTAAAATATATCTTTTAATTTTTTAATTATACATCTAGTAACTGGTTGCAGAATATTTTAAAAGATAATAAAATTAAAATCCTGCAAAAGAAGATAATGATAAAACTTAATAAACACCTTTTTCTGATTTATAATACATGTATTATAAATACATAAAAGGGAAATGTCCTATTTTGTAATCTGCCTTCATACTTAACAATATAGTGCAAACATCTGTCTGTATCAATAAGTACAGCTCCATACCATTTTTAATGCTGACTAGCACATCATGGGTGGATTTGCCATTGCTTACTCAAGGAACTGCTAGTGTTAGCCATTTACTTGGTCCCAGCCTTTTCACTTTCATCATCAATGATGCAATGATTATTCAATAAAGGAATCCTGTTCATCTATCCAATTATTTCCATATAACAAATTCCTGGATGTAAAGGGCAGGGTCCCAAGGACATATTTTCTAAAGCTTGTGGCCAGAGTATCCTGAATTCTACTAACATGCATAGACCTTAACTATGCTGGGTTTCATCTGCTCTCTTTGCCAATCTGAGATGTGAAATATGGCACTCATCTCTTTCAATTTCTATAACTGCTAATGAGATTAAAGTTATATCATGTACTTATTAGCTGACTATTCATTTTTTAGTAAGTTGCCAGTTTTTCAATTTCATATGAAGTGGCTCAAAATTATACCTCTCTGTTAATCTTCTGCTACATAAGATGGAGGTAATAACACATCTATTTGATAGGGCAGGTATAAAAATTAAACAACTTAATGTAAGTTTATGTCTGGCACAAAGTAAGGACTCAAGGAATTTTAGAAACAATAACGAGAAATTCTTCATAAATCAATGTTTGCCCACTAAAGTCCCTCTAATAGGAAGAAAAAACACCAAATGGCACCTAAGATATACCAAATTTCCTTAAAACACCCAATAATAAGTGTTCACATAAATTTTATATTCTGCCCCAAAATATATCAATATTTTACTAAATAAAATTTCGCTAATTTGCTATTAAGTATCATTTAGGGATCAGTTGAGGGAGGCATCTTATTAAGGACATTAATGCATTATCTTGCATGTAGTACAAGTAATGTACTTTTTTATTTAATTTGCAATTTTTTAAAATCTGACTGACCTTCTTATACCACTTAAAAAGACTTTTCCCACATACGGGTGAGATAAATATTCCCCTACATTTTCTTCTAATATATTTAACACTAAATATTTCAGCCATATTGAATTGTTTTGATGTGAGATATAAATCTAATTTTCCTTCACTTGACATCCAGCCTCAACCTCTTTAGTGCTGTCAAATTTATTCTAAAATACATGAGGTGTTAAAATAAAAAGTAGTTACTGAGTTGTTTCATTAAATATTTTATAAAGCCTACCATATTAAAACACAAATGGGAACTTCATTTTCTTTAAATACATACACACACACACACACACACACACACACACAAATACTGAAGGAATTCTATCATTTGGGCATAGCATTTAATACAACTAATCTTTGAAACATCAGACAGTAACAAAGATCTATCTACTCCTCTGGTGATTTTTCTTAGTCACTGCTGAATAACTTGAGTTTATAAAACCAAATTTCTATCCCCAGTACATATTAATACCACTGTATGTACTAGATCAGATGGTCACAACACATCCAGATAAATGATCTGTAAGCACTAAAAAAAAGTTAGTAGAGTTACAAGTCTTTCTGTCCACATAAAGAGGAGCAAGTACTGCACTCTGTAGCTGTCCTCTGCCTCCAACCTACATAACTACTGCTCTCTTAATCACGGCCCCAGACCCAAGGACAACTTTCCATTAACAGAGCTAGGGATGGACAAAGAGCAAACTCTGCTCTTTTGCCTGTATATGTTCAACTTATTTAAAAACTGCATTCTATACATATGAATACTGTCAAGTAGGTTAGCATTTTCAATATTTTCATAATTTTTGTTTTATTTTTATAATGCAATGGATTGAATCCAGGCCTTGAACATGCTCTACTGCTGAGCTGGATCCAAGGAACTTTTATTTTGAGAAACAGTCTCATTGAGTTGCTGAGGCTGGCCTTAAACTTGCAGTCCTCATGCTTTGGTCTCCTGACTTGTTGGGGTTTACAGGCATAAACTACCACACCTACCTCATTTATTTATTCATTTTTTTTGAAGGAGTCATTTGGGCACCGTGGTACATGACCTGGGAGACTGAACAAGAAGATTCAAGTTCGAGGCCATAGAGAGCAACTTGGTGAAACCCTGTCTCAAAACAAAAAATAAAAGAAGTACTGGAGATGTAGCTCACTGTTAGAGCACCCTTGAGTTCAATTGCCAGTACTGCAAAAAAATAAAAATAAATAAATTAAAATTTAAAGGAATAAGTTTTTTATAAAAGTTATAGGACAGATCTAAAACAAGAATTTGAATTCTTTACTTTTGCCTGGATTGCAGGATTAAAAACTTGCCATTTCTGCCTCCATTCTGCATCTGTCTCCTTTGTTCTGAGTCACCTGAACAACAGGTCTGATCAACAAACATCTTGTAAGAGCAGAAACTATCCCATAGTCAACAGTAACTTATGTATCACTAATAAAACCTGCATGACCAATCCTGAAATAATGATGGGCCAGACCATACCTAACCAAGATCACCTATTTTGGCAGTTGTGCAAACTCTCCAGCTATGTGAACCCCTAACCCCTGCCCTCATTCCCCTCTCTGTAAAACCTCAAAATGATTGTCATCCCTTGGAAGACAGGGTTAAGGACATGGATCCCCTTCTCTTCCCAATGTAGCTACACTGATTAAAGTTCCTTTCTGCTTTTCCCCATTACTTAGAGTCACCCCCTTCCCCAATCCCAACCCCAACCCTAACCCCAGTCAGGTCTCTGTCCTACTTGGTAAGAGGTTCGGTTAATCAAAAACAATAGGAATGCACCAAGATCACTGCCACAGCACAATCTGAGACAAAAAGGATTCCAGATAGCTTTTTAAAGTTTATTAAACTTTTAAAAAAAATATTTAAGATGTCAATACCCCCACAGAAAAGAAAAAAAGGGTTAATTACATGCCATGTGTCAGTCACTTTTTCAGATATTTATATTAATTACCTCCTGGTTTTATTATTACATCTAATCTATTATTGTTATTCCAATTAAATAATATTATCTCAATTTATAGATGATTTGCCCAAAATAATACTACCTATAAATGACAATGTCAGGATTCAAACCCAGGCAGTTTAAATGAAGTGTCCTCTTCTCACTACTAAAGTCCATTTATGTCCCCAACTACTGATCCAGAAGCATGGCGGAGTGACCTCAGTAGGTCTAGGTTAGTGCCAACAAAACAACATGCCCACCTCAGAAGCTCATGTCATACTTAGTCATATAAATGTGTTCTGGTTTAAATCTCCATACACAAGTGGCGCATCATGGCACCAGGTTAGGTATTTCCGTTGAAGCCCCTTCCCAATTGTGCCCCACCCAAGTTTCATTCTCTCTGTAGAAGAATAGGATCTGAGGGATACACACACATTTCTACTTCTCAGCTCAGCTTTTTCCCACAGTAAATTCTATTTGATTTTTTATAATGTTGATCTGCCTGTGCCTCCTTCACACAACACTACACAGTATACAGGAATGAAAACCCTGAACGGATTGCAATAGATTTGGAAGCAAATTAGAGTTTCACTTAGCAAAAGAGAGCACTTCAATTTGATCACATGTTAGGTTAAATGCACACACATTCTAGCAGAAAATGAACATTTCATTTAATAAACTATGAATCTATAGGAAGTATAAACAATAGTATAAATATACCTACATAACTTATAATGTATCTCTTAAGTTACATCCATTTTTATCATCTTCTCTTCAATGAAAAACATACCAATTACAAATGTATAATCAATAAATAGCTTCCATTAGATAAATGGTATGAAGGAAACCCACTCCTTCCAAGACTTTGCTGACAAAATTTATGAAAAGACATTGCCCTCTGCTGGTGAATGATCCACAGTGTTCACGAATTGAGAACAAAAGTAATCAAATGCTTTAATATTTAAGTACCATAGTTAATAATATAATTTACAGAATCTAACCAAGTTTTGATTATAGGGGACTAATAAATATATTGTGTGCCTCATAGCAGAAGGCAATACGCAATTTCAGGCTTTTTTTAACAAAAACTATGTTCTATCGGAAAACAGTTAAAAGCAAAATTCTATTTTAATTCTTTCAATAATATTTTGCACGATTAATATGTATCAAGGCTATTTATTTCCAGTTCTGAATAAATGAGTAATGACATTCAATTATATGTTAATTATCATAGGCTATAGTTTCAAATTCTTAACAAGTACTCTATCTAGACACACACATATATACACACACCTTCCTCCCCCAAAGTGAAATTGTGGTTACAAGTTAAATACACTGAAGTGAGTAGATTTCAAAATATTTCTACTGTGTATCTATAGGGCACATTTATATATTGGTTTAGATCTCTTTACATAGATACTAGCGAAAACATCAAAAATAATTTCATTGAATTTTTTCAAACAGCACTAAAAAATGAAAAGTCTTATTAAAAAGAATTCTGTACATGCCTGTAATCCAAACTACTCTAGAGGCTGAGATGTAACAAAGCAATGTAACAAAGCCCTGACTCAAAATAAAAAATGAAAAAGGGCTGGTGGTATGTATAGCTCAATGATAGAGTACCCCCTAAACGAATCAAAAAAAAAAAAAAAATCAGTCCAACAGCATAGAAGTAGACTATAGAGTGCATAAAAAGTGAAGCCTTCCCCTTTTATATTCCTCAAATTCATTCCACTAGCCAAAGGACATGACATAGTCACGATGATCAGTCCATTTATTTTCCTATTAATTTGCATATTTTTAAAAACCATTTTTTAAAAATCAGTAACACGCTATACAAGTTATTCATTAGCAACCCTTTTGGTTTTTTAAACAATATATTCTGGAGGTCTTCTCACAACACACACAAGTTTACCCTGCTGTTTTTAACAGCTGCATGGTAGAGATGTTCTGAAAATGCACTTAGGGGTGCATTTTATAATGTTGATCTGCCTGTGCCTCCTTCACATATAGAGATGTTCTGAAAATGCTACCATAGCATGGTAGAGATGTTCTGAAAATGCACTTAGGAGCCAATCATCTACTACTTATAACCACATTTTCACAAAAGCAAAATTAGAAGGAGAAAGATGTTATAAATATCCTTGTTTAAAATTGGCAACAAGAATGGTTTCTATCCAAGCATGGTGGTGCACACCTGTAATCCCATCTACTCCAGGGGCAAGGACAAGAGGATTGTAAATTGAAGGCCAGCCTGAGCAACTTAGCAAGACCCTGTCTGAAAATTTTAAAAAATAAAATATTTTTAAAGGACTAGGGATGTAACTAAGTGGTCAAGTGCTTGCCTGACATGTGCAAGGCCCTGGGATCAATCCCCAGAATTGTAAAAAATGTAATAAAAATAAAAATATTTTCTAGAACCCTGAATCCATATCATAAACCTTGAGAGTTTTTCCATGAAATAAAATACATAGGTATGTTACTCATAAAAATAAATAAGTACTGTGCAGTTTTCATTTTTTCCATACTAATAGCTAGCAGTAATTTCATTTTAAACCTCACTTGAGTCCACAATTTTATACAAATAACTATATAAAAATATATAATGAAAACCATTTTTAAAAACTCAGAGAAATTTTTAAAAACCAAAAATTGTACCTATGCAGAGGACAAATGCATATCATGAATTTGTGGAAAAAAATATCTGAGTAGTCATGTTTTTGATAATTCAAAAATATTCCCGTTGTATTAAAGAATGATCAAAAGCTCATAAAAGTATTTGTGGCCCTACAAATGGCCCTACAATATCTCACTGTTCTTTCATCATTACATGGCACAGTTAAAATTCCATCTTGAAAACATACACAACTCTATAAATAGCATATTTCCAAGAAGTTCGACCATACTCGTCTCTGTTCAAAAGGCATAGCTCCAGCAATTAAGTCTGCTGAGGGCTTAAGCCATAACACAAATGACATAAAAGAGGCTAGCTTTGTCATCTTTCTCTAAGCTATAAACTTACTCTGAAGCTCTATTAATGAACAGCACAGCCACCAACACTCAATCTGTCATCACATTCTTTTCTGTTAAATTTACTAAAGCATATACTATAAAAAGCCTGCACATCACCACACACATGCTTTGTACAACCACAGATCTATAGACTAGAAATATCTTCAGTAAATTCTCCCCTTGCAAACTGCTCAGTCCCCCAAAAACACTATCATTCTGTCTTTAATGTAGAACATATTGCAAAAAGTATATATTAAATCTACATTAGTGTCTTCACTTTCTGTTGAATATCAATTTCCCTGTGACCTATTTCTACTTTGCCAAGAGGGTAATTGCCTCACATTTGCCTCCCCAGTTTCTGTCTCAAGACCATTGCGATTGAAATGAGTTTGGTTTTGCTGTCATTGCATCCAGGAATCACAGGAAGAGGAATACTTTCTCTTGACTCCTTTGATAATTATGAAGGTATGACCTGCTCTGTGAAAATAACTCAAAAGCATTCATTTGACAGAGGCAGGTTTAGGGGACAGATGTATAAAGACACAGGGAATAGAATACAGCTGCCCCAAGAAGATACAGCATGCCAGGAAGGCTTCGTGGTAGAGATGGGATACTACATGAAGCCTGAAAGACAGCTAGAATTTCTATAAGCTTTTGTATGGCATCTTTCCATATGGAATTCATAACCAATAAAATGTAAACCTGTTTAGGGGACAGAGGGCAGTCTAGCTAAGCAACAGCTTAAGAGGGTGAGAAGTAGGCACCAACACTAGAAATAAAGGCTGGTAGCCTGAAAAGAACAAAAACCTCTTTATTCAACTACATGGCCAAATATTTCATGGATAAGATAATCCTTCTTCCCTGACACTGCAATATAGACAGGACATAATCCTACCTGGAACCCGTGACTCCCACAAAGTATGTGACTCTCAATTCTCTACTATTCCTGAAGTTACTAGTGGTGTAAGAAAATTTTAAACTATAAAAAGTGATTAAAAACGGAGAGCTACCAAAATTGTTCAAATTCTGTAGTAATTTAAAAAAATTATATTTTTTAAATTGAAAAATAACTAACGATCTGTCTTGGGTTTTTTAAAAAAAAACATTTTTTCATGTTATTTATGTAAGAATAAATCCTAGAAACTATTTGACAACATGTACACAAATACTTTCTATTTGTATACTATTTACTTACTAACTGCTCCTCTAAAATCTATTACTGGGGAAAAAAGACAGTTGGGCAACTCATAAAGCACTAACTGCAGTGTAATCTGTAACATCAAAACTTTTTTAATGACCAAGTTAAACTTTAATGACCAGTTAAATTGGGGTGCATCCATATGATAAAAATATGAAGTTGTTTTAGAATTATTATTGAGGACTTTGAGGTGACACGAGAAAATATTTTTTCAATAATAACAGAATAAGCAAAACACAAGGCTATAATTTTTAGCATGGTTTAAAACAAATATTCTTAGCATGACAAAACGCCTGACTTTGGAAAGGGTGTCCAACATCTCATCAAGTAGACTTTCTATTGTCCCACAGTAGTTGAAATGGTATAAACACAAGACTGGGGGCCTCCTCCCCAAACCCTATCTAAATGATTATATAGTAGGTCATTAATATATAATAAATTGAAATGAAGGAGACTGTCTAAAAATAATTGTCAGGCTCTGATCAATGGTTCTAGTTTCTTTGAAAACACAGTCTAATTGCATCTTTCAATTTTACTGGTAAATAACTACATGAGTTCCTTGGTTACCAAATATGAACTTCAGATTCCACACTGCACAACTCAAAGTAGTGCACACTTTCAGAAATAGAGATCTGAAGAACAACTCCTTGTAGTTTTCACATAGGCCACTCAAACTGACAGGATCATAAACATGAAGCAGTAATGGGAGCTAAACAAGAGACACTGCTCAGCACCAGCCTTGTTTACTCTGGTAGCTGAATAAATCAGACTAGTTTGCCTCTATCACAGACATTTTCCCTCTTAACAGCATCAGTAAATGCCTTTCAATGTTAAATGGACCAAAACTATCACGATTTGATCCTAAAGAGCCTACACTCTAGTATGCCTTTTACAAGATGCTGCTGTAGTGTAAACCTACCTACAAGTCCTAGAAAACCAGTTTTTCTAAGAGGTCTCAGTGATGCTTTCTAAAACCAACAATTTTAGAGCTAGGATTCTGAATTAATTCTGAAAGCCAAATATATTAACAATTTTCTGAAGAACCACTTTAACATTCTGTCTAATCAAATGTGAAATACTAAAGCATGAAATCACATTTTCTAAAAATTACACCTGTAGAATACCTAAAATGTGCTGTCTAGTAAGAGTGAATTTAGACATTTCAGAATATTCAGCATTGAGTCACTCGCTAGTGCCTCTTTGGAGGTGCTAACAAGCAGGGTTTACAATACTTCTTTCTTCATAATCTTTCTCTGCCCCATCCTTAGTCCTCTGCCAATGTATGTCACTGTTGGCACACTGAAGCTGTCTGTTCTTCCTCAACTCTACAACAACATCTAAAATAGAAAAGCTTGCATCTAACTTTTTAAATATAGATAGTATATACTACTCTTGGGTTGCTAGCTTTTAAAAATGATACCAAATTAAAGGATATTTTAAGCACCATCTGTTCTTTCACAACAATAGGCAGTAATATCCTGATTGTAAATGTTTTAAATCCATACTATCCTTATGACTACTGCAATGCTACTCTGTTGCATTGGTATTTTGTTTTAGTGTAGATCTCTGTGCCTTTATCTGTATACTTAGAAACCAGGCTGGGTTGTTATATTTTTTATCTTTCCTTTTATCATTCCTATTTGAATTTCACATTATCATAAAACAATTAGCTACAGTCATTTAGTTACTTCTTCCTGACATATCTCCCCAATTTACTGGAATATTCTTTGAAGAGGCCAAAAACTGGTTTTCTAAAACAACTTATTAAAATGTATTCGAACAACACAATCCACCAAATATGCAGATAGAGTTACAAACACTCAGTAAAACAAAAACCACAATGGCATTATAATTCTCTTGCAGTATTCACTGCGGTAGAATACCTAACATGGAAGTAGGGGCAGAGCCCATCAACACAGACAGGACTAGACACATGTGTGAGCACCAGGTTAACCTACCATCTGCTCAGCACAGACGGGACGCAAACACAGACATGAACTAAGGCATTCGTTTTCAAAGTTCCGATTTGTTAACAAGATCTGTGCAATGAACTCTAATGCACTATTGTGTTTCTGTGATGTCCCTCAGAAAAAAATTCACTGCAAACAACCTGTCATATTCCACTGAGATAAGCTAGGAGATCTGGGAGCAATGGAGTTGTTTTTTGGTACTAGGGACTGAACCCAGGGGCACTCAATCACTGAGCTACATCCTGAGTCCTTTTTATTTTTTATTTTGAGACAAGAAATCACTAAGCGGTCCAAGCTGGCCTCAAACTTGCAATTCTCCTGCCTCAGCCCCTCAAGTAACTGGGATTACAGGCATGCCCCACCCTGCCAGCACGAGATTTTTAATAATTATCTATACCCTAAAAATGTTCTAATTGCCATAAATAAAGGATAAAATTAAGCAAAAAGATATATTAAAAGGAAAGATTGTAAAGCAATATGTACAACTTTATATAAATTTTTAAGAAGATATAGATATATGTTGGTATTTTTGAAGAGATACACAATGAACTGTTGAGAGATCTGTACTTTCAATGGATTGGAAAAGGTGACATCAAATCTTTTATCTTTAACAATGGATATTTGGGAGGTAGTATGAAGAGCCAGAGTGATTTCCTTTCAAATGCTTTCTGTAAAATGTAAAGGACTGTAGTATATGGGTACACCACAGTTTACTCATGATTCCCATACTAATGGAAATCTTAGTTACGATTTGATTGTTGCTGATAAGCTTAGCACTACAACAATCATCTTCTGCCTGTACTGCTGACTGCTTCCTAAGAGTGTAAGAAGTGGGTGAAAGGGCAGGGAGATGACTGCAGGATGGATGCACACTGCCTTCCTACTTTTCAGAAAGTTCACACCAATCAGATTCTTCCTAGCAGAAGAACAGAAAGCCCACTCTACCAACTACATTGTCTTAATCAATGAGAATTTTCCTTTTTTCTTTTAATATTACTAATATAATAAGCAAAAGAAACCTCTCATTGTAACTTGGAATGTTACATAAGTTTGAATATTTGTCAATTTTATGTACCTGCAATGAAACTGATTTTTATACTATTTCAATAATCATCAGAAGAGTTCAACATTTTTTTTTAATTAACACAATTAAAGGACAACTCTGAAAAATACATTTCTGAGAAATAGAGGTATTCTGCCAAGAATAACTGAAAATTATCACCAGGCCTTATAAAACTATGAAAATTTAGAAAGGTATCTAGAAACCAGCTGGTCTTTTGTATTAAATCAATAAAAAATCTGGAATATATGAAATTCATGGTGGACTATAATCAAACCTTAGCAGTACTCTTTAATGTCCATGATGGGTTTTTTCCTCAATGGTTTACAAAACACAACCTTTCAAATTCAACACAGAGCATGAGAAATACAATGTGTTTTCAAGATATAAGCAACAATTCCTCTATGTTCCTTCTCTTTATACTTTGGCCCACAGAACCCAAATGCTATTATTTATTGCCACTTCTTTTCATACTGCCCTCATTTTTGTGGAATGTAACACCAAATAGGTGTGCAAAATCAGCACTTAATGTGTAAAGCAATCCATCTGCCCACCTGATACTGGCACTTGTCCTGCAACAACTACCTGCTTAGCCACCACTTCTCAAACACTGACTGAACCCAGCCAATCTTCCCAAATTCAGAACAGGCAGTTTCTGGCCTTAGAAATGTCCCAGGATGAATCACTTCTTAAAATGGGATCAGTGAAAGAGGTGTGGGACTCAGTGACACCCCTTATCCCCACTCTTCCTCATCATAGCCTTCTGAGGCAGGCGCTAAAACTAGGAAAACTGAGACTCACAAAGGACATCTGCCCAAGCTTGCACAACTGTTCCACACAGACCCAGAGTTCCAAAATGGGTCTCTGTGGCTAGGGGTGGGGGTGAGGGGTTGTTAAGTCACAGGCATCAAGACTCATTATGGAAGGAAGTATTCTGGTAATGGAGCAAAGAACAAATGTACATTTGACAAAGTTGTGAAAAATGAATTACTGGTTGGCTTTCTCCAGGCTTTGATTTAACATAGAAACTTTTCATCTTTCAACTCTGGTGTCCAACGTATAATCTCTAACTAGATGTGGTTCACTTAGGAAGGTTACCAACTTCAGTGCTTCCCTTTCCTTGACAAGAAAGAAACACAGGCTTCCGTGATCTCTTAGAGCAACATGGTATTTGTCTCTGTCCCCACTACCTCTCCCTCCTTTCCACAGGGCCAGGACTGGCTGATGAACTTATCCATAATTACCGAAAAAGGAAATAGGATTTCCTTTCCCCTACTCCAGTTAGACCCACTTCTGAGACAAGGTCAACTCCCCAAACTAAAATTCTAGAAGATAAAATGAAACCACAGTTGAAAATTGCCATATACCTAGCAAGTTCTCAACACAAAGATGCAAGCTATTAATGATTATTGTGTTCCTTTATATTTAGTTTCATTTATCTTTTCATAACAACTACAAAGAAGTGACAATATCTATTTTACATAAGGAATAAAGAAGACTTAGAGAAGTCTTGTTAAATATTCACTCTCTAGCACACAGTGGAGGTTCAAAACAGGTGCCCCATGTTTAGTGCAGTCTCTTCCTGTTTCCTCTGGCCGGGACCTGATCAGTCCCTACCCAGTTCTAAGACAGTCCATACCCACATTATCCACCACAACTAATAGGGCCTATGGCAGTGCCCTACCCATCTCCTCAAGGATAACCCTACCCAGGATATCCCCAGTACAGCTGGCAGGGTGGGCCTCAGGAGCCTCCTAAGAGCACAGTGTACATGGTGGAAGACCCAAGAAAAGATGACCTGGGCCCATCCACCTGCCTCACTGCCTGCTGCCTCTGGGATATGCTTACATAATCAGTGCAGATCTCCTGCTCCAATAGCTCTGCTGACATCTCTGATAGGTGTACCTGCCTAGTCTCTTCTGGTTACCCTAATAAGTAACTAGCTCCACAGACACCTCTACTTTCAACACTATGGGATTCTAGATTAATGAGGGTTGCTGCTGTTTAATACAATGACTTGATCTTTTTAATGTTCAAAATCCATTTCTTACGGATCTTTAACAAATGTCCTAAATGATTCCCCTTTTATTTTTTTGGCTGAAGGCTTAGTTATAAAATATGTATTTACAATTTTTAAATTCTACATTCAGGTAGTGAGATGTATTTAACACCAGTGAATGATTTGTCTGCTAACACCCTGTATGTTTCAATAAATTTGTCCAAACCTAAGTTGTCTAAAGAGGAAGAGAAAGAAGGAAGGGAGGGAAAGAGGGAGGGAGGGAGGATGGATTCATTCAAGTATGGCTAAGAACCTGTTCTCACCACTACACAGCAATGCTTTCTGATACAGGAGGAAGCCGAAGTTCAGAATTACATCCTCAGCCTGTGAGAGATCATGAGACTGAAGTTCAAAACAAAGTAAACTGCACTGCTGACCATTCATCAACTCCACCACCTGTGGGGGATTCTGACAGCATTCTACACAAAGCAGGGAACTGCAGTAACTACTCAGGTTGTACTTCCAATTAAGTATATTGAATGGAAATACAAGTTGTAATTAATCTTATAAAACTATCTTTGAAATTATCCATGGAATATAAGGCATGCAAAATTTTTCTTCCTTAAGGTATATTTCTAGTCTTTTACTAATAAAATAATAAAAATAAAATATGCATGTGTATACCAACCCTCATTCCATGCCCCCTAAATACTAAAATTTTGTTACAAAGTAGCTAATTCCCCCATGTTAGAATTTCATTTCTTCCTATTTCTTATTAATAATACATTTTAACTTGAAAATTCTCTTAATCTTCTATTTGTTTGTCATCTTTCATTATGATGACAATCAAAACATCCTAATACTATCAATTAAACAGTAATTATCATTATAATTAAAAAGATATGCAACTATTGATGTTATCCTCACTTGAAGACAGAACTTGGAAATATGCAAAATATTCAAAAAATTGAAATATTAAAATAATTGCTGGCAGAATTACCTGTAAGCTCTAAATTATCACCAAAAAGAATTAATTAATGCTGTATGCTATACTGTTGAGTAAACCAGTTGAAAGCATTTCTTTTAGGACATAATAGAGTACCCAAAAGTCATGCTTATTTGAGCTTCCAGGTTTTTGAAAGAGGCAAAAAATATTCCTCGTCAAAGTTTATAGGAGAAGAGAATATAGTAAATTAAAAACAGTAGGTATAGCTAAAAGAAGAATAGTTTGCACTGGACTTCTTTTTGTCAGGATTTTCTAGGGTCTGCCTAACTTGAGCCATTTTCCCTCTGAACTGCCTAACACTTCAATTCTTAACTACACAGATGTAGTACTATTTAAACACTAACAGAAATTAATCATGAATTTCTTTACAACTCTTTTATTTCTTTGATATTTTAAATATCAAAATTAATTCAACTATTCTCTTCACAACCTTCTGTCTTAAAATGGAAAATTAAACCATCCAAACCTGGGCTCTGAAGCTGGCACAGAACTCTCATGGCTAAAGCCCCTGTGGGAATTTCCAGGATGCATTCTGAGAGAAAACAAGAAAGGAGTTGTGCTTACCCCTTCTAACACCTTGCTCAAACACAGGGAGCAGGGAACACTGGAGATCCACAGCTAAAAATCTAATTGCTGCCACTGACCTCTGAATGGCATTAGTTTTTCATTCAAAGAGAACACATCAAATGATCAAGTAAGCAAAGCCTGAAATTGGGCATCTACATATGTTGCTCTTGTTCTCAAAGCTCAGAGAAGCAGGAATCTTAAAGGAAAGAGAACAATGAACTTGGTTGGTACGCTTCATTTAAGAAATCCTAATCAACACCGTGCACAAAAATCAACACCATGCACAAAAATCAACACAGCCATAGTAACAAAAATGGCATGGTATTGACACCAAAATAGACATGTAGCTAGGCATGGTAGCACACACCTGTAATCCTAGTGGCTGGGGAGACTGAGACAGGAGGATCAGCATAAGCAACTCAGTGAAGACACTGTCTCTAAATAAAATACAAAAAGGGCTGGGGATGTGGCTCAGTGGTCAAGTGCCCCTGAGCTCAATCCCCAGTATTAAAAAAAAAAGTCTTAAAAAAAAAAGTCATGTAGACAAATGGTACAGGAGAGAAGACATAGAAATCCACGTAAATACAGTTATCTCATACTGAACAAAGGCACCAAAAACATATACTGGAGAAAAGATAGCCTCTTCAACAAATGGTGCTGGGAAAACTGGAAATCCTTATGTAGCATAATGAAATTAAACCCCTATCTCTCACCCTGCACAAAAATCAACCCAAAGTGGATCAAAGACATAGGCACCAGAACAGGGACCCTGCATCTAACAAAAGAAAAAGTAGGACCAAATCTCCACCATATCAGCATAGGAACTGACTTCCTTAACCAGACTCCTAAAACATAAGAAATAAAAACAAGAATCAATGAATGAGATGGAATCAAACTAAAAAGCTTCTTCTCAGTAAAGGAAACAATCAATAACATGAAGAAATAGCCTATAAAATGGGAGAAAATCTTTACCATAAGCACCTCAGATAGAGCATTCATTTCCAGGATATATGAATAACTCAAAAAAACTTAACACCAAAAAACAAATAACCCAATCAACAAATGGGCTAAAGAACTGAACAGACACTTCACAGAAGAAGAAATACAATCGATCAACAAATATATGAAAAAATGGTCAACATCTCTAACAATTAAAGAAATGCAAATCTATGGCTGGGGATATAGCTCAGTTGGTACAGTGCGTGCCTTGCATGCACAAGGCCCTGGGTTCAATCCCCAGTACCACCAAAAAAAAGAAAGAAAAGAAAAGAAAATCAAAACTACTCTAAGATTTCAATCTCACTCCAGTCAGAATGGCAATTATCAAGAATACAAGCAACAATAAATGTTGGCAAGGATGTGGGGAAAAAGGTACACTCAGACATGGCTAGTGGGACTGCAAATTGATGCAATCATTATGGAAAGCAATATGGAGATTGCTCAGAAAACCTCAAATGGAACCACCTTTGACCCAGTTATCCCACACCTCGGTTTATACCAAAAGGACTTAATTTCAGCATACTAGAATGACACAGCCACATTAATATTTATAGCAGCACAATTCACAATACCTAAACTATGGAACCAACCTAGGTGCCCTTCAACGGATTAATGAATAAAGAAATTGTGGGGCTGGGGTTGTGGCTCAGTGGTAGAGTGCTTGCCTGGCACATGTAAAGCACTGGGTTCAATCCTCAGCACCACTTAAAAATAAATAAAAAATAAAACAAAGGCATTGTGTACATCTACAACTAAAAAAAAAGAAATTGTGGTATATATACACAATGGAATATTACTCAGCTTTAAAGAAGATTAAAATTAATGTTTTCAGACAAATGGATGAAACTGGAAAATATCATGCTAAATGAAATAAGCCAATCACAAAGAACCAAAGGTGGAATATTTTCTCTTATATGTAGATGCTAATTCAGAATAAATGAGGTGAAGAATAAATGAACTCTGGATTAGACAGAAGGACATGAAGGGAGGGGAGGGGTTTGGGGATAGGAATGATAGGAGAATGAGTTGGACATTTCACTCAATATGCATGTATGATTTGTGTAACACTACATCATACACAACCAGAATAATGAGGTTATACTCCATTTATGTATGATGTGTCAAAATGCAGTCTACTATCATGTATACCTAATTAAAACAAATAAAAAATTATATTTACCACAAAAAAAAAATCCTAATTGACTATTGCTTCTTCTACTGAGAAATAAATCATTATGTGGCTGGACAGGAGAGTTAAGTTTCAACTTGAGGAATTTTCCCCAAGTCTTCTTCCTTTAACTAGTTGTCTTTCTTTTTAATTGAGGTTACCACATTTTATCAAAAGACCACATAGAGATTTTTCAGATGCATACTATTCCAGAGTAAATAATTAGAAACCAGAAGTTGGGAGTGTAGCTCAACAGCAGAATGTATGCTTAGCATGTACAAAGCCCTGAATTCACTCCCAAGCAACAAAAAAATTAAACAGCAACCGGGTCATATAGCTATCAAAAGAATCAAGCTGCCAGCAAGAAAATCAAATCATTAACAAACAACAAGGCATACATTCAAACTCAGTTCCTTAAGCTGCAAATTATACTCTTTACCCCCTGCTATGCAGCACTCTATGCCAGATGGAGTTAGAAACAGGATCAAGATTTTAACATTTATAGCCTCAAAAAAGCCAAGTCATTTTCCCAAAGAAATTCAGCCTACTGGTGATAGAGGGAAACTGACTTCAAATAGTACATTTTCTTGCATTGCCAGAAAACCTCTCAAACTTATGATTTCCTTTTCTGCTATAAAATCTTGGCCTTCATCATTCGAGTTGATGTGATGAGTTGTAAAAATTGATTTGAGGTGTGAGCCAAAAAGCTTTAAGTTCTCAGAAGTAAATTTCTAAATGTGGTGAATATACACATTATTTATATAGAAAAAGAAAATCAAGCTTAAAAGGGAGGTAGAGAATATAAGGAGAGAAGAAAATTGTTTCTAGGTATTTTAAAGGTATTTCTAGTTATTTAGAGATGATACATCTTTGATAATTTAGGTTCAGATTGATAAACACATTAGCATATAATTACACTATATAAGAGATCATGTGTTTTCTGTATTTTCTACAGCTTTTACTTAATAAAAACAAAAAGAACATAAGAAAAACTGGAAGAGATACTCTTTAAAAATCATAAGAAAATGAACAAATTTATGTAATCTACTATACTGGAACAAAGCTCCCTTTACTTAAGAGTTACATATAGTGCATTCACATCTTCAATATACATTCTATTCCTTTTTTCCCCAAAACTCTCCCCTGCTCCCTTTAAAAATACTGAACACATTTACTTGATAGCCATGAAACATCCCATTTCATATGTATGCTCAAAATACGTTTATATTATCACAGAAAAGAGGCTGTTAATGATATCTATAGAAACTATTAAACAGTAAGACCTCCAATTAATAAACAGATTATAAGTTAATGGTTTAGAACTCAAAAATTTTTTGGTAGAAGAAATACATGATATGGAAGGGCCATAATCTAAACAACAAAGGTCTACTTCACTCACTAGCCCCATCGTTTTCAACCTAAAGAATCCACCAAAGTTAATCAGGTGATTTTTTTTAAATGCTCGTGCCTCATCCCCAGAAATTCAATCCTAGTGATTTTGATCGGTTCAGGGATATTTTTTTTAACTGTTGCACAGGGGTGAGAACAGCTGCTGTGGACTATAAGCTCCACTAGGCAGAAATAGTATTGTTAAAGGTAAGTATGTGTTAAAGAATGAGGTTATGGGAGGCAAAGTAACATAGCAGACTCTTGCTAGTGATCTTTTGTGGACAGCTGTGCATCATAGCCATTTGAATAGGAGAATCTGGTGTCTGGGAATGACCAATGGATATTTCCTCTGGTTGACTGCCCTGACATTCTGAGCCCTATTCAAATTCTGCCAGAGGTTCCACACAGCACCAGAGATGCAGTGACCTGCTGTAGCCCCCACAGCCCCTCTGAGATGGGTGTGACCTGCCAAGATGCCAATCAACCTGCTGACTGCAAGACGTCAGTAAACAAGACTCCACCCTTGGAATCTTATCCCTGCCTTTGATGTACACCCTTAAATAAACCATGGGAGCCATTTTCTCTTGTCTAGCCCAGTTCCAGCATGGACTAGAACTATCAGGGGCTCCACAACTTTTGAAACTATAATTCTGATTTTGTCTTTTGTTCTTCACTAATAGTTCTAGACTTTAATTTCTCAGGTTACTTACACCCTCCTCCGTAGGAAGAACTCCCCCAAAGAAGACACTGGCCAATTCCCCATAATCTTTCTCCTCCTCCTCCACAAGCAAAGTCCCCACTTCAAAAAAACTCTGGTTACTCCTTGGTTCTGTTCTAATCCTTTCTTATAGCTGGCCATGGGACATAAAGAAAATTTTCAGGTGTGTTTCAAGGAAAAAATTTCCCGCCTGATAGAGGTGGAAGGACCGCAGTCTCACACTATCCCCTTCCACCCTGTCTCCAGCTCAAGCTGGAGATGAGGGTGAAAAGGATCAAGGTCTCTCAGGCTGCTGCAGAGCTTCAGCAGTACTGCATGCAGAATGCCTGTAAGGATGCTCTGCTGGTCAGTGTTCCGGCTGGAAGCAACCCCTTCCAAGAGCCCAGATCCTGTACTTTACTCTGAAGACTGGGAAGAAGTTTGTTGAGGAATGCCTTCGAGCACTTTTCTTTAGCCAAATTACTGAGATATTTCAGACCTTTCCTGTGTCCTGGTCTGACAGCCAAAATTCTACAGAAATTAATGATTTTTTACACAAATCAGGAAACTGAGTGAAGAAACAGAATTGTTTTTAAATAATAATGGCCTGGTTCTCCTAGTGAAGTGCTTTGTATTAAGATAAACAAAAACCAAAATACATCTCTTAAATAAGTGAGTTACTGGTGTTGCAATACCTAGAATATCATCTATGTTTTATTTACTGGATGCTTACATTTTAGGAAAGAAAACACTTGTTTATTTAAAAAAATGGAATATTTGTAATTTGTTGTTCCTAAGATTTTTACACTATTGTAAAATTTGCTCTATCATAAATTTACAATTACTAAATGTGAAGAAAGTATAAAATTGGAGAGAAGAACAGACTTTACTAATCAAATGATGCCTTGATTTTTTTTCTAAACAAGAAGATTGTTTTACAAACACAGGAGGTGTTTCTTAGAAAGATTAATGTTATGATGTATATTAGGTTGCCCCATCTTGTGTATGAAGCAGAGCTGATCTCTTTTTAAGTTCCTTTACTTTACAGTTGTGGTTGTACTTCTGAAGAGATACTACACTGTTTCATGCCTTTAAAAAAATGTTTAAAATATTACCCACATACAGAACATTGCAAATGGTTAAAAACAAAGTTATGTGAAAATATTATGACCTAAAAGAATTCTTCATGTCAGAAATATTTGACTTTGATGATGTCAAAGTGTTCATGTCACAAGTGTTTGCCTTTGATTTAATTTGGGATACTTTTAGAAGGATAGTTTGTGTTTGTAATAATCTTTGAAGACCTTGGAAATAAATTCTGCTTAATTCATCATTTTCTATGATGATAGCAAAAAAAAAAAAGAGTCAAACTTATTTAAAGAGGAGGAAGGAGATCACAGAGAGGGAGGAGGGGGGAGAGAGAAATAGGTTAGGAGGTTAGATATGACCCAAGCATGCTATATGCATGTATCAATGTTACCACAAAATCCATTGTTCTGCTAATAATATGCACTAATAAAAGAGTGAACCCTAGTGTATACTATAAATTTTTATAATGATATGTAAATGCAGGTTCATTGATTATAGCAAATATACCTCTCTGGTAGAACATGTTGATAATGCAGGAGGTTATGCATCAGAGGGAACAGGAGATACAAGTCAAATATCTGTACAGTTTTTCTAGAAACCTAAAACTGCTTTAAGAAGTAAAGTTTTATGCCGAGCATGGTGGCGCATGCCTGTAAGTGGCTCAGGGGCTCAGAGTATCAGTTTCAGGAGATCACAGACTTGAAGCTAGCCTCAGCAATTTAATGGGGCTGTAAGCAACCTAGTGAGACCCTATCTCAAAAGAAAAATATAAAAAGAGCTGGGGATGTGGCTCAGTGGCTAAGTGCTCCTGGGTTCAGTCCCTGGTACAAAAAAAAAAAAAACACAGCAAATCCCCTTATCACCAGATATGCTATCCCATTTAGACCTACAAATTAAAAACAGGGCAGAAAGTATAGGTAAAAGCAAAAACTAAAAAATATAAAGTATCTACACCCACAAAATTCACATTATAGCTGCCATATCAGACATTCACAATTAGAATACCAAGATCTGTTAAATGAGAAGTGCAAAGCAGCCTACATATTCTTTCCTTCACATGCCATAATAGAAAAACATTGCTATACTAGTATTTTATGATGGAAATCATAAGTTAGAGACCTGCTGTTAAAAAAAACATTATTCCTATTTGCTATAATAAAGACAGCCCATATTTGAGGGGTTTTTTAAATTTTTTTGTTTTGTTTTGTTTTTGGAAGGATGCCACTTGACTTAGGAAAAATTAAATTTAACTTCCAACAAGGATTAAAATATAAAATAGAATTAACCTACAGCATGGCACTTATCTGATAGACAATTTAATAATTAAAATTACTTCCAGATTAAAGGGAAATCAATTTCAAATTTTTCTACCATCCATTTTTAAACTATCCCAATTTTTGAGGATTCAAATGTCAGTATGCCTTACATTTAGTGAAGTAGTATCCTGAAATCCATAAGAACATTCCCAATTGGTCCAATTTTTCAACTGACATCATGTTAAATAGACATCGATGTAAAATTAATGCAAAATAAAAGATATGTTGGCGTCATCGTTACTTTTCCAGAAGATACCATTACTTAACCTGCTGTATTAAGTCTATCACACACCGCGCACACTGTAATAAATATGCTGCTTCCGATGGTGTAGGCAAGATAAGACTGTCCCCAAGACAATGATTCTTTTTTACTGAACAAAAATCAGTACAGTAAATAACTTTTCCTCCCTTCGAGACAATCACAGTGCTTGAGGCTGCCGCAACACAAAAACAAAATATCTTCACAAATGTCTCCAAACAGTCAAGCTGAAAATCTAAGCCAAAGTTTCATTTAACAGCCTGTCAGTTTTTTGATGTGCAGCTAATGAATGCAGTGGCAAACAAATCCATCAAACCCAACATCAAAACAACTGCACTTCATTCCACCAAATGAAAAAATGAAATACAACCTGTGGGCCAGCTCTTTGATCCAGCCCAGCCAGGAAGCAGACCTGTGAGTGCCACTGCAGCAGCTGCACAGAAGTAATCATGGATTCCATTTCCCCACCAAAGGAAGAATGCTCCAGAGGGGGAAACAATCATCTCAAATATGCACCAAGGATGTCTAACTTCAATTGCTAAACTATCTGTTACATATTTTCAAATCTCAACCAGGAAAAAAAAAAAAACAGCACTGTACTCTAGATTACTTTTATGTTCAAAGAGGTAAAGATTCTTAAACTAAGTAACTAAGTGGTACTTCCCACTAAACTACAGCTCTGCACATGAAAGTTTATCAAAAAATTTACAATCTTTATGAAGGCTTCCTGAAGACAAAGAAAATATATCCTCCTTCTCTGTACAAACATGAAGCACATGTTGCAGAGCAGGGACTCTCTGAACACTTCCCCGCCTGAGCCCTGCCTAGGTCAGCAGGGAGAGGCATGAGGCATCTCTGAACATTGTTGTCTATATTTTTCAGTGATAATCTTATTCACATTAGTAAATTACGAAAAACTACATAAATGCCTTCTAAAAGTCTTGCTATGGATTTAGCTATATTTTGCAGATCAAGGCAAAAGACAGCTAAATAATCCTCACTAGGAGAAAAGAAAGAATAATAGTAAGGGCCTGAGGCATCAGTTAACACTTTCAAAAGCAGGGATGGTCAAACTAAGTTGCTACAGAATGTCCTCTCACTCCTACCTCTACCTATTTCTACCCCTCATCTTCTATACAATACACATATACACACACAACACACACACACACACACAAGCGCGCGTGCACACATTCACACAGTTGGTGTGAGAGATGAGGCAGTTTGGATAGTGTGAAAAAGAACTATCTGGATCAAAGGACTAAAACAGAGGCACTTGAATATACATAAAATGCAATAATTTCATTGAGAATATCAAACCTCCAATACAATATAGGAATTTGGAAGTAGTATTTGGGCTTGGTACAAATAATGGAACGCAATTTCTGATTAATATCAGCCAGATTTTAATAGCAGGGGAGGTTTCTTATATAAACACTACATATAAATAGGTAAGATTATTTCAATGAAACCCAAAGAAGCCCCCTTCTGGTCCTACCACAGAGACACCATCAGAAGTAATCTATCACCACCAGGAGTCAAGCAGCCATGGTCAAGGGAATCAGTCCTTGAACATTTGTCAATACCCACTCTACTCTCGCTTCTGTTCTCATGGAGCAGGTTATCCTAGATAAATTCACAGAAACAAATGCAGTACCCGACACTTAACAGTCTCAGTAAACTAAGCTTTGTCCCCATCTACTAGCTGCTTGGAAGGTCAAAATATTTCTCTACTTCCAAAACCTCTCGGTTTATGTTGAAAGATCTAACACAGAAAACAAGGTTATATTTTCCAAACACTGTTTTTTTTTTTAATTAAAAATAGCCTTTTATCAGAATATCACTGAAATGATCATACTACCAAAACTGTTATACAGATAGAATGTAATTGTTATTAAAATCCCAATGATATTCTTCAGAGAACTAGAAAAAGCAATCATGAAATTCATTTGGAAAACTAAGAGATCCAGAATAGCCAAAGCAGTGAACAGGAGGCATCACAATACCAGACCTTAAACTACTCTACAGAGCAATAGTAACAAAAACAGCAGGTATTGGCATCAAAAAAGACATGTAGACCAATGCTACAGAACAGAAGACACAGAGATAAGCCCACATAAATATGGTTATCTCATACTAGACAAAGGTACCAGAAACAGACATTGGAGAAAAAGAAACGGTGCTGGGAAAACTAGAAATCCACATACAGCAACATGAAATTAAACCCCTATCTCTCACCCTGCACAAAAAATCAACTCAAAGTAGACCAAGGACATAGGCACCAGAACAGGGACCCTGAGCCTAATAGAATAAAAAGTAGGACCAAATTGCCACCATATCAGCTTAGGGACTTACTTCCTTAACCAGATTCCTAACATGCAAGAAGTAGAATCAAGACGTTAAATAAGTGGGATGGACTCAAACTAAAAAGCTTCTTCTCAGCAAAGGAAACAACCAATAACATGAAGAGAGAATGCACCTCAGATAAAGCATTAATCTCAAGGATATATAAAGAACTCAAAAAACTTAACAGCGAAAAAGACAGATAACCCAATCAATAAATGGGCTAAGGAACTGAACAGACACTTCACAGAAGAAGATATACAATCAATCAACAAATATATGAAAAAATGTTCACATCTCTAGCAATTAGAGAAATGCAAATCAAAACTACTCTAAGATTTCAATCTCACTCCAGTAAGAATGGCAGTTATCAAGAACACAAGCAATAATAAGTATTGACGAGGAGGTGTAAGGAATGGTACACTCAAATATTTCTGGTGATACTACAAATTCATGCAACCACTCTGCAAGCAGTATGAAGAGTCCTCAGAAAACTTGGACTAGAACTACCATTTGACCCAATTGTCCCACACCTCAGTTTATAACCAAATGACCTAAAATCAGCATACCACAGCCACATCAATGTATACAGCAGCTCAATTCACAATAACTAAACCACAGAACCAACCTAGATGCCCTTCAACAGATGATTGAATAAAGAACTGTGGTAAATACACAATGGAATATTACCCTTAAAGAAGAATAAAATTACAGCATTTGCAGGTAAATGGATGGAGCTGGAGAATATCATGCTAAGTGAAATAAGCCAATCCCAAAGAACCAAAGGGTGAATATTTTTCTATGATAAGTGGATGCTAATCCATAGTGGGTGGAGGTGGCAGGTAATGAAGTAACTTTGGATTGTGCAGAGGAGAGTGAAGAGAGGGGATGGGTTGTGGGGATGGGAAGGACAGTGGAATAAGCTGGACATTATTACATTATTACCTTATATACATGTACGATTACACTACCAGTGTGATTCTGCAAAGGAAGAAGTTGTGCTCCAATTGTGTACAAAGTGTCAAAGTGCTTTCTACTAATTAGAACAAATTAAAAAGTAAAAAATAAAAAATAGCCTTTTATAATAGTTCTTATCTGAGTCAAAAAATTGAAATTTTGTTTTACAGTATATAAAATTATGTTTCATATATACATGAATGAATTACACACAGGTACATATAATGTATACAGACCCCATTAATGTACCACATTAACCAATTATTAATACATCACAAATGCATACTTATCAGGTGCTTTTATACAAATCAATCCCATGTGGCAGGTAAAGCAGGTGGCATTCCTCCCAACCCATACCTCAACTATAAAAAAGTATCAATATTTGTATAATAATCATAAAAGGCTTAACTCATCATCACTCACAAATAATAAGCTTTTTAATAGTTACCATTTAGAATAAATTGGGAAAATCCAACAAC
Source organism: Xerus rutilus (assembly GCA_028644305.1). Lineage (NCBI taxonomy): Eukaryota > Metazoa > Chordata > Mammalia > Rodentia > Sciuridae > Xerus > Xerus rutilus. The sequence goes on along the minus strand of CM053399.1, from coordinate 128,466,691 downwards.
TAAGACAAACTAACAAATATGGGTATCCTCTACATTAAACATTTGTTTAGAGCCAGGAGCGGTGGCACATGCCTGTAATCCCAGCACTTTGAGACTGAGACAGGAAAATTACAAGTTCAAAGTCAGCCTCAGTGACAGCAAGGTGCCAAGCAATTCAGGGAGACTCTGTCTCACTGAGGGGTGGGGATGTAGCTCAGTAGTACTCCCAAGTTCAATCCCCAGTACCAAAAATAAAATAAATTTTTTAAAAAGTCTGTTCGGCACAATTCACAATAAATCATATATTTTATTAGTCTGAAGCAAAATACATGCATTTGTGCTCAATGCATAATTTTTTCAATGATTAAAAACTACAGGGCTGGGATTGTAGCTCAGTGGTAGAGCACTTGCCTTGCATATGAGTCACTGGGTTCAGTCCTCAGCACCACTCAAAAATAGATAGATAGATAGATAGATAGATAGATAGATAGATAGATAGATAGATAGATAGATAAATGAGTTGTGGCCCTCTACAACTAAAAAAATATTTATTAAAAAAACTACACAGACACACAATACAATAAATTCATAAGGTTACCTAAACATTCTGACTTAGAGATCAAAATATGTGCCAAATAATAAAAACTCCCCAAAATCTGCAAGAAAATTAAGAACCAAGATAACATTTACATTGAGCATATAATTTAATAGAGCATAGGATATTTTAATGAAACATTCAAAATTACATATCACAAATTTAAGTTTCTGTTTTTATGCAGATAAATAACATTGGTTACATTGCTCAAAAGTAGATTCTTAGCATTTATCTCCCTATCATTTATTAACTGGTACTCTCTGTGGTGGGCAATCAACTCCCCAAAGATGGCCTTCCTCATCCTAACACCTGAAATCTGTGGACATGTACCTTACATGTAAAAAGAAAGAATTATCTAAGCTGCTTGCCTTGAAATGTAGAGGACCAAACGCAAGGACTGGAGGAAGGCCTCGAAGGTCAAAGTCTAGCCCCTGGCTGACAGGACCCTACTGCTACAACAGTAAGAAAGTGAATTCAGCCAACAGCCCAAATGAGCAAGCAAAAGAATTCTTCCAGCAACATCTCCAGCAAGAAATGCATCCCTCCATACACCTTGCTTTTTGACTGGTATGGGGCCTATAACCTACAGAGATATGAGATAAATGTGTATTGTTGTAAACCACTAAACTTGCATAAAATCAACTGGTGGGCTTAAGAGAGAAAACATCCACTACAAGTGGTAAACTGATACGGCAGCAACAGAAAAATAATATGCTCTCAGAACAGCAACATCAAGTCAAAAGGAAGGGAGAGGCAAAGACAACACCAAAGGAAAAAATAGCGCAAACACATGCAATTGGGACCATTTAAAAATTAGCTGGCCAAAACGGCACTATACTTTCAAATATTATATTCCTAGAAAATAAAACACCAAACAAAGCACTCCTTCACTAATTGGGTAGATATTAACATTCCCAAGATTTTCCCCCTCACAACAAATCTTTAAGGTATTGAGGTACTTTCAGTTTATATATAATGAAGGTATACTTACTATGTATGTAATAAATGTAAGTGACTTCTCTTATGTTAAATGGCTAGCCAAAGTAGGAAGTTGGGCCTCTGATCCCTGCTTCTTGTTCCACAGTGCATCTCTTCTTAACAACACAGTTGTGACGAGTTCTGTCCCTCAGCTTTCAAGAACAGAGGACAACTATTCACTCTCTCCTGCTTAAATGCACACCACTCTGACTCTGCTTCCATATACAAACACAAAAGTACAACCCCAATATGCCAGGCTTTGCCCTGAGGTTGTAATATACTATTCTGGACAATACCACAACTTAATTTTTGTTGTTGTTGTTGTTGTTGTTGTTGTTTTTCTGTGGTGCTGGGGATTGAACCCAGAGACTTATGCATGCAAGGCAAGCACTCTACCAACTGAGCTATATCCCCAGCCCCCCACAACCTAGTTCTGAAATCTGTGGTAAACAAGCACCAAGCAATTTTTCCAGGGACTGAATAGCTCTGATAGCCTACTTATTATGTCAAATGATTAAAGATGCAAACCAGAAAACAACATTTTTTATAACCTAGGACATTGTTTCAATGCAGATGCAAGCATTACATTTCAGCAAATTCACTGCAGTAGCTGGCCAAGATATATATACTAGGCTTTCTATTTTGTATTAGTCTTATTATAATACATAGGATGTATAATAGGAAGAAGTAGTTCAATTCTGTTCCTTTCTAAATCATCCCTCATAAATAGAAATTACTCAGAAGAGAAAAAAGTCTTCTAATAGCAGGGGCTTTCTTTTATGCCAAGAATTCATTCAAACGCTTCCTGAGGTGCCAAAGGACTATAATTTTATTTATATTTTAACATATTACGTAATTTTCTAAATACACATATAAATTGAACCTAGAGTTATCTTCCTTGAATATATTTATAAGTTCACCCAAAGGTTCCACATGCAAGTTTTATCAATGTAGAACAATATTCAACTGTACAATACAGTAGCCAAGATAAGGCCACATAAGTTTTTTTTATTTATCATTTTTCACTGAATCTATGTCAACTTTATATACATTGTAAAACAAGGTTTAATTTAGAAGCAGCTCTCTACCAGCCTGCACTGTTGTCTTTAAAGCCACAGGAAAGGAAGCAAACCTAATAGAAACAATCATCACTTTGAGATGTCCTCTATTTAATGCTGCAGGGGTAAAGTAATTAAATTTAATAGAAATTGTTACCTGTGAATGAAAATACACAGTATGTGAACTAAATTAAATATACTGGGTAAAAGACACAAAATTATATCCCAAATTTAAAATGAAAATATATTTTTTAAGTATGTTCTACATTATTACTTTCCAGAAATCCATTTCTGCAGTAAGGGCAGTTTTATTCATTTCTCCTTACCATCCTCTCTCAACTTCTTGTTATTACAATTTTATCAATCATTTCCTTCTGTAAATTGTTTTCTAAGCTATGGACTGAGTTCTGGAAAGGAGAGATTCAAGTCTACCTAACAGGAAGCCACTAAAAAATCTTGCAAAGAAACAACTGGTGGCCTTATGAGAGAAACCAAACATCCATTGCATAAATTACCTGCCAGGGTAAATTGCTCCATATTAATCTCAAAGCAGAAAAACATAGCTACAAGTAGTAATTCAGTACATGTAAAATAAACATATCTAGTCTGAAATAAATGAATGTAGTGAGAAGCACACAGTGTGAATGATGAAAAAGAAATAAACACTATACACGACATTAAGTTTCCCACTACAATAACAAGAAAACACAATTAATTTATGCTTTATTTTTGAGGCATAACTTACCAATTTAGCAACTTTTCCATAGTCAATCCATCTGACAGTAGCAAAATTTGTAGACTCTGCACAGTTGAAACCATGATTGAAACCAGCATGGTACCCGTAAGGGAAAGTGATCATAAACTCCCCAGCCTCCTGAGTGATCTGCAGGGTAGAAAATATGCAATATTCTCCAGTAATAAGCCTTTCCAAATTATGCATACAATTAAAATATATTTCCTATAAAAAACAAAGAAAAGATTGTCGTATCAAAGCTACAACAATATAAAAGAAGTTTAGTCAGATTCTTAATCCTTTAATAGTGCTTTTTCAGGAAATTTTGAGAAGAATTTTCTAAAAAGTGTGACTTACTGTACTTTATTTCTACCATTCAAGCTATATTGGAAGACAAAGATAATAAATTTCATCTAAAAATGTCTAAGTTATTCAAGCTAATTTGTTCACATTAGCTTTATATATATATGTATATACATATATGTATGCATATATATATACATTCATTTTTAATACTTTTTTTAGATGTTGATGGACTTTTATTTTATTCATTTATTTTATATGTGGTGCTGAGAATCAAACCCAGTGCCTCATACATGCTAGGCAAGCACTCTGCCACTGAGCCACAACCCCAGCTCCATACATATATTTTTTAATACTTTAATGCAACTTGAATCACTAGATTTACATATAAGTGATATCACAACTAGTATATTGAAAGGAAGAGTTACATAAACATTAATAATGCACACTGAAGCCAGGCACGATGGTGCACGCCTGGAATCCCAGCACTTTGGGAGTCTGAGACAGGAGAATCCCAAGTTCAAAGCCAGCCTTAGCAATGGTGAGGCGCTAAGCAACTCAGTGAGACCCTGTCTCTAAATAAAACACAAAATAGGGCTGGGGATTTGGCTCGGTGGCCGAGTACCCTGAGTTCAATCCCCAGTACCAAAAAGTAAGAAGAAGAAGAATGCACACTGCCCAGGATATAATTCTTGTAGGTAAAACTGATAGGATTCACCCACTTGTTCTTTCATAAAACTTAGAAAACATTCAATTAACTATATTCCTTTTAATAGTAAAATTTCTATACAAGGAATCATTCAAATATATGTATGCAAGTGTGAATGAATTCTTTAAAATATAGTTAACTTACGTAAATAACTTAGGAACCTAAAATGAACATGAAAGTGTATTTATTCTGCTTCCATATTTTAATTAGAGGCATTTTTTTCACAATCATCAAAGCGATATATATATACATATATATATATCATGAGTTAAAGCAAAAATCTTTAGTGTTACTTCTTTTTGTAAAATTACCTTCATGAGACTGAATTATAAATTTATGACTCACTCCTTCAAATGGAGTAATATAATCTTAGTTTTTCAACTTCTGACCTTAAAATGTTTCTTATTCTATCCTAGCACCCAACAGATACTTTGTATCTCTGAATCTTTAAACAGGTGTAAAATAACATAGGCAATAATAACTGGATTTGGACAAAATGAAGCAAAGTTCCTCTTTCACAAATATTTCTAAAGAATTCAATTGTGTTATTTGTTCACATTTAGAGTCTCTATTCTCAACTAGTTCTTTAAACAAAAATTTTAAAAATTTAATGCCACACTTTGAATTATCCTACCAAAGCAAATAGAAAAAGTGTATTTTATTATAGATATAATTTACACACAGTGCAATATTCAAGATAATATGCAGTTTGATCTATTTCGACAAATACACACAATCATATACCACACCCCTATCATTTTACACCAAAAAAGCTCCCTCATACTCCATGCCAGGCAATCCCCAGCCTGCCATACAATTCCTCCCTAGTAACAACCACTGTTCTGATTCCTTTCCCTAGCAGTTAACTTCACCTGTCCTAGGACTTCATGCAAAAGAAATAATACAATGTATTTTTGCTCTCAAGCATTTCCAAAACACAACCATTCCATTGCACGGAAACAACTAGCACATTCCAAAATGGTGATATTACAGCCTACAAACCACGTTCTATGTATCCAATAACCTATTGATGAAAATTTGTGAAGCCAAGTACTTGCTTTACATAATTAAAACTGCACTTGAGTCCCATAAACCTCTGGCACATGACTGATGACTAGGAATTTCCTAAAATCTAATACAAGTATAGTTCGCAGAAGGAACAAAATAGAGAAAGAAGAATTGATTAGAACATTCCCCAAGCATTGTCACTTAACCCAGGAATCAGACATGATCTCTCCCCCTACCATAACAATAGATTTCTTCAGGAGAAATATAAATTTTGTACATTATTACCATCTGTATTCTTTGCTTCTCTATTAGCTCCTCCCCACACCTCTTCCTGATTATAACTGTCTTGAAATGAAAGATTCTATTTTAACTGTCCCTGCATAGTAGGTACCCCATATATTCTTGTGACCTGATTGTAAGTGATGTTAAGAATATATTCATAAATAATCACTTAAAAATTTCACTATCAGAATACACATAAATATCTGCAGGAATTGCATTGTGCATCAATAATGTGGCAAAAAAATACAAAGAAACAACACAAATAGGAGTAATATTCAGGATGTATGAGTCAAAACTAGAATAGATACCAGCTGTTCTACATTTTGTTTATGAACCAAGAGGAAATGGTAATAATTTATCACAATATAAATACAAAATAAAACTCACAGAAGATTCCATCATTCAACTCTTGTTATCATGAGATTTTCCCAATCTAAACCAAAGTAATGCCTTCTTGATGGTATTGAACAGAATGATTCTCATGGCATTTCAGCCCTAAAATATTGGGAAATCAACATGTAGGTGGAGATGTGCATTGAAAGATAAGAGGATCTCGTGTACAAGGCCATGGGTTCAATTTCCAGCACCACCAAAAAAAAAAAAAAGGAAGGAGAGGGAGAGGAAGAGAAGGAAGGAAAGAAGGGAGGGAGGGAGGAAAGAAAGGAGCATATAGAATACATACAGGTGCACACATCACAATCCAATTAACACTTTAGGGATGCTAAAATGGTGTACAGGGAAGCAGTCTCTTTCCCAACAATTCTGAATTTTTCCTTGTAACCCTCCCCCACCCCGATGAAACACCAGAAAGTGTTGGGCTGCATTAAGTGGCAGCTTAGCTATCACCTGGCAGGCAGGCAGCTTTCCAGTGCTCAACATGGTTCTGGCTGCAATTTCACTGCTCAGAGCCATGTAAGAAGACAACTCAATCCTCTTCTTTCCTATTGTCACTGATTCTCATTGTCTGGTGCTTCTTCCTTGAACTATGTTATAAAACTCATCTTGCTCAACTGTTTCTACCTGTGGAAAGGCATAGGGAAGGGAAGGACAAGGACAGGACTCCACTGGAATAAAGAAGCCACCTTTACTGCTCCAATGAATCCTACCTACAATCAATTTATATCTACCTACAAAATCCTGCTCTTTCCATGTTGAAAAGGAAAATCTGTTCCCACTGAAATAGACTCTAAATTTTAAGTCTCTGTCATTTCTACAAACGAGTGAGTCCCAATTAGCCAAAACACAAGGCTAATTAATATACTGTCTCCATGGTGATAAACAGATAAGGAAGTTCAGGGACAGAATAAAATAAGCCCTTTTTAATAAAGACTACAGCAATCATCGAATCCTCATAACATCACAAAGTTGGAGAAGACAGTGCACACAATCTAAAAGCAGAAATTACCTCTCTGTTACACAAATTTTTAATATATATAGAGATGTAAACACATTGCAAAAAGGAAAATCCAACTGAGAAAGCATTACTTAATGGTAAAGGGTAGAGTTGGAGAAAGTGTATGTTATATAATACAACACATACATGCAAAGCTCTTTACATAGATTATTTGTTTTCATTCTTATAATAAATATTAAGTAATTATTATCATTAACCTTACTTTGCAGATGAAGAATCTAAGGCTCAGAAAAACTGTGTTATAGAGCTGGGGATGTGGCTCATTGGTAAAGTACTTGCCTAGCATGCATTAGACCCTGATTTCAGAGGGAGGGAGGGAGGGAGGGAGGAAGGAAGAAAGGAAGGAAGGAAGGGAGGGAGGGAGGGAAAGAGGGAGGGAGGGAGGGAGGAAGGAAGGAAGGAAGGAAGGAAGGAAGGAAGGAAGGAAGGAAGGAAGGAAGGAAGGAAGGAAGGGAGGGAGGGAGGGAGGGAGGGAGGGGGAGGAAAGGGAAGAGGGGAGGGGAGGAAAAAAGAGGAGGAGGAGGAGGAAGAAGTATGTGGAAGGAAGGAGGAGGAAAAAGAAGGAAAAGGATGAAAAAGGAGGAGGAGGAGGAAGAAAGAAGAAGGAAGAGAAAGAAGGAAGAGGAAGATGGAGGAGGAGGAAGAGGAGGAGGAGGGAGGAGGAAGAAAAAGAATGAACTTGAGAGATATACCTCCAGTCTGTACTGCCACTTACTACTTCGCTGCACATTACATTACCATCATCAAAAGAAGCAGCTCCTCAGGAAGCACAGTGTCATCACATGGCCAACAATGAAATGGTGATAAAATTTCTTAACAAGTGCCACTGTCAACTGGCCCTCTAAATCACTGGTGTCTCACCATCTCATAATTAAAAACTCATCCTGCCACTTCCACAGAAACCACAAAATGCCTCATCCACAAAAGCCCAGATGAGAGCCTGACTCATCTAGTATAATCTACCATAGAGCAGTTGGAGATCTACAGCCCAGAAAGGTAATGCAAGGCAGAACATGCCTCCTTCTCCCCCAAAGACCAGAAAGGAACTACACGATCCATAGGCCTCCATCCTGAGAAAAACCAACTCCACAGTTCTGTTCATTTACAAAACCAAAGACCAGACCTAAAACTACTCTCCATACTTTAACCAGCCCTAAACTACAAAGAAGGATTTTCTGTCCTAGGGGATACTAGTTCATTCCTTTTGGCAGGCAAAGACAGGCTTTTTCTAAATTGCCTTCTAATATCCCAGCTTAAGTAGAAGAGTCTAATGAAGCTCATGCCAACCACCTAAAGAAACATTTGATAATGATGTGTCTAAGACTCACAAAAGCCTGGTGCCCAGAGGTATCTGCAGGTAAGACAAAGTTCCACCACAGCAGCCCCTCTGCAGGCAGAGCTTCTGCCCTCTGCACCTGATAGCACAGCAGCCCATCATCACCTCCTGTCCACACCATGCCCCTCACAACCATGCATGGCTTTAAGGCTGGACTTTTTCAAGTATGTAAGTGTGTGATTAAAGCACACTCATCACAAGGAAAGTGAGTTCCCGAAGTGACTGCTAAACAGACGCTCTGTGAGGGTGAGAGAACTGCCTCAAGGTGAAAAAAGATTCTCACATTTGGAAAAATCCTATTTTGAACAAAGGTCTCCTGCCAAAACAAGGCTACTTTAGGCACCTAAGATTAAGAGAAGATGTAATGATGTAGTCACAAGTGAAAAGCTTCTAAGGTGGAAAACAGCAAGGATTATGGAAATAAAAGTCAAATAAAAGGGAAGAAGGAAGAGCTATTTTTTAATGTTTCTATAAGTAGCTAAGTACTTAATCCCTGAGACTAAGAGAGCGCTTTTATTTATCTGGTCAGGCCTTTCATCATTTCGGCTACTTCGTGTAAAAATGCTCAAGCTCTGTAATAAATTATACCCAGTAACCACTATGGATACAAAGAAGATGGGCACCAGTACGTACTGAGTTTTATAAAACTTGATTTTCAGAAATATTCTATAGAAGCACTATCTGATTACTAAGTTAACAATTTTATCCATAATGAAATTTCAATTGTATTATTTCCAAATGTGTTTAGAAGCAACAAATGCTACCATAATCACTGATTCTAACCAACCCAATCATTAATAATTTCTCCAAATTTTTAAAAAATAGATCAAATAAGTTATATACTCATATAAAAGAATATAGAAGCATAAATTCTTATTTTATAGAATGTTATATTTTATTTATATTGTTATTAGAGTGAAATATACCAACATGAAATGTGTAGTAAATATATCATGAAATAAAATTAATTTCAAATTAGGATTTAGAAAAATAATATATTATAAAACATGCATTTGAACTATCTAACCACACCCCTAATCATCTTTTTAAATACTTTCTTAAAGAAACATTAACATATGTTAAATTCATCTTAAGTATAAATCATACACACAAAATATCAATGAGTGAAAGAGTAATACTAATATACCTTGTCAAAGGGAATACCGTATTTCTTCAAAACTGATGGAGAGATCAGTGTCATCTTGTGGCGAAGAAATGCATCACATCCTTGGGAGCTGCTTGGGAAAAAACCTAAATCAAAACAATAAATATAAGCAGCATTGGGTCAATTAAGATGAAATTTCAAAATTTTATATAAATTCTAGTATTCTTAGAGAGTGACAATTTTTGCAAAGTATAGGGAAACTCTTAACACCCAAAAACCCTCTTACTATATAAATCAGTGAGAATTCTTAAAAATTAAGGAATACATATTTATGTCACCAAAGGTTAATCATCTTTACAAGAAGATTTACCAAGAATTGAACTCTGTGGCACTTAACTGCTGAGCCACACCACCAGGCATGTTTTTTTATTTTGAGACAGGGTCTCGCTAAGTTGCTTGGGGCCTCGCTAAGTTGCTGAGACTGGCTTTGAACTTGCAATGCTCCTGCCTCTGCCGCCTCAGTTACTGGGATTACAGACATGTACCACCATGCCCAGCAAGTAGTTATTTTAATAAAGGAAACTCTCATCTGAAATGCTTAAATGATCATTCCGAAAACACTCATCCCAATGTCTGACATACAATAGACACTGAGCAGTTTTAGGCCTTCCTTTGCTTTCCACTAATTATTTTTAAACTAACTCCCTACTAACTTCTAATATTCTATATTACAATTGGATACTTTGGTTGACTATAATCGAGAATTTCAAAATAGTAGAGAGGATTTTAAAAGATCTGTAACTCTTCAACAGCCAAAATGAGGGGGCAACCGCTGGAAACCTGCCTTTTCTAATTGCGTGGTTCACCATACCCAACTAACTCAAGAATGTCACAAACTGATGAAAGGAGCATCAGAACTCTAACTCATCATGAACCGCGCTCTTGTAGAACAGAAACATTTGCCAGGAATCTGTTCCCCACCCTCCCCCAGTACTGAAGACTGAAGTCAGGAGTTTTACCACTGGGCTACCTCCTTTTTAATTTTTTCTTTTGAGACAAGTTCTCGCCTAGTTGCTGAGGATCTCGTTAAGTTGCTGAGACTGGCCTCAAACATGGGATCTTCTCTGGGATTACAGCTGTGCACCTATGCTCAGCTTGCCAGGAATATTTTTTAAGTAGATAAGCCTTTATAGATGCCACAATGGGTATATAAGGCCAAAACATATCAAAAAATGAATTAATTAAAGAATCAAACAGCCAGAAAAAAGTAATTGAGGTATAAGAAATCACTCACCAAAAAAAGTACATTCTGTTTAAACTTCTGCACCTAGTTTTTGTTTTGTTGTTTTGTGTTTAAGAGGGGTAAATAAACAAAAATGTGTGACTACAGAAATACCAAAATGTCTACAATTTCCGTGGCATAAAAATAAAATAAATAAAATAAAAATAAAAGGCATAGTTTTGCACTCTGTGGTCATCTCATGTAGCCCTCTGCTTACAGTTAATATTCATTATACATAAATATGAAATGAAACATCAGTGAATGGAGAAAAGGCACCACACTAACCTAACTCTACACAATAAGACATCGTAAGTCTTTCACCCCTGTGAAAGAGTAAGACACCCCTATGATAGTACCCAAATGTACAACCCATGGAAATATTCTAATAATTGAACTCAAATAGATCTATCAAACTTTTCAAATCTGTAACTTTGTGCAGCACTACATGAATTGAGTTTTAAATTAAAATCAATGAAGAAAGAACAGTGTATTTAATTTACTTCTGATCTGGGTTTGTAATCAGGACCTGAACAATGTGGTGACTAGTCCTAAGTTAATTTAAATTGGAAAACTACTGAAGGAAGGTAATTTGCAGTATATTAAGAACTTCAGATTGGTTCAGAAATTATATTTACAAGATATTATTAGAATTACATTTTATGTCATCCTGGAAAACATCTCATAACTAGCACAAATTATATATAAAGGATATGCCTTGAAGTGAGCTTCACCTCAAAATATCTGCACAGATAATGGCTCATACTTACCCTCACTTCATACTCTACAAAAAGGTTATTTTATGCAATACAGAAGCATATTATTATAACCAGAATAATGTGACAGAAAAATGATAATATTTTAGAGACTCAGAACTATCCCAGCTACAGAAAGGTTAATATCTTTCACCATAAACAAAATATATAATTTTGGAGACATATGTATAAAAAAACAACAAAATCAGATCTTACAGCAAAGAAAACATTTAATTAAAAACCCCACTGAAGACTATCAGAGTTTTTTATGTCACAATTGCAAAGACAACTTAGTATGGGTGGAAATTTTTTACAGTAAGTTCTCTTAAATGTGCCTTTCTGAATCTATTGTGCATACTTACTTTCTTGGGTTTGTTTTTAGTTAATTTAACTTATTTAGAAGAAATCTGCCCTGAAAGCCCTCCTAATTTAGTGTGGCTACTGTAAAGTTCCACAATATGTGCCATTTCACCAGGTTACACACATCAATGGGACAGTCCATTCTTTCACAATCCTAAGGACCAAGAAACTCCAATCAATGAAGTTCTGTGGTGCCCCCTCAGTTTTGTAGTACTGAGTACCACTGAGATACCTCACACATCCCAGGATGACCAGGTAATACGTCAGGTGCAAATCACCCAAAATAAGCCTTTCAGATATTTTTATGAAAAAAGTATATGTAATGTATATGTCCCGTACAATCACTTGGTTTGTTCTTACATAAAAACAGACATATTAAAAGCCGGGCGCGGTGGCTCAAGCCTGTAATCCCAGCACTTAGGGAAGCTGAGACAGGAGAATCGCGAGTTCAAAGCCAGCCTCAGCAATGGCGAGGCTGCTAAGCAACTCAGTGAGACCCTGTCTCTACATAAAACACAAAAGAGGGCTGGGGATGTGGCTCAGGGGTCGAGTGCCCCTGAGTTCAATCCCTGGTACCAAAAAAAAAAAAAAAAAAACAGACATATTAGAGGAGCATAATATAAAACCTGCATGAGTGCTGGGGCTTCACTTTGTTTTATTGTGCAGAGATGTTTTGGAGGAAGTATTTGAGAGGCAGCCCACTTTGAGGTGCAAATTCCTGTAGGACTTTGTATAAATCCAATCCTCTCTGATAGGTGCTTAAGAAAAAAGCTTGTCTGAGCACCAGCTCCTTTCTTCCTATGCTCTCAACAAACACACATTTTAGTATTAGTAAGTAACAGAAGAGTTGTATTCCTAAGTCCTCATATCTTTCATTACTTGAAGCCAGATTTGCCTTGACCAGTTGTTAAGAACTTGAATTGCACCTTGCAGACACAAGACTCCAATCACAACCCTAACACTCATGGCTGTGACAGAATCTCATAGTGCTTTAATTACCCCATCCATACAATCAAGATGGTATTTTTACATTCCTTGCTGCATCCTTGTGGGCATTTAATGAGATAATGCACACAAAACACAAAACCTTATTCAATAAATGAAAACAATCTAAATGTCTATTAACCAATAAATGAATAAAATGCCGTACGAACTCCTACAATGGAATATGCCTCAGTCATAAAAAAAATGAAGTGCTGCTACATGCTACAACAGGGAAAATACAAGTAAAAGAAGCCAGACATAAAAAGTCACATATTATATTATTCCATGTATATGAAACATCCAAAATAGGTAGAGACAGAAGTAGACTAGTACCTAGTTGCCAAATGCAGGCAGTAGTGTTAGGGAATAGGAAGTGATTGATTAATGTGTACAGAGTTTTCATTGTGTGGTGATGAAAACATATGGAAACTAGACAGATACAGATATATGATAGAAAAGATGAAAGTATAGGGACAGAAATTAGCTTAGTGGTTGCCAGCAACTGGGGTAAGAATGGAGAGGCATGAGAAAACTTTCAGAGTTTTGGAACATGTTCTGTATCTTGAAAATGATAATGGCTACTCCACTGAAAAAATTTCTCAAAACTAATTGAACTGTATTCTCAAAAGAAGTGAATTTTACTATAAATAAATTTTATTTCAATACATCTAACCAAAATATTATTAGTGCTTGTGAAATTGTTTTAGAAATGGAGCAGCTATAACAGGTTTGTTTTTTCCTTCAAAAGAAAAGTTTTCCACATAGTCAACTAGGTTAATATTTTATAATATATTATCTATTACAAACTAAGAAATTCTTTTTAAATCCTAATATCATACAACTCAAATTGCAAATACATGCTGTTGATTTAAACTACCAAAAGTTTCAGCCTTGGGAAAAGATTTAAAAATCAGTCTAGTAACTTTGTTTAGGTACACAAACATTAATCTGGAAAGGCTGAAAACAGTTACTAACTACTCAGGAAAAGAGAGGGAGAGAAAAGAGAAACGAAGGAAGGAAACATCAAATGCGTACCTACATACACACCAGCAAAAGACTTTGATTAAGATAATTTCATTCCTAGAGAACTGGAATGTTATGGCAATGTACCAATAAATAAATCCCATTTATTTAATGTACCACAATAAATCCCACTTTTATATGGAATTATAATGCACTAATTAAAATGATGATGATAGCCAGGTATGGTGGCACATGCCTGTAATCCCAGCATCTTGGGAGGCTGAAACAGGAGAATCGTGAGTTCAAAGCCAGGTTCAGCAACAGCAAGGCACTAAGCAACTCAGTAAGACTCTGTCTCTAAATAAAAACACAAAAATAGGGCTGGGGATGTGGCTCAGTGGTCGAGTTCAATCCCCGGTACCCAAAAAAAAAAAAAAAAAAGATGATGATGATGATGATGATGATGATGATGATGATGATGATAGAAGGAGATCAGTACAGTAAATATATCCATGGATGAATGAATGTACAATATACACACACAACAAAATATCATTTGGTCATGAAAAACAGTGGAATTCTGTCATTTAAGGCAACATGGATGGCACTGGAAGGTATCATGGTAAGTGAAATAAGCCAGGCATAGAAAGACAAGTACTGAGTGTTCTTACTTGTGGAAGCTAAAAACATTGATCTCATAGAATAATAGAAAAGAATAATGGTCAGGAGACACCAGGAAGAGCAGGGATGAGGGAGGAAAGTGAGAGGTTAGGTAACAGTACCAAAATACAGTTAGATAACCAGAATTAGTTCTAGCTGTATAGAACAACAGAGGAACCAGTCTTTAAAAATTGGTATATTTCAAAATGACTAGAAGTGTTCAGATTTTCCAACACACAGAAATGATAAATTTTGAAGATAAAAACGGTAATTACACTGATCCACTCATTACACAGAGATACATATATCAAATGATCACACTGTAATCCATAAGTATGTAAAAATATTGTCAATTAATTTAAAGTGGAAAAAATACATCTTTCCATACAATGAATGCTAAAGGGAAAAGAGGAGGATATGGAAATACCACTTCTATGAGAAATATTTTCAGTGATAGATGTACTTGACGTACACACGAAATTTCTTGGCAAGATTATTTATGAACCAATAAATCATGTGGGAAGAAATCTTACCCACGTCCCTAATAAGAGGCTGATATCAGAGATTCATACAGCTAGCCTCTCTGATTCCTACAGCAAGAGGAGTACTTGATTATCCATCCAAGACTACATAGAATATTGGTGTCTAGATTACCCAGGCTTCACTCTGTTCCAAGTGTTCCATGATCCACCCACATCTCTACTGGTAGAGTTTTTTAGGAGCAGCACCAAGTTAAGTTTGAACTGATCTTGGGATCAAGAAGGATGGAGCATGTTTAAGAAACTGCCTTGCAAGGGCGAGGCGCTAAGCAACTCAGTGAGACCCTGTCTCTACATAAAACACAAAATAGGGCTGGGGATGTGGCTCAGTGGTCGAGTGCCCCTGAGTTCAGTCCCCAGTACCAAAAAAAAAAAAAGAAACTGCCTTGTTTTTAATCTCCTGAACATGGTGCCTTGTGTAATGGGACAATTATTTCTATTTCAAGCTGATAGGCAAAAACTGAGAGTTAAAACACAGAGTTAAATTTTCCATCCAATTTAATACATTTGTTACACTCATAGTTTTTTACTGCATTCCTGTTATCACTTTGTGGTTTTTTTTGCTTCTTCTCCTCTTGACATATCTGTCACATGGACAACATACACACATATCACCCAGAGTCTGCAGGTCAAGAACATGGACATCAAACAGATCAGAGTCATGGTAACCAAGAACTGTCCTGGCTCAACCTCTGCTCCAACCCCACCCCTCGAATCCCACAAATCTTCATTTCCCTCCATAATTCCTTCCTGGTACCTGGCATTCCCTTCTTCAATTCTTCCACCCAATTCTATGTTGCTACACTTCTCTATGCTTGATATAAAATATCCAAATACATTTAAATAAATACAGTGACATTGCTGACATCAAATTATGGAAAAAAAATAACTTTAAGGATTATTTCACTATTCTTAATGTTACCCTGATTATTAGATGCAAATAATCAACCCTTGATATACCACTCATTGATCTCCATGCCTAATGCATGAATCAGGCATAAAAGTTGAGTATATATCACTGGTCATCTTTATTTTTTATGGCTTACAGGGCCCTTTAAAATTGATTATTTATAATAATCAATAATCGGGGGTATTTTATTTATAAGCCTTTCAAAATCAGACATTATAATATAGTATTTTCTACCCATCAATTCAATGAATGCTTAAGGGAATAATATTTACCATTTTGAGAACTAATAAAAGTACATTTCCCTAATTCCAAGAGCGAGGTATGAAAACAGGTCAATTTAGAATCTGTTCACAAAATTAAAATGACTTGTTACTTATTGTTACCCTTCTATTCTCTCAATAGCAGTGGCTCGTAATCTCTTCACATCAAACCCTTTCAGGGTATTTCATGATGGTTTCCCAGAAATCTGCACATCTGTCCAATTTTCAATATAACTTCAGGAAGTCCACAGAGTGACTGCTTGTATCCTACTTGCAGATTTTTGTCTATTCCCTGGCACAGAGATCCCTGCAAATTAGGCTGATACTCTCTATTCCACAGGATTAGACTCAAAATTACTAACCATTAAAAAGAAAACCATCACACACACACACTTGTAAGAATGGACTAAATTAATCCTTCATAATAATTACTCATCTGTTCCCTTTTACTAAACACAGAATTTTAAAATAAATAAATAGATGTGTACCTACAGTCTTAGCTACTGGGGAGATTGAAGCAGGTCTGCTGGAGCCCAGGAGTTCAAAGCCAGCCTGGGCAGCACAGTAAGACTCCAATCCCATAAATAAAACCTGATTGGTTAATTCTTACAATAAAATCCCAAAACTAAAAAATAAATTTTTAAAAATAAATAACAAATGAAACTAAAATAATAGGTTTAAAGTAAATATAAGGATCTAAAAGAACCAATGCCTACTATACTGTTGTCTGAAACAGATTTCCGCTAATTATTCATACGTTCAAAATCTGCACAATGTCCTAAATTACATATTTCCCCCCAGTAACCAATGTTTTCACAAAAGTAAATCATTTCCATTTTTTTAAATAATAATTCACAATAAAAGTCAAGTGGAATACAGTCTTTCACAGAAATTTTTAGATGTTCCCAATTATATCTTTATTTTGCTCAACTTAATGTAACACCAAAGATATTGTCTTATTTCTAAACGGATGAAATTCGACATTTTAAAAACTGAAAATCTTCCAAACTGTCATTCATGATTTAACATTATACCCCTATGCTCTTCCATATTTGCAATTCAATTGTATCAAACCAAAAATTAGAAAGAATGCAATGGCATTACAGGCAAATGTAACAAGTATAAAAACTGCAACAATTCACTTGAGATTTTTTTATTTCATTAATGTCTACATAATATTGAAAAAATACCTGCATAAATGAGAAAGCAGCTGAAGGGCAATATCAAACTCCTGGCTTTATTAGATGCAGGCCTAATATCTTTCAGATAAAATATTTGTAGGTGCCACAGTCAATCAAGATTTCAATAGAAACCAAAGATGAAAGCATTCATGCATAAAAGGCAAGTGTGATAATTCTGATGTGCAGACAAGCTAATGGAAAATATCTGGGCCTGCTTTTCATTTTATGTAGAAAGTGCTGCCTTGACCTAGACATTCCATAATGCTCTATCACATTTACTACATTATTTTATCATGTTAATTATTTAGCAGGATTCAATTAATTTGGCTGGCATCTGGTCAGTGTACACAAATCCTCCACAATCCTTCCCTGTTTCATTTCTCAAAATAATGCTGCAAAGCCGGGCGCGGTGGCTCAAGCCTGTAATCCCAGCACTTAGGGAGGCTGAGACAGGAGAATTGCGAGTTCAAAGCCAGCCTCAGCAACGGCGAGGCGCTAAGCAACTCAGTGAGACCCTGTCTCTACATAAAACACAAAATAGGGCTGGGGATGTGGCTCAGTGGTCGAGCACCCCTGAGTTCAATCTCCAGTACCA
>CM053399.1:128437248-128448605 GCA_028644305.1 Xerus rutilus | reverse complement strand
AAGTTTACATTGGCTTCAGTTTTAAAAGTTCTCTGGTAGTGAGGTTAATAGAAAATGGTGGAATAATTATTACAGAGAAGAGGATAATTCAGCACATAGCTTTACCACAAAGTTCACTGCCTATATATTTAAGGATTATGATAATCACCTTATAAGCTGTGCTCTATTATAATCTATTATTATCCAGGACCAGGACTCATCCACCTTAATATTCATGAAAATAGTCCCTAACAAAGTTCAAGATTACAATTACATTGCTATTATTGCTACAATGTATTACATTTTTTTAAAAAAGCACTGGGGCTTTATAGCTATTAGCCTGCCAAAATTATAATAATGTTTCTTACAATTGTGATACTGTAACTGCTCCTTCTAATAATCTCCTATAATCTGGGGGAAAGTAACTTTTAGATGCCATTAAGAATCTTTGTTCACAACTGTCAAGTCAAAGAATGAGGATTCTCAGTGTCCCCATTTCATTATTAAATGAGAACAGATCTAATGTGGAAACAAAATCCCTTTCCTTACAAAGCGCAAACCTAACATACCTATGAAACTTAGATCAGTGTCTAACTACTCACTCAGGATTCAGTCGTGGATACATACAGAATATCTTGATCAAATGGAATTCAATTTCCCCCTACAAGTCAGTCACAACCAGACTACCTCTCTTCTTTGGGGAGGATAGATACAAAACAGAAGATACAGATGGTGGGGCATGGGTCTGTTTCTTTTCTGCACATGCAATTAGATGAGGGTAAGGCTACCTGATTTAATAGAGAGGAAGAAGGTGGTTGCTTTTGCTGACCCTCTCCACGTGCATGAGCAGGCACAAAGTAAAACCAGCAAGGGAGCTACCACAAGAATTCTTCATTCTGGCCTTTATGACAAGGAATAAAGTCATAAAAAATAGAAAATTCAAGATGCAGAAAGTTAATTTTGCCAGTCCAAGAAGACACATTCTTAGGTGTATCCTCAGGACATTCGCTTTCATCCACAAGGACAGTCCCAGGCCTAGTGAACCACACAGGGATGGAGTGTCAGAGGTTACAGAACTCTCTGAGATGACATGGTAACATAAAAAGTAATCAAACACATGCATATGAGACATAGCAACAATACTCTTTGAAAGAAAATAACTTACAGGGAAAAATATTGTGATGTTAAATACATTATATAAAAGAGAAAACAATTTGGAAACAGCCAAAGCAGAATAAGTGCAATTCTTGATGAAATAATAAATAAGCAACCAACTCAAATAACCATGAAGATTATGCAACATGAAAAATATTCACAAATTAATGTGAAAAAATTACAGTTGTTCAATTAGGGAAATATTTAAAAGCAATTAACTTACAACAAATAAAATCAACAGAGTGGCATTCTACACTATAAAAATACCCCAAAACAAGAACTTATCAAGGTAAGAAATGGAAAGCAAGTTTTACCTTGAGCTAGTCTTTCAAGTCGTTTTCCATGCTCCGGAGGTATAGCATACCTAAAATTTTAAACATAAATAGAAATTTTAAATTTATAATATTTCAACTAGTATCCTAAGGATATCTATTCCTAAATGATGTCATGTAAAAAAGTCAACACCAAATTCCATTTTGATGAACTGAGTAGAGATCAGAAAAGCAATCACAAGTTATATCCCTTAGACACTGAATGCAAGAAAAATAAACTTATAAATTATCTATTTAAATGTTGCAGCCTAGCATCTCTACTACTTTTTAAAGATTAGGAAATAAAGACCCAGGTCCAATGAAATACTTAAGCCAAGGAGAATTCCTTGCCAAAGTCTAGACTCTCTTTGTTCTCACAGCACTCCAACTCCCTATCTCTAGTTTTAGGTACATGTTTTTTCGTTTTGAGATTATTTAGCTTCGACTTTCATTTTCGAGAGAATCTAGATACCGTCTTTTTAATTTTTAAAGTATTTGTATTGACAAGACAAAAAAACAAATTTATTATACCAGCATTTATATATCCCCCAAACCTTTCTAAGAACATTGTAATTTTCAAACAGATTTTAAAACAAAAAGTTACCAGCCTTAATAATGCAAATTTTATTTATGATGTTGTGACTTTTTAAATTTTGATCATAGTAATTTTTCAGCCTTGATGAAATACTCATTTCTAATTCCTGATGTTTTCAAAAGTAAAGTACCTGCAATTATTTATTATAGAGTTACTAAGAAGTTTTTAAAATAGTAATCTCATAATACTCAATACAAAACTAAATTTTAAAAGCTTCGATGGGGAAATTTACAGATATTAAGAATAAATTTAAATGATAATTTAATGTTTTAAATAAAAATGATATATTATTTTTGAAGTCCTACATCTAATGTTTACTAGCTTACTATCTACTAAGTACAAGTTATTTTTTACTGAAGTAACTTATCTAAACGTATTTAACACCGCACTTGGTTGCATTTAATACCACTGATAACATATGCAAAACTTAATTGGATCCAATATAATGAGGCAATTCAATAAGAGAAAATTCAACCATATATCCTGTTCTTTAAGGCATTGCTAATAAAATTACTCCAACTAAATTGGGGAGATAAAATTTTAGCGTAACTAAATGACAATAACCCAATGTATACTTAAGACTGCTTCTTCCCAGTTTTTAAGCCCTGGTTTACATTTTGAGTATACCCAGAAAAGGAAAAACAGAATATATACATATGATCTCACAGTCAAGATAATAATTTACACATACAGATACACATACACACACATACCACTTATGTACAATAGGTATATGCCTGTCCACAAAGAGTTGGGTGTAAATGGAGATGTTATGTATCCAGATTCATTTTTCTAAAAAAATCTGCAAAGTTAAGGTTTCTCAATCTGAAGTTTAACCACTGTTCAGAGAAAAAGTAAATATATTCATGTGACAAATGAGGAAGGAAACAGTAAGGCAAGATGGTTCTATCCTAACTCTGACCCTTGGTTTACTCCTTCTAGGATCTGAATCACACCTATTCAATATTCTTCTACCTATACAATCAGGCAGTCCCTCTCAGTCTAGTCATGTAAATCCTTTTCTACCACTGACTATTTACTACTTTCCTATTGGCCAGATGACTTTAATTGATTCTATTTTTTCTTCTTTAGATTTAGGACAATATCTTAGTTTACTTCCAAATTCTACAAAAGATCCATTTCGTGTTAAGATCATAAGTGAAATTGAATGCCGGGCATGGTGGTGCATGCCTGTAATCCCAGCAGCTCGGGAAGCTGAGGCAATAGGATCACAAGTCCGAGGCCATTCTGGCAACTTAGTGAGACTCCAAGCAACTTAACAAGACCCTGTCTCAAAAAATAAAAAGGACTGCGGACGTAACTGAGGAGTAAAGTACCCCTGGGTCCAACACTCAGTACGCAAAACAAAAAATCCTTGTAGCTATCCAACCCTTGCTATAATAGCTTTGGAAATCATAGGATAAAAACTTCCTTCCAATCACTGCCCCTACACAGGAAGCGACATTTCCCAAGTAGAATCACACCCTCACTAGGAAAGCTACACTGGTAATATCTAGTAAAGCACAAAAGTATGAAAACAAAGAGGGACACTCCCTGCCTTGTTGTAGACATTATCTTGCTCAAAGCCATTCATCTCCATGTTTATCCCTATGAAATATTTTGCATGGTTCTGTCTGTGTTACCAATCCTATGCTTTGTTAAATAATATTTAAATAATAGCCACATACCTGCATAATGTTTCATATACAAATAATTTACAAAGTTCCCTGAATAAACCCAAGGTCTTGCCCCAGAGTCTGACAAAGGACAGTCAAACCTGATAAATAATAATGGCTGTAAGATGCAAAGTAATTATCAGATAGTACTATTCTTCTGTCCATAAGCACAAACAACATGATCAAGGAACTGGGAAAAGCTAGTTCACATTTTTAGGGAGTTATCCAAGAGTCAAATCAACTAGCTTCTCATAGTAAACAATAAATTCAGAGAGCTACTCCCTTCAGTTGGCAAACAGCAATATTTATACACGTACAAAATCTTGTTCACACCTTATTACAACTACTTTAATTATCTCACTCTGCCAATAAAGCCCAGGGGAGCAGAAAAACAATTTGTTCTCTGCATACAAGTCACATGGCTGGAGGGTCCTTAAAGGTAATCTAGTGCACTGCTTCTAAATATTTTTTGTTTGTTTTTTTGTGTTTTTTTTTTTTATTTCTGTCCACATCATTACCAGGAGAGAATCTAACATCTCCTATTGCCAACAATAAATGGCAACTGGGAGAATGAAGGACAACATAGACTCCCATCCCCTGGGGATGGGGAACTCAACATATTCTGAAAACAAAGCACCCTAGGTGATTCTGAAAGGGTAACACATGGGGAAGAAAGAATAACTTCTAATTACCTCATCCAAGAACTTAGGTGATGACTTCTCCACAATCTCCCTGATGCTTCATCCTGCTAATCAATTCCCGCAATTCTCCTGGAAGAGGGATCTGTAATACAGGTATTATTTAAATACCTGTATTAAATGAAATACTTGCATTATTAAATAATACCTGTATTAAATATTATTATTTAATAATGCAAGTATTATTTAAAATTTTTTTCTTAAGGTTTTTTTTCATTAATATCACAAGGAATACCTAAATCAAAATACTAAACAAAAAATTCATATAGCATTTTCAAACTAGAAAGCAACATGGCTTCCATATCTACAGATTTGTGCAGCTCTTTTCCTGAAGTACCTGGTTTTCAGACCTCCCCAAAGGACTTCCTGTCTTCTCTGAAACAGCAGTCCTGCAAATCCAACCACAGCACTACCTTCATGGACAACCACAGCAATATGAAACCAAACCTCTCCAATATGCTTCAATCTACACCATAAGAAGTGACAGAAGGAAAGAAGAAACAAGAGAACAGCAAGGTGCAGACATTTGCATGTGTTTTCCAAGCACCATCCTCTCTAGAGTGGAATGCTCGTTTCACAAGAACTGAGATCTTGCACAAGTCACCTAACCACTGCCAGATCCTATCTTCCTCACAAAACAACACTAAAAGGATCAAATGAGTATGTTTAGCAGCTCATTATTTAATGGCTGGTACAAGGCAATCAGGTGAGGCTGACCTGCTGACCTATACATCCAATAAACCTGAGAAAATGTTCAAGAAAAATTGGTTCAAACAATCACATCACCAGGGTTAGACAGGCACATAAAACACTGATTACAATTTGAAGATCCCAGTAGGGCAGCCCACCTAATCAATACCCAAGTTGTATTTGTCAACCTTTTACTTGTTCTTGAAAGTTCTCATGCATGTGCCTGCATCTCCCTGTCTCCACTCCCACCATCTTGCAGTTGCCTGCAACTCCCTGTTCCCTATCACACAGATTACTATTGCAGCCTCTAACCTTGCCTCCTCTATCCAGGAACCCTGACCAGAGTACTTTGTTCCTCTCTCCGCCCCTATTTCCAGTCCTGCTGAAAATCTATCTAGCAGGAAGACCTGGTGACTGAGCAGAAGCACGCTAGAGGGCATATATGTGGACATGTCAATACTCTCAGTCAGAAGATCTAAAGTTCTATGGCCCTGACACCACTTAATATTTCTATGAAAGTTTCCTATAACCTCAGAAGTCTCAACATACGCAAGATTATATGCATGATATCCCCCTTTCATGCCTCCCAAAATGGAAATATTAAAGATACCTCCTTATTTCTCATCTTTCCTGCAACATTGCCAGTAACAAAACCTACTCACTCTACATCTTCAAAACCTCATATTCAACTCCCTCCAGCCCTACCTCAATTTCAACATTTCTCAGCCTGGACTAGACTACTGTCCTAACTGAACTCCTTGCTGTATCTCTCCCTGGGTGGCTGCAGTTCTCATATGACTATGTTAGCATTAAAACCTTTATTCCTCACTTTCTGGCATTCAAGATTCCAACCTTCCCAAACATGTACACTCTACTCCCAGTAGGGTGAACTACAAATTCTTCCATCACTCAACAATTCTGCCTTACTTCTCACCTCAAATAGGCCCCTCTTCTTCAGATTCCACATCCTTGGAACTTTCTTTGACCACTGTAAGTATCAGCAATCTCACTCCTTTTTTTTCCTCCTGGAGCTCTTCAATTCTATTTTTCATACAGCATTTATTATCTACTACTTTCCAAAGTTAGCCACTGTTCAATGTGTGCATGAATCATTTTTGTCTTCATAGATACTATATTCTGTGAGGAAGAGAAGGACTACCATCTCCCAGAAATGTTCCCATAAATTATCCTTTGTAGCCTACCATGTATAGTCAATGTCTGGTCCACAGTCAGGCACTTAATTACTTGCCACAGTCACTCTATTGTGTGGCTTAGTCTAAATTCTTTCAGGATATAGATATATCTCCTGCTTTTCTGTACCCCTTGAAAACCGGCAAATAAAATGCCTACCATTGTATACCCTCAACCACATACTGATTTGTTAAAGAAATTAATAATTATTCATTTAACCTTTTTGAATGTGTTTTTATTTCAGATACAATGAATACTGCCAACAGTTCTGCCAACATGAAAACCTATGGATCACTAATGAACTATGAACACACTAATTAGATATGCATGCATATTATTTTATTTAAAGCCAAAGTCTTGTGTCATTTTAAAGTATATATTTATTTTGAAGATCAAAGAAAATAGATCTCTCTAAGCATATCTTTGGGTGGTGTACCCAAAAAATAGACCAAAAATGATATTAGCCTGGTGACTGCGATACAAATACTAATATCTGAATGAAAATAGATTGACACTACAAACTATCAATAAGTAATGCTATGCTTTTCAAAACATTACTAGATCTATTTCTCTGATTCAGATTTTCTCTTTGAATTATCCTTTTAAACTTCTTTCAAGATACTGTTCAAAGGCTGCAAATGTGGCTCAATGGTAGAGAGCTTCTACAGCACACATAAATACCTGAGTTTCATCCTCAACACTGGGGGGTGGTGTAGGGGTGTGTTGTTCAGTCCACTTATTTGCATGGTAGTATTATTCAAAGAATATCTCCTATTTCTAAGTTTATTCTCTGAAAACCACCCTGGGACTATCAACAATGTTCTTAGGAAGAAATGTTCTCACTTACCCAGACATCTGACATTGCTCAGTCAAAAGCAACCACCACAGGCCCCTCTGGGGCTAACACCAACAGGTACACCGGGCACCTCCCACTGGGCCAGGTTCTGTCCACTCTGAGACATCCCTAGCCACAAAGGGGACTGCCCATTCCAGGTCCAATCAAATTTAGGCAGGTCATTCCTGAAACAAGGCTGCCCCCCCGCTCCCTGCCCCTAAGTGAGGCTGTGTGAAATGGCCCTTTCCTCCTTTGTTTACTTTTCTCCTTGTTTTGTTTTGTTTTTGGTAGTTGTTGTTGTTGTTTGGTTGGTTTTTTATTTGTTTCTTTTCACTTTTTAGTACTGGAGATTGAACCCGGGAGCACTCTATCAACTCTTTTTTATTTTATTTTATTTATGAGACAAGGTCTTGCTAAGTTGCTAAGGCTGGCCTCAAACTTGTGATCCTTCTGCCTCATCTTCCCAAGCCGCTGGGATCACAGGAGTGCACCGCTGCAACCAGCTACAATTCTTCTTGTTGCTGTTTTTATCATAGCTATCCCCTGTGATGAAACAAGCTCACATCCCCAAGGACTTCTTTTTTTTTTTTGGTACTAGAGATTGGACTCAGGGGCACTCAACCATTGAGCCACATCCCTCAGCCCAATTCTGTATTTTATTTAGAGACAGGGTCTCACTGAGTTGCTCAGTGCCTCGCCGTTGCTGAGGCTGGCTTTGAACTTGTGATTCTCCTGTGTCAGCCTCCCAAAGTGCTGGTATTACAGGCGTGTGCCACCGAGCCTGGCCCCAAGGACAATTTTTTAACAGATAACAACTCTAAGAAGACTCTTCCCTCTTTTACTGGCATAAGCTTCTGTGCCTGACTTATCTTCTACAGTTACTGAAGGTTTGAGCAGTTTCAGCAGAGTTCCTGGATCACTTCTCTGGACCATTTAGACAAAGGGTCTGGAGAGAGGCAGAACTAGGGGAAAGGGGGTGTCCCAGGAGAGGGCTGGGTGTAGGAACCCCATTCACAACACCCTCAAAAAAAAAAATACTTGGGAATCAATTTAACAAAAGAGGTGAAAGATCTTTACAATGAAAACTACAGGACACTAAAGAAAGAAATTGAATAAGACCTTAGAAGACAGAAAGATCTCCCATGCTCTTGGATAGGCAGAATCAATATTGTCAAAATGGCCATACTACCCAAAGCGCTATACAGATTCAATGTGATTCCAATTAAAATCCCAACATCATTCCTTATAGAAAAAGAAAAGGCAATCATGAAATTCATTCAGAAAAATAAGAGACCCAGAATAGCAAAAGAAATCCTTAGCAAGAAGAGTGAAGCAGGAGGCATCACAATATCAGACCTTAAACTATACTACAAAGCTATAGTAACAAAAATGGCATGGTATTATGACCAAAATAGACATGTAGACAATGGTACAGAATAGAAGACACAGAGACTAACCCACACAAATACAGTAATAATAGAGAAAGTTGCCAAACACGTACACTGGAGAAAAAATAGCCTCTTCAACAAATGGTGCTGGGAAAACTGGAAATCCATATGCAGCAAAATGAAACTAAACCCCTCTCACCATGCACAAAACTCAACTCAAACTGGATCAAAGGCTTGAGAATTAGATCAGAGACCCTACACCTAATAGAAGAAAAAACAGGCCCAAATCTTCATTGTGTTGGATTATGACCTTACTTCCCTAACAAGACTCCTACAGCACAAGAAGTAAAATCAAGAATCAATAAATGGGATGGATTCAAACTAAGAAGCTTCTTCTCAGAAAAAGAAACAATGGAAGAGGCGGGGCAAGATGGCGGCATAGGTGGACGAAGCTGCCAGTCTCGCCAAACAAAAGACCAAAAACTGCGGTACAACCTTCTTCCACCTGGCTCTTGGGAAGCGCTCTCCAGACACCAGGACAGGAAATTTCACTCTCGAGTGTAAGCAGAGCCAGCAGTTGTCGACACAGCGCGACGCCGAAAGCAGCCCGGGGCTGCAGGAGGCAGTCCCAGCGGCTGGGCTGGGAGCGGATAACCCAGGAATCCACTCCAGCGGCTGTGGCTGAAAGTGGCCCTGGGCGGCGTGGCTGCGCGAGGTGGTCCCAGCGGCTCAGCTGGGAGCGAAAACCCAGGTCCCGCCTCGGGCGGTGGCGGCTTCTACTCCAGATTCCCGGCTCTAGTGCCCACCCAACCACACAGGGTCCACAGCAGACTCGCATGTACCCACTGCCCCAACCGCCAGCCGCTGGGGAGCGCAAATTCAGGGTAGGAGATGCGCCACAGACACCACGAAGACAGCTCAGCACAAAGACGGCTTGGGTCCGCTCCAGCTACATTCCAGAGTGCCAGAGGAACAAAGCAGCAGAGGACGCAGATTTGCTGAAAGGAACTTCCACGAGGGCCCAGACAATAGGAGACCAGAGTCTACTGCTCCAGTCTCTGATGAGCCTAGTCTAAAGGGGAACATTGGAAAGCAACTCTGTATAAACTTAGACGCGGCTTTAACAGTGACCCAGACTTCCACTAGGCTAAGAAAACCCACACCCCAAAACACCAGCGAAGTCCAGCAAGCAACAAACAACGCCACCTACTGCAGGTGAAAGGAAACATACCTATCTATTCACATTGAGACTCTTTGTATTTTTATTCGGTTTGTTTGTTTTTTAAGGGTTTTTTTTTATGTTTTGTTTCGCTTTTTTATTTTTTTTTGTTTTGTTTTCTTTTTCCTTCTTCCCTTTTTTTCTTCTACTCGCTTCTTCTCTCACTTTTCACTTAAGCCTTTATCTCTCTCTCCTAATATTTCTATTGTTCAATCTTTTTGCTTTATTACTCTGTTCTTTCCTTTCTTTCTCTATCCTCCCCTCCTTTCCCTCCCACTCTTTTCCTACTCCCTAATCCCCAACAAGTGTGAATCCAAAGATTTCTTTTACAAGGGAATATAATAGACTGGTATTTCTGAACCGAATACTGGAGGGGTAACAGATAGTCCTGTTTCTCCCACTTACATATGTTGTATTTTTCTTGCTATCATTTATTGCTGTACCCTTCATCTCTTCCTCCCTACCGGTCTTCCACAACTCACTGTTGCCCTCTCTAGTAATAGCCAGCCCCTCGGGATTCGTTTTTCATGCTTTCTAAGATCTAATAACTGTACCCTCACTCCCTACTACTCCAATACTCTATCCTACACCCTACCCTCTACTGTCCCTTGCTCACCAATAAGAACAATAGACCCCTGTGCAAACTTATTGGTTACATAGTAGATTGTAAAAGAATTAATAATCGCTGTATATCGTGACTAATCTGTAAATTTGGGAGCTGTTAGGACCTTCGTAGTTTGAATCTATATATTCCTTGTATTGTGATCAACCAATATTGACCCCCCCCATAAAAGAGTGGTATTGAAATCCTGCAGGGAATCTAAACACATATAGGTGTAAAAACTGAAACAACTTGGATCAACTGTTAAGGAAAGACACATAAGCAACATGAAAAAAACAAGGGAAGAAAATGATTCAAACAAACCAAGATTCTTCAATATTAGAATCCATGGTCAGTACAGCAGAAGAAATGACAGAAAATGAATTTAGGATGTACATAATTAAAATGTTTTGTGACCTAAACAATGATATAAGGGAGCAAGCCCAGTCAGCAAAGGACCATTTTGATAAAGAGATACACAGGCAAATACAGGAAGTAAAAGATCACTTCGTTAAAGAGATGCATAAGCAAATACAGGAAGTAAAAGGTCACCTTAATAAGGAGATAGAGAATCTGAAAAGGAACCAATCAGAAATCTTTGAAATGAAAGAAACAATAAACCAAATCAAAAACTCAATGGAGAGCATCACCAACAGATTAGACCATTTGGAAGACAGAACCTCAGACAATGAAGATAAAATATTTAGCCTTGAGAACAGAGTTGACCACACAGTGAAGATGGTAAGAAACCATGAACAAAACATCCAAGATCTATGGGATCACATCAAAAGATCAAACTTAAGAATTTTTGGGATAGAGGAAGGCATAGAATTCCAAACCAAAGGAATGAACAACCTATTCAATGAAATAATATCAGAAAATTTTCCAAATATGAAGGATAAATTGGATAATCAGATTCAAGAGGTATACAGGACACCAAATGTTCAAAATCTCAACAGCTCTACACCAAGACATATAATAATGAAAATGCCTAACACTCAGATCAAGGAGAGAATCCT
>CM053399.1:128409080-128436748 GCA_028644305.1 Xerus rutilus | reverse complement strand
AAATTTAAAAAAAAGAAGAAGAAAAAGAAACAATGAGATAAACAGAGAGCCTACATTCTGGGAGCAAATTTTTGTCACACACACATCAGATAGAGCACTGATCTCCAGATATATAAAGAACTCAAAAAACTTAACACCAAAAAAAATAAACAACCCAATCAATAAATAGGCTAAGGAGCTGAACAGACACTTCTCAGAAGATATACAATCAAACAACAAATATATGAAAAAATGTTCAACATCTCTAGTCATTAGAGAAATGCAAATCAAAACTACTCTAAGATTTCATCTCACTCCAGTCAGAATGGTAGTTATCAAGAATATAAGCAACAATAAGTGTTGGGGAGGATGTGGGGGGAAAGGCACACTCAGACATTACTGGTAGGACTGAAAATTGGTGCAATCAAATGGAAAGCAGTATGGAAATTCCTTAGAAAACTTGAAATGGAATCACCATTTGACTCAGCTAGCCTTCCTTGGTCTATAACCAAAGGACTTAAAAACAGCATACTACAGTGACAGAGCCACTTCAATATTTATAGCAGCTCAATTCAGAATAGCTAAACTGTGGAACCAACCTAGATGCCCTTTTTAGATGAATGGATAAAGAAACTGTGGCATATATACACAATGGAATATTACTCAGCATTAAAAGGGAATAAAATTATGGCATTTACAGGTAAATGAATGGAGTTGTAGAACATCATGGTATACGAAGTAAGCCAATCCCAAAAAAAACCAAAGGCCAAATGTTCTCTCTGATAAGTGGATGCTGATTCATAATGGCACAGGGGGCATGAGAAGAATGGAGAAACCTTGATCAAAGGGGAGGAAAATGAGGGGGCGGGAAAGATGGTGGAATGAGATGGACAACAACGCCCTAGGTACATGTATGACTGCACATGTGGTGTAACTCTATATTGTGTACAACCAGAGAAAAGAAAGACGAAGGAAAGGAGGGAGGGAGGGAGGGAGGGAAAGACCCTAGAATCACTTTTAAGAAAAAAAGAACGAACGAACTAGAGGGAGTCAGGAAAGGATGAATTCACAAAAATTGGGTATTATTTAATTTGAGATACATTATTTAATTTGAGATACATTCTGTAAAGATTTCTGTGACACATCTGGATTGGCAATCAAAATATAAAAATAGTTAAAATTTCTAACAATTTTGTATGACTTCTAAAATTCTCTCTCTATTAAGCCAATTCTAATCAAAGCATCACACAGGATATGATTGTACATATTTTCTATAGCCAATTTGTGACATATATCCATAAAAAGTTAGAAAAGAATACTGTGAGAATATTAATAAAGACTAAAAGAAGCATGAAACTGTATGTATGTATATGTATGTGTGTGCAAGTTGTGACACCTAGTCTCACAGAAGGAGGATACCTGTTGCAGGCAGTGCCCTAAAAAAGATGAAAATCTCATTGGGGTACAAGATCAAAACACATGATTTTATAACTGATGAACTCTAAGATGACAGGACATAACAAGGTGCTAAAACCGACTATTGTTGCTGTATAGATCACAAGAAAAAAGAGCAATGTTATTTATGAAATTAGAAAAAAAAACAAACAATAGATTATTGAGTTAAATCCAGTGCAGAGACTGACTTCATCCTACTGCCTATAGGTAACACTTATCAATCACTTTCTAGATGCTTTCAAGATAACTCAAGGAAATATGCATTTTAATAACTTTGATATCCTAAAATATACACCCTCACACACTCATCCCTTCTAAAGCAAATATACCCACAGGAGAGTTTTTCAAATCTCACAAACATGAATTAAGAGTCAATCAGGGACGGGCATGGTGGCGCACACCTGTAATTCCAGCACTTTGGGAGGCTGAGACAGGAGAATCACAAATTCAAAGCCAGCCTCAGCAATGGCAAGGCACTGAGCGCCTCAGGGAGACCCTGCCTCTACATAAAACACAAAATGGGGCTGGGGATGTGGCTCAGTGGTCAAGTACACCTGAGTTCAATCCCTGGTAGCAAAAAAAAAAAAAAAGAGTCAATCAAGGGCTAGGGCTGTAGCTCAGTGGCAGAGCACGTGCCTCACATGTGTGAGGTACTAGATTCAATCCTCAGCACTACGGAAAAATAAATAGATATTGTGTCCATCTAAAACTAAAAAAAAATTTTAAATAATTTTTAAAATTTTTTAAGTGTCAGAGTAAGTTCCTCTGTCTTCCTAAAATTTTAAGTAAATATTCAAAAACATGTATTTGGGACTTTTGTCTTATAAATCTGTAGGAGATGGTGTTTTTATTCTCTTGCACCGCATAATTGAGATAACAGTATTCCCCTCCTTATGGAAAAGGGACTACCATAAACACAAACATATAATGCCAATTGGGGCTTCATATTTCTGTCCCCTGACCACAAGAGAAGCAGGCCTATGACCCCTCCCCTCCTTCCTACTTAGGCCTCAATGACTTATCCAAGAGAAGTATTCAAGCCAGGTCAAGGTGAAGATCTTCCTGAGAGAGAGTACTTTTTCTCTCTGTTGATGTAACTGAGAAAAGAGGAGTCAGTGAGAAGAACAAAGGCAACACTCGAAGAGAAGTAAAACCCAAGATTTAGCACACTCTGACAATTTCCAATGGCTTCTGAAGTTCTGGCCTTCCATAGCCATGAAACCCAATAAATTTTTGTTTCTGGCTAAACTGGCTCATATTGAGTTTCTCTCTCAAGGAACCAAGATAATCCCAATAAAACATTCTCAATCTAGAGAAATACAGTGCAGACATTATTTTTAAATGAATTAAAATAGATTCCAAAAAACACATGGAAAGACATGATAACTAATTTTGAAGTAAAAATTAGTTGCCCTGCACTACTGAAGACTGAAGGGGACTGTGAAGACTTGAAAAGCTGGGCTTATATACTGTGCCCTCGACCCAATCCCTGCAGAGTCTTATCTAACAAGTTTGAAAGACAAAGCACTCTTAACTCCTGGTGTACTGAATGGCTTCTGAAGGGTACTTTATTGGAGGGAACAGAATCTAAAAATCTAACCGAAAAATCACACACCACTTATTCCCTAGGACAAAAATCATTCTTTACAAAATGTGGGGTTTTACTTCTGACTTGAAGAACATTTCCAAGTAAAATAGCTAAAGAACAAATCTGAAGTACCGAAGCTGGGCCAGGGATTTATCCTACCTGCACCTCCAGAGGTATCCTCATCCTCATAACCTATCAATTATTACAAAATTATAATCTAGCCATATATCTTCCAGAAAAAAATCTTCTTCTGCCATAGTTTTGTGCAGGGAAAAAAGGAAAGAGAACGAGAGAAAGAAAGAGGGGAGAGAGAGGCAGGCACATTTTTTTGTTTTGTTTTTTGGGGGTTTTTTGTTTTGTTTTAGTTATGCATAAAATCTCATTAAAATGAAGCTGACAGGATAGAAAAGAAAGACAAGCAGGCTTTCTTCTTCCTATTTCTTCATCTTTACTCTTTAGTTTTGGCTTTAAATCCACATGAATGGTCAAACAAGTTTGAGTCCTCGCTATAAGATTCACTAATAGCTAGATAAAATACTAAATGCTTTAAGTCTCAGAGTCTTCATTCTGTAAATGGAAGGATAAACGACCAACCTAAGATATCTGCAGTCTGAGTTTCCTGAAATAATTTCTTACCTTGATTGACACAGTTCCAGGCACAAATAAAAGAACTGCACTAAATTAAATGAAGTCACCAAAGACAAATGATTTACTTAACCCTACTCAACCACTTCTTGAAAAGTAATAAGCTTATAAAAACGGAATACATTGGGGTCATAAAGGTTACTTCTATAAATCTATTTACAATCCTAGCTATCCTAGCTATAGAAGTGCAATCATGAAGAAAGCCACTTTCATACATGCTCAAGTCAAAGAATAATTTTTGTAAAACAACTATTAAATAGTATACATTTTTTGCAAACTGCTATCTAAATAGCAAGATTAAACAGTCTAAAAAGGAGGAAGAAAAATATGGAAAAATTGATAAGCCAGGCAAAATAATCTATGAACTACCACATCTTCCATAGTAATTCACAAGGCTAACAGCACCAATGCTTGATTTCTATGAATATACATTCATAAACTTGCATTAGCCTGATTTTTCCCCTAAGAGTTACAAATTTGATTTGGAAAATTCTTTTCATTTGAAGGGGCCTCTAGTTTTTCTATAAGTGCTGGTGGTTTTAAGTGAAAGAAGTACAAGGAGGATATCACAGGCATCCTGAAAAGTAATTTACACATCCTGAGATACTTATCAGGAGAATCAAGAATACTAAATTAACACATTAGCTTAGTATTCCTCTATGAAAACCCACCTTATATCCCATCTCAGTGGCGCACGCCTGTAATCCCAGTGGCTTGGGAGGCTGAGGCAGGAGGATCACGAGTTCAAAGCCAGCCTCAGCAAAAGTGAGCCACTAAACAACTCAGTGAGACCCTGTCTCTAAATAAAATACAAAAACAGAGCTGGGAATGTGGCTCAGTGGTCAAATGCTTGAGTTCAATCCCTGGTCCAAAAAAAAGGGTGGGATTTACTTCCAAAATCAAAAATATCAGACCTCATAGATGCTTCCTTTAAGACATTTGTGCTGAGCAATCTATAGGGATCCTCTGTACTGCAGCATGTTGATGTAAGTTGGTAGGTATGTATCTACCTTTACGTCAGGCTCAGGAATGGGAGGCAGAGGTCTAAGTAAAATGTGACCCATCTGATCAATAAATGTTTTTGCTTCCAATTATAAGTGTACTCTTATCTTCCTTCAAATATAGCTAATAGTTGTTTATAAAATATCATGCTTTGGGGGAATAATTTCCACATTTTTTAATTTTATTGACAATATTATCTTTAAAATATACATGAATAGTTGAAAAGAGGTGAGAATTACTTATATATTTAACCCAATTAATACTTCATCTTAAAAGTACTTCTAAACGTTAGTCTGATTTTCTTATTTAGGAGAAAAATATCTCTAGAAAGAATAACTAAAACTTAAACTACTGTTAATTCCAAGAGTGTTTTTTTCTACACAAACATCAAAAGAATACAGCTTCTACTGCTATCCAACTGAACTTAATATTTGTAATTATATTACTGGGCCCCAGGTTAACAAGATTAGAGTAGAATGTAGGAAAGTTAGCAAGTAAGGGCCAGTTAGTGCCCCTACTAACCTAATGATGGGTTGTCAATTTAATGCATCATTAAATATTATTAAGCTACTCAATCCCTAAAGTAATGCTCTGGTTTACATTTTTTTAAAAAATCTCAAATAAGGAATTCCTTAAGTAAGAGGATTTATTTAACGAATATTTGTTAAGTATTTATGTGTCCCAGACAGGAGTCAGGTGCTACACCAGGCACTAGAGACCTGTTAGTGAATGCAACTCACAAGGCACTCGCTCCAAGAATTCACATTTTAGAAGATGAATATTAAACATGTAGGTTAATTTGGTGCCAAATAACTTTATTCATTCTTTTGAAAAGCAAGAGTTGAATTCTACAATTTAATAATAAAATATTCAGTGTAAGTAAACAGCTAAAAAAGGAAGGAAGGAAGGGAGGGAGGGAGGAAAAAGGAGAGGATAGACAGCAGGAAAGGATGGAAGTTACGGCAGCCAATAGAGTAGATACAGCCATGCTTCTAATTTGTCCCAACTGCATACACTGGCAAATAAACTTTACGATTAAGTTGAGTTTCTGTCATTTAGAACTAGGAAGCCTTATGTATATAATATCTACGGGGTTCATGTTTAAACACCTCATGCCATGTAGGCGTGCAATAAATATATTTCTTAAACAAATGCATCAAATGTTAGCAGCTATTGAGCACTTACAATTCATGAAGACCTGTGTATGTGTTTTGTACACAGTATGTTATTTAATCCATACAATTAATTACCTTATCAGTTGGGCGCCAGAACCACCTGAATGTTTTAGGCAAGGAAATTGAGGCATGGAAGTTATTTAATGATTGCCCAAGGTCACATACTCAGTAAAGAGTAACACATGACTGAAGACTTGAGATTCTGGTACAAAACCTGTGTTCTTAAATGCTACACAACACTGAACAAATGATCTAATAACAAAGTGCTGAACCACGTCTGTATCCAAAAAACTAAGACAATCGATTAACAAAATCTTAGGTTTTTTTAACAAAATTTAACTATGTCCAAAATGCTCCAGCTTCTCTTTAATTTTTCTAAAACAATCCACAAAAATCTTCTTTCAGCCGGGCGCAGTGGCGCAAGCCTATAATCCCAGCACTTAGGGAGGCTGAGACAGGAGAATCGCGAGTTCAAAGCCAGCCTCAGCAATGGCAAGGCGCTAAGCAACTCAGTGAGATCCTATCTCTACATAAAACACAATATAGGGCTGAGGACATGGCTCAGAGGTCGAGTGCCCCTGAGTTCAATCTCCAGTACCAAAAAAAAAAAATCTTCTTTCATGATGTCAGACCTTTGTATAGCTTAAGGCATGTCCTTTTCTGTTTCATCTCTTTTTTCCTCTATAGAGCAAATCTCAAAGTCTCTTCCTCATTGTTTTTGTACCCAGTCTGGAAAAGAAAGATTCAAGATACTATCTGAATCCTGTGCCCCATGGCAATGAACACTATCACACATGACACAAGAAATTATCTTATTTACCTTGGGCTTGGAGTGTAGGATAATGGTAAAGCACTTGCCTAGCATCACCAGCACCATTCAAAAAAAAGAAATCTAGTCCAATATTTTATTTATCTTGAAACTCTCTACTAGATACAGAGACATTTAGGCAAGTTCAGACTTCAAGAAACTACTATGACCCAAAGAAATCATTTATTTTCATAAAGTTATTAAAATAATAATAGGAATTATGAATATTTGCATAGTACCTAACAGTTTTCCAAGCACTTTTACACAGTATTTCCCTGGACCTTCCTAGAAATCCTATAAGTTGACAGAGAATAAATCATGCCTCCACTTGGCAGTTGAAGAAACTCATGATGTAAGAAGTACAGTGATTTGCCATAAGTCGTTCAGCTGGTAAGTGACAGATTGGGATTTTAAAACGGGTCTTCTGGCTCCAAGTCAACATTCATTCCAAGAAAATAAATACTTTACCACTAGCTGCTAAAGCAGTTTTCTATATGCTTACTCTAAAAGATTCTTTTTCATTTAAGTCTTTATGGCAGAAATGTTTAAATAAATCATCAGCTCTTCTACAGTCTCTTCAATATAAACCTGTGTTCATGAACACTTTCTAGGCAAATCTGCCACATGTAGTGGCTACAAATACATGTCTCAAGGCTTCTTCCTGGAGCTGTACTTGTATGCAATGATAAAAATCTCAGGAAACTTGGTATTCACAATAGTTACAATTCAGACAAGATTCTTTATTTTTATTCTTTTTAAAATGTTCTGTTTCTGTGCCTGACCTTAAACAGACTGATTTAAAGCTAATTTAACACTCTCCTGACTCTACGTAATAATTATTTACAGGGCATCACTCCTATAGCCAGACCCTTTCGGGTCATGTATTAACTCAAAGGAGTGGAAAAACATGAACCTCAACATCAAAGCACCTGCAGGCAGGTAGCAAAGTGGTGGTGGTGGTAAAGGAAACAGGAGGAGAAAATGGTTACAACTATTAAGATTAAAAAAACGTGTTAAGTGAGAGGCAGCACATAGTCCATGTAGTCCAGGCAGTCTTCCCGCACAATCTAAGGTATACCCAGGCAGAAGAGAACAGCATGAGCCTGAAGTCAGGAGGAAACCACAGGTGATATGCAGTAGTCACATTCATAACTTAGTGTCTAAGGGTCAAAATGAAGAACAGGAAGAAGCAGAGGTTAAATGCCAGCCTCTAAGGCTAGAAAGAAGGAAGATGACACAATGAAGGGACAGATGTGAAACACAAGACAGGCCAACCATAAGGGAAAAGTAAAGGTAACTCCAGGATAAAAGGTAGATGCAACTCAACAAAAACTGGAAATATGGAAAAGGAAAACATTGCACTCATAGGCAGACAAAACCTTGTGTCACCTCATAATCCTTTCGTTTGGTTAATCAAATGAAAATACTCCTGTGGGTCTGATCACAAATCATATAACTAGAGTCCCAGAAGCCATTCTGGCTAAGCTTGTCATATTGTAGGTGTGGAAATGGTTCCACAGAACTACAGTTGTTTGTCCAAAGCCACAAATGTTCGTGGCAGAATAAAGACTAGAGACCTCATTGTTCTTTGTCCAAAGCCACAAATGCTTGTGACAGAATAAAAAGATTAGAGCCCTGGTTGGTGGTCTCTCAAGTTTAGGCTCTGTCACACCTATTGCCTGCTTCCCAGTATTTATATGACTTTGTATTACCCCTGCCACCTTTCAAAGCTCACTTCAAATATAAAGATTTTTAAAACGAATCTTATTGATAATAAAGTTTACATCAAAATTATTTATCTTATAGTAATATAATATTTCATAAATCTACTGGAAAATATTCTTAGAGCCATTTATATCACTCTTTTCCAACAGTAGTTATCCTAGAAAATGGAATGTAGATAAGCGGTCATAAGTCACTACTGTTTTATTGTTTTATCATTATAAATAATGGTCAAGGTTAAAGATAATAGTGATAATATAAATCTACCCTAAGGCATATAATGGAGTCTATATGCTTCATAGCTAATAGAGGAATTAACTACTGAAAACATACATACTCAGATTTTTTTAAAATGCTTTAGAAATGGGCATAATTATTCTCACTTGTGAACAGTGATAACTCTTTCCCAATACAACAGTCTTGTCTTTGACCAGAATATTCTTTCATAAGTGATCCAGAGACAACATTAATCTGTTCCCAAGAGCAGAAAAAATAGCCATCCTTCTAAATAAGAAAGTAGAGACTTCATCTAAAATCCTAATATTAAAAACTCAAATTAATGTCCTCATAAATTCTGACAAATCTCCAGAAAAGTTTTGCTACTAACTTTTCAGATTCCTTAAGCAAAATACAGAATACAGTTGCCCTCCAAACAAATGCTCAAAGTAAATATTCCTAACAAATCACTTGAAACTAAAAATACCTATCAAATGGTCTGTGATCAACTTTATATATACAAGTCATCATTGAATTTACAGTTTCTCAACAAACCCTGGACAGAAAGGAAGACAATCATTATAGCCAAAAACTTCCTTGTGACTCACATAAAGCTGAATCCACCAAATGAAAGAAGGAAAGCTCTTCAATCTGTGCATAATGTGCAAATTTCAAAACTAATAAGCAAATGAATATTAAACAAGTAACTTGCCAAGACTTGGGCTCTCCAAAGTGGAGATAATTAATGCTGTAGAGGTCCATGTCCTCGGTGTGCCACGCAAATGTGGTTTTCCACATTCCAAAATATAAATAAGGGGTATTTACACCTTCAATAGAAATACCGCACTCTTCTTCAACCACATCCAAGACTGTATTTAGGCGAGCTATGTTCCATTCATCCACACCCTGGAACCAGGAGAGGGAAGAGAAATAAAGAGAAATCAAATGTTATTAAACTAAGAAAGATAACATTTACTATTCAAAACTAACACCTGCCAATCATTATACATTTTCATTCATAGAAAAAAATGAAAATATCATTATTCAAGAGCCACATACGTATATTAATTATTTCTAATCCAAAATTATTATCAGTATCATGTGCTTCTATACAAGTACTTGAATAAAATTATAACAAATAACTTCCTGGTTCAAAATGGAAATGAAGGGCTGAGGTTGTGGCTCTGTGGTAGAGCGCTTGCCTAGCATGGGTGAGGGACTAGGTTCAATTCTCAGCACTGCATATAAATAAATAAAATAAAGATCCATTAGACACTTTTAAAAAAAAATTTAAAACAAAACGGAAATGAAAGTTCAGACTCCACTTCCCACTTGCTTCTAATAAAAAATAATTCACTCAAGCCGGGCGCAGTGGCACAAGCCTGTAATCCCAGCACTTAGGGAGACTGAGACAGGAGAATCGCAAGTTCAAAGCCAGCCTCAGCAACAGTGAGGCGCTAAGCAACTCAGTGAGACCCTGTATCTACATAAAACACAAAATAGGGCTGAGGATGCAGCTCAGTGGTTGAGTGTCCCTGAGTTCAATCTCCAGTACCAAAAAATAATAATAATAATTCACTCAAAGCAGGAAATCCACTGTGTGATTTCCATCTTTGGCACACCTTTTTGTTTTGAGGGGCTGAGTTTTCTTGTTTGTTTCTTCTTTACGTATTAGTGTAGAGGTCACATTCAATACCAAATATCATCTCAAAAAACCAATAATATAAGTTACCTTTTGTCATCCCTAATCTATGTAGCAAGTGATAAATCGTTTCCTAAAAATTGCACGCTAATTATTTAAAAAAAAAAAATCCCAGCACTTTGGGAGGCTGAGACAGGAGAATCACAAGTTCAAAGCCAGCCTCAGCAATGGCAAGGTGCTAAGCAACTCAGTGAGACTCTATCCCTACGTAAAACACAAAATAGGGCTGGGGGTGTGGCTCAGTGGTCGAGTGCCCCTGAGTTCAATCCCTGGTGCCAAAAAAAAAAAATTGACACTTTTCAAAACGAAAGATCAATATACTTATAGTGATCCTTCAACTAAATACTATATAATAAGTTGAAGATAAATTTTAAATACATAATTCCTGCTTTGAGGTGCGAGTGAGAACATATCCAAACTGGTAAAATTGCTGGAATAGTGTAGTTCTGTGTAACCCAATATAGCCAGTGATTGGAGTGAGGGTAGGGAATAGTGTCAGAATCACTGGTATAAAAATTAGTGACAGAAAATGATTCTGATTTTATTAGAACTTACTAATCAATTACTAACACTACAGTTCACAACTGCTTAGAAATTTTTACAAATTATGTTTTCTCTACATACTTTCTCATAGTGAATAAAGTCTAAACATCCAAGAATGGGCACACTCCTGAGCAATCATGGGTAAACTGCAATGGCTTTAAGTCCATTTCAACTTCCTCATGGTGCTGTTAGAGAGGCATTATATTCTTTAATGTGCACTAAGAAGGCTGTCTCTAATAATTATGCAAATGGTCTTACGTCATTGACCAATTCTATCATTTCCCTTACACTCTAAATTGTTTTGTTTTCATTTTGGTCTTTAAGTGATTCTCTAAACAGTATGCTAATCTTACTTCTTCAAGCTTTTGGGTAAGAAAAAAGATTGATCAAGCAGTAAATGAAGCAGAAGACACAATTTAATCCCTAAATTCCCCTAAATTGCCGCTCTTACCTATGACTTAAGCCCTATACTGGGAAGTTTGCTATTTTGAAAGTGGTCAAAGTAGGTATCCTCTTAGAGAAAAGCCTGGGTCCCAACTTATGAGACCTCATGAAAGTCTATCAAATTATGTAAAAAACTTTATCTCAATTTACAGTTATTTGATTTCATTAAGTCCACTCAGCCCACAGTTCCATCACCCTAACAATAGAGTCCTATTTAAAAGTCATTACAGAGGCAATGAATCTGAAGTAATAATGAGCACCAGAATATAGGAGCCATTTTTTAAAGAAATGAGTGTGTGCATTTACACACAAACTATCCCACTGCAATTGCTACATATGAAAACATCTAAGTTTTATTTCTGACTGACACTATCTTCCAAAAATAATCAAGGCTAAATCCATGGACATCCTAGACCTGTGAGAGAGTTTTACTGCATTTCAAGTCTCTCCTCAGGAAACCAGGAACATTCTAGTACCCTCCTAGTACTGTGCAGAATACCAAATAAGTCAACAGAGGAGCCAAGCATGGTGGTGCACACCTGCAATCCCAGTGACTCAGCAGGCCAGGGCAGGAGAATCGCAACTTAGCAAGACCCTGTCTCAAAATAAAAAAAATATAGCTGGGCGGGGTGGCGCACACCTATAATCCTAGCACTTACAGGAAAGCACTTACAGGCTGAGACAGGAAAAATGCGAGTTCAAAGCCGGCCTCAGCAACAGCAAGACGCTAAGCAACTCAGTGAGATCCTGTGTCTACATAAAACACAAAATAGGGCTGGGGATGTGGCTTCAGTGGTCTAGTACCCCTGAGTTCAATCCCCAGTACCAAATAAATAAATAAATATAAAAAAGGGCTGGCAATGTGGTTCAGTGGTTGATCTCCCCCTGGGTTCAATCTCCAGTATGAAAAAATAAAAAATGAACCAATGGATACACAACCTTTGGAAAATAAAACATAAATTCTTAAAACTGAAGTAATACAAATTCTACTATTCTCTAGTAAATCTTACTAGAAAGCTTCCCAAAAGCAACTATCAAACATAAAAAAAGTGTTTTTGAAAAAATGCTTTGAGGGCTGGAATTGTAGCTCAGCGGTAGAGCACTTGCCTTGCATGCATGAGGCCCTGGGTTCAATCCTCAGCACCACATACAAAGCAATAAAATGAAGACATTGTGTGCATCTACAACTAAAAAATTTTTTTAAAAAAATGCTTTGAAGTTCAGTGCTGATGTTTTCCCCAATGATGGGCAAATAACAAACCCGTAGCAGTTTCTTCTGGGCAAAGGCAAGGTTGCCATAACGCTGAAACTTAATTTATTTTGCTAAAATAAACAAGTCTCAAAATTTTAATTACAGTTAAGCAAATATTAAGAATAGCCAATAGTGACAAAGAAAAAATCTTATTGCTTCAAAATTTCTTCTCCAAGTGGATCATGAACCAAAACCGATTTTACATCCATGAATGAGTCTATCAAGATGAACCTAATTGCTATGTATAACCATAAAACTCTAAAAGTTTTTTTAAATGAAATAAAATTTTGTCTCCAATTTTTGTTCTCCATTATTGACTAACTTGGCTAACTGTCCCCCAAAGACTGGGTCCACAAAGGTTCTTCTGAACAGCTCCAGGTCCTCCTTACATAAACAAGGAGTCAAGCTAGTGAACTGTACACAACTCTTTACAATACACATATTCAAAAAAATCCTATGTAACAGATAATATTCCTAAATGAACAAATGAAGAAATTAATACCCCAGGCTACTATAGGCAATAACAATTAACTTATAGTTATCTGACTCCTACACCTTTCATTTTTCAACTCTATGCTTCCAGCTCTGATCCTTACCTCACAGCATCAGTTGGCAACAAAGAACTGAGGAGCTAAAATTTAGGGGTGACAAACATATACAAGCTGTGACATTCTTGCCATTCAGGGATACACACAAACACTTCAAAACCTATAAAGCAAGCTGCTTCACTTGAGGACTGGTAATAGACTGGGTTTGGTTA
Organism: Xerus rutilus; assembly: GCA_028644305.1. Lineage (NCBI taxonomy): Eukaryota > Metazoa > Chordata > Mammalia > Rodentia > Sciuridae > Xerus > Xerus rutilus. Next base: position 128,423,457 of record CM053399.1, on the reverse strand, counting down.
AAAATAGTCTCCAGAAAGTCTCTGGTGACAAACAAGCCCCCACAATGATCAGAATTTGTCAAACCATTCACTCTTCATGGAGTCTGATTTACACCAGTCCAAGACCTCAAATAAATGCATCTTCCCACATTTCACCCCTGCCCAACAAAGCTCTTCCACATGATGTTCAGCGGGTGCAGGGGGTTAGCATTTACGACTCTCTTGACCTCCAGTGGATCTCCCCAGCACCCAGCCCCTTCGCCCTAATCACTCAGTTACCATTCCAGGCCTTCCCTGCATCTATTTTCTGAAATCACTCACCACTGGACCACAAATAGAAACTGAAAACTTTCCATCACTGTATTTTCCTCCTATCAGGAATTACATGGCAGTTTAGAAAAAGTAAATCTTAGATACCATAACAAAAGTCAAGAGCAGGCCATCCAGGACTCCCTAGATAATGACTGCCTCTATAGTGTCACCAGAAAACTGAAGGACACACTGCAGCAGAATGACATGTTAGAAACCTCACCAAACAATATGCTATTTCTAATAAACAAGGAGGAACAGTGAATACCAGCCATTCAATAGTCCCCAAAATATTTCCAACGAAACATTCATGCAACCAAATGCTGTGATCAAACATCTTTGACCTCATTTTATCCCCCCATTAGATAGTCACAATGCTAACAGGAAACCCAAAGACGCCCTATAGTTCAGGCCTCAAAGGTTCTTCCAGAATCTTATTTAACTGTGCTTAATTCCACACTTCTCAATTATTATCTGACAATAGATGCTTATATATTTATAGTGGACACCTGTCAAATTATAATGTATTTATATTCTGTTAGAACAGTACTGTGCAGGAGAACACATCAGAGGAAATGTTATAGTAGACAGTTCTCTAAATGCCTCAGACCAAATATAACTCAGTAGTAAGGCAAAAAGTGATTCTAGACCATGTAAGAGAGGGCATTTCAGAAACCAGGGTGCATAAGGGGGTGGCTGAATTATGTTCACAACTATTCTCATATTGTGATTGCATTATTGCAATTTGATTGTTTCACCTAAAAACACATTAAGATTCACCCTGCACAAAACTCAAATTGAAATGGATCAAAGACTTAGAAATTAGACCAGAAACCTTACAACTGCTAGAAGAAAACACAGTGTCGATACTCCATCACATAGGTGCTAGCACAGACTTTCTTAAACCCACAAAGCACAAGAAATAAAACCAACAATCAATAAATGGGATGCCATTAAACTAAAAAGTTTCTGCACAGCTAAGGACACAATTAAGAGCGTGAGAAGTGAGCCTACAGAATGAAAGAAAATCTTGGCCAGATACTCCTCCAATAGGGGATTAATATCCAGAGTATGCAAAGAACCAAAAACACCTTAGCACCAAAAATAAATTAATTAATTAATTAACCCAATCAATACATAAGCAGAAGAACTAAACAGAAACTTCTCAATGGAAAAAAAACACAATAAATAAATGAAAAAATGTTCAGCATCTCTAGCCATCAGGGAAATGCAAAACAAAACTACACTAAGATTCTCTCACTCCAGTCAGAATGTCAAGGATGAATAAGACAAACAACAATAAATTCTGGCAAGGTTGTGGGGAGAAAGAAATACTTATACATTGTTGGTGGGACTGCACCCTATTACAACCACTTTGAGCATCAGTTTGGAGAGTCCACAAAAAAACTAGGGATGAAATCCCTTAGGTATTTTCCTAAAAGATCTAAAATCTGCATATTACAGAGACACAGTGACTTCAATGTTTATAGCAGCACAATTCATAATAGCTAAATTATGGAATCAACTCAGAGTAAGAAATTGTGCTACACACACACACACACACACACACACACACACACAGGAGTTCTACTCAGCCTTTAGAAAGAATGAAATTATGGCATTTGCCAGTGAATGGATGGAAATGAAGAACATTATGCTAAATGAAATAGGCCAAACTTAGAAACTCAAAGGTTCAATATTTATTTCCTCTCATATGTGGAAGCTAAAGTAATATAAAGAAAAGGATGAAAGAAGAAGTTAAAGATAAAGGGAAGATCAGTCATGTAAAAGAAAGGAAATCAAGAGGCAGAATGGAGGGATATGTAAGGGAAGGCAATACAGAATCAATTCTTTAAAAATCATGTTATGTGCATACATAACTATGTGACAGGGAACTTCACCTTTGTGCCCAGGTAGAAAGAACCAATGAAATATAAACTAATAGATGAGTGAAGGGAAGTCAACTACAGTATAGGAAGGGAAATAGCAAAAGAAAGGGAGGACAGGAGGAACAAGGGAGAATTGTAAATTGAAATTGAATTCCATGCATGCATGAATTTGTTGGAATAAACCCAACTACTATGTATAACTAAAAAGCTCTTTAAAAAAAAATGGAGATAGTGTAAACCAAATCATTAGAAAAGGAACCTGTGAGTCAGGCACGTTGGCACATGCCAGTAATTCCAGCAACTCAGGAGGCTGAGGCAAAAGGATCACAAGTTTGAAGCCAGACTCTGAAACCTAGCAAGTTCCTAAGCAACTTAATGATACTCTGTCTCAAAATATAAAATAAAAAATGGCTGGGGTTGTAGCTTGGTGGTAAAGCACCCCTATATTCAATCCCACTGTCAAAAAAAAACAAAAACAAAAACAAACCCATATTTATAAATGAAGAGAGAAAAAAACTAAATTTAGGAAAAAAAGAAAAGATGAATAAATTTCATAAAATTATTAAATGTACTAATAAATACAAAATGGACTTTTAAGAAAAAAAAGACATCAAAATGAAGATACAAACAGGGCACAGTTTGTATAGTACACACTATAATCCCAGCGGCTCGGGAGGCGAGGTAGGAGGATTGCGAGTTCAAAGCCAACCTCAGCAGAAGTGAGGCACAAAGCAAGTCAGGGAGACCCTGTCTCTAAATGAAATATGAAATAGAGCTGAGGATATGGCTCAGTGGTTGAGTGCCCCTGAATTCAATCCCCGGTTCAAAAAAAAAAAAAGATGATACAGGGTTGGAGCTAGAGCCATAGCTCAGTGGTGGAGCACTTGCCTAGCACATGTGAGGCACTGGGTTTGATCCTCAGCACAATAAATTAATTAATTGTGTCCATCTAGAACAACAAGAGTTCTTTCTAAAAAATGATGATACATCTATCAAAGACTACAAAACGGCTTGTTTTAATATAAAAGATAGACAATTAGTGAACTTATAAAAATCATGTTTCACAGATACATTCTTCTGTCCTCACTTAACAAATATTAAAATGGAATGAGGCTTTGATTATCAAAGAATAACAAGATACCAGAATAGCAACATGCTATATTAGAGGTGAAAGTTCTCTGATCAAGGGCTGACTCTACCACTTACCAGTTACAGAATCTAAGATTTTCTCAATGGTTCAATGTGGCAGAGCTGTTACCAGGGTTCCAGTCGGTCAACCAGGCCAAGACAGACCTTATAAGAGCCATAGTAAAGGTCCAATTCCCACTGGATATACTTTCAAAGCAACATGGTCTACGCAGCATAAGTGGGGTCTTAAGGTCTCTTAATAATACATAGATTCAGACTTGCCTTTCTCAGAGAAGAGTTGCAAAGATAGAGTTTTCAAATAAAACATTTTTAAAATATTTATTCTGAACATATTTCTGAACTTTTATTTTAAAAAAGGACCAAAGCGACTACATCCCGGAGTACAAGAACTGGAAAGGACAAACTATTCAAGAGAAAAGGACTGTAGAAACAGTAAACGAAAAAGAAACAGCTATTAAGTGGGGGATATCCCAACAGAATGGGAAGCTTGAATTAGAAGGACAAGAAAGACTCCACCTACTATGGATGGAATACAAAAGAATGAAAAATATAGAGAAGAAATTAAAATAATAAGTCAAGATTTTTATGAAAAAGAAAAAAAAGAGATCATCAAGGAACACTTGCCTCCACCTACTCAAACTCAAATTAAAGGGCATGCCTCTGCTCCATACTTTGGAAAGGAAGAACCCTCTGTGGCTCCCACCAGAATTGTTAAAATTGGTAAAATCTTTCAGCTAGGATCTTGAATGCCACAGATGGCAGGAGCCAAAATCAATGAATTGCACTCTGGTAAAATCATTTAGTTTACACAGACATGATGATTTTAACAAATAAAAGATTGGTTACTTTATATTTTCTGAGTATACAATAGCTCTGTATTCTATTCTGAGTATAGAATAGGTCTATATTCTAGCTTAAGAATTCATTTTTAGTACCCATAAGAAACATGAGGCAAAAATTTGCTCCCAAAGTGTAGGCTCTCTCTTCACCTCACTGTTTCTTTTGCTAAGAAGCTTTTTACTTTGAATCCATCCTATTTGTCGATTCTTGATTTTATTTCTTGAACTTTAGGAGTCTTGTTAAGGAAGTCAGGGCCTAATCCAATGTGATGAAGATTTGGGCCTACTTGTTCTACTATTAGGCGTAGGGTCTCTGGCCTAATTCCTAGGTCCTTGATCCACTTTGAGTTGAGTTTTGTGCATGGTGAGAGATAGGGGTTTAGTTTCATTTTGATGCATATGGATTTCCAGTTTCCCCAGCACCACTTGTTTAAGAGGCTATCTTTTCTCTAATGCATGTTTTTGGCATCTTTGTCTAGTATGAGAAAACTGTATTTATGTGGGCTAGTAGTCTCTGTGTCTTCTATTCTGTACCACTAGTCTACATGTCTATTTTGGTGCCAATACCATACTGTTTTTGTTACTATAGTTTTATAGTATAGTTTAAGATCTAGTATTGTGATGCCTCCTGCTTCACTCTTCTTGCTAAGGATTGCTTTGACTATTCTGGGTCTTGTATTTTTCCAAATGAATTTCATGATTGCTTTCTCTATTCCTATGAGGGATGACGTTGGGATTTTAATTGGAATCACATTGAATCTGTATAGTGCTTTTGGTAGTACGGCCATTTTGACGATATTAATTCTGCCTATCCAAGAGCATGAGGGATCTTTCCATCATCTACGGTCTTCTTCAATTTCTTTCTTTAGTGTCCTGTAGTTTTCATTGTAAAGGTCTTTCACTTCTTTTGTTAAATTGACTCCCAAGTATTTGGGCGCGGGGGTAGCTATTGTGAATGGGGTAGTTTCCTAATAGAGGAAAAATTAAGGCCAAACCTTCATCATGTCAGGTTAAGTCCTGGCTTCCTTAACAAGACTCCTAAAGCATAAAGAATCAATAAATGGGATGGATACAAACTAAAAAGCTTCTTGTCAGCAAAAGCAACAATCAATGAGGTGAACAGACAGCCTACATTCTGGGATCAAATTTTTGCCATACACACATCAGAAAGAGCACCAATCTCCAGGATATATAAAGAACTCAAAAAATTGAACATCAAGCCGGGCACGGTGGCGCATGCCTGTAATCCCAGCACTTTGGGAGGCTGAAACAGGAGAATCACGAGTTCAAAGCCAGTCTCAGCAACAGTGAGGCAAGAAGCAACTCAGACCTTGTCTCTACATAAAACACAAAATAGAGCTGGGGATGTGGCTCCGTGTTCGAGTATCCCTGATTTCAATCCCTGGTACCAAAAAACAAAAAAACTGAACACCAAAAGAACAAACAACCCAATTAATATTTAGGCTAAGGAGCTGAACAGACACTTCTCAGAAGACGATATACAATCAATCAACAAACATACGAAATAATGTTCAACATCTCTAGTAATTAGAGAAATGCAAATCAAAACTACTCTTCAGATTTCATCTCACGCCAGTCAGAATGGCAATTATCAAGAATACAAACAACAATACGTGCTGGCGAGGATGTGCAGGAAAAAGCACACTCAAACACTGCTAGCAGACTGCAAACTGGTGCGACCAATCTGGAAAGCAGTATGGAAATTCTTTAGAAAACTTGGAATGAAATCACCTTGACCCAGCTATCCCACTCCTCAGTCTACACGCAAAGGATTTATAAACAGCATACTACAGTGATGCAGCCACTTCAATGTTTATAGCAGCTCAATTCACAATAGCTAAACTGTGAAACCAACCTAGATGCCCTTCTTAATAGATGAATGAATAAACTGTCGTACATATATACACAATGAAATATTATTCAGCAATAAAAGAGAATAAAATTGTGGCATTTGTAGGAAAATGGTTGGAGTTAGAAAATATTGTGCTAAGTGAAGTAAGCCAACGCCAAAAAACCAAAGGCCAAATGTTTTCTCTGATAAATAGAAGCTAATCCATAAGGGTGGGGGACATGGGATGAGTAGAGGAACTTTACATTGGACAAAGGGGAGGGAGGGGTGGGGGGGTTACACGGGGATGGGAAAAACAGTGAAATGAGATGGTTATCGTTACCCTAGGTAGACATATGATTGCACGAATGGTGTGACCCCAAATGGTGTGACCCCACTTTGTGTACAACCAGAGATGTGAAAAATTGTGCTCCATTTGCATACAATGTATCAAAGAATGTTCTGCTGCCATGTATAACTGATGAGAATAAATTTTAAAAAAAGAAACATGATTATGGAAAAATTAAAAAAGGACCAAAGCAATGAATCTGACCTAACTTTGCTATGCACATATATGATTATACCACAGTAAATCTCACCATCATGTACAGCCACAAGACACTAATTTAAAAAAATAACTATAAGTAAATAACAAAAAGATCAATAGAGTAGAGGGAAGGGAATAAGGGTAGGGAGGAGGCGGGGGAAAGAGGAAGTACTGGGGACTAACTTAGAACAGATTATATTCCATGCTTTCATAATTATGTCAAATGAATTCCAATGTTATGTACAACTAAAAAAATTAAAAATTAAAAATTTTTAAAAAGATCACAGCTTCTTTCAGTAATCAATCTCCCCTGGAGTTCACAGCCCACTACACCTCAATGAGGGTTGTCATGACATTATGTTCCAAAGAGCACATCAGAAAGTGAAAAGCTAAACAATAAAATAAGTTACAAACTCAAGTGCCCAAAAAGCCATGCGAGTAGCACCACATCAGGAAGCAGCAAGGAGATGTCAAAAAGGGCAGTAGGGGAGTATTTGGAGAACATCTATTATCTTGCCTAAAGTGGACAGTCATTACTCAGTTCCTGTCTACTGCAGTCACTCAGACTCTGCCAGATATTCCAATTTTTTAAGTTAATCCCAAAATTCAAATATTAAGTAACATTAAATAATTTTTAAAACTATATTTATCAAACAAAATACATTCGTGGCTACATTTGCAAAAAGGTAGCAGGCATTAAAGTTTTCACATTTGTTAACAAAAATTTAAAAGCAATAATGGAAGCAGGAGTTTGAGATAGGCTCTAAATACAGAGTTAGTGATTGTGAGCTTGGAGCAGAGAAACTACTTTAAAACTACTCATATTATTTGCCCAACACTAAATAGCTATGTCAAGTACTCTATAAATGTGTTCAGTTATTGAACTAAGATTATACAAGAAGCATAAACTTGACAGGAATTCACTCCGTATATACAGTTTATCCCTCTCTGCCATCACTTTGTACAAATCCAATACCCAAGTAGCCAATGAGAGCCAAAGAAAGAAAGACAGAAAACTGTAAATGTGAAAACTTAACAGCCAACTTCAGAATAAGCAGGATCCAGCTCTGGCCCAAACAAAACTGTGTAAGAGGAGCCTTTTACACAGTTGTGTTCTGGCCAGAATTTAGCCATTTGCCAGGCACATCTGCCAGATCCACAGATGACAATTCTGTGAGCCACCAAGGGCAACCTGACAGCACCCTCTGCTTTGTCCAAGAGCTATAATACTTGCCGCTAAGAATGAGGAACTGCTACAGAATCAACACTGAGAATACAAAAGGGTCCTAGATGACCACTGAAACACTTCAACTGAAGGCACAAAACGGCCAATATTTTCTCCATTCTATTTTACTTAAAGGGGATGTATTCTCATTTTCTTTACATAAAAGCATGGATAGTCATAGGAAAATAACTGATGAACTGACACACACAATTAATACTAGCCATATTTTTACAGTACTTTTCATGGAGTAGAAAACTACCAGTCTATATGTCCCTTGGTCCCCCAAAATTAATTCTAACCCATAGTCTGTCATTCTCACTCAAGGCTTTCCATCCTTCACTGCCACTGTTCTAACTATATTACAACCTTAGCAACATCAACATCTAACCCATATTTCATTTCCTCCTCAATTCCCAGCTTTCATCCTCAACTCCTTTGATATTAGACCCAAGTGGCTGATTTCCAAATAAAGCCATAAGCCTCATGTATCTCCTGAATTTCAGTGCCACATTACCATAATAAAAAGAAAACTGTATCTTTCAATAACTAAAATGAAAGCACTGGTCCACGCTTTAAATAGACTAAGGATTTCCTTAATATCTTTATATATAAAAGAATAAAATAAATCCATGTGGAATTCATTTTGCTTTTAAGTTAATTACAATGTTTGACATGACAGCTCTTCTTGCTTCTTCCTTTCCGTAAAAATGTCTTATGTTCTCTAAACTCTTTACTTTTAAGACAGACCTACTTTCCTTTTTGCATTTTATATACCAAATACTTCTAATTTTACAGTAGGGCTTTCTATAGTTCCCATATTCTGATCATTAATCAACATAGAGTGAATTTTGAAAGAATCAAGTCTGCTCCAAAAAAAAAGGCCACATAAAAAGACTGTTCACCTTAAAGTGAGGGGGGGGTAGAATAAAAGGGAAGTGAATATTCAGTCAAATGAAAAGATTTGCAAAGAGCTTGGGTTTCCGGCCTTAAGCCTAGACTACTAAGGGTTTCAGATTAATGGAGTCCCTGGTCTCAGACAGCAGTAATTCCAATCCTCTTAGAATAAAAAAAAAAAAAATTCTCCACTTAAATCTGGAAATTTTCCACAAATTAAAATCAAGCTAAACATACAAGTAAGATCATCATGCATACAGGGAGGCAAGCCAAACATGGAGAAAGCTAGCAGAAACAACTAATAAATCTTGTAGTCCACCCCTTCCTAGAAGGACTGCTGATACTGAACTGTCAGACAGAATATAAAAATGAATTATAAAGAATATAAAAATGTTTGAAGAAATAAAAATTGGAATCACACAGACAAGTAAGCAAAAAAAACAAATTTGGAGTGACCAGTTCAATTGGAAAAAGGGGTTGACTTTGAGAAAAGAAACACAGCATTATTAAACTAAAAACTCAACAAAATGGTTAAGCAAGAGAAGCAATTAATCAGAAAATAAAATTAAGGTATTGACACAGTGGGTACAGAAAGACAATGAGATAGAAAGCTGCAAGGTAAATTAAGCTACACTAAGGATAGAACATCTAAAATTCTAAGACATAATCTAATCAGAGCCCTAGGAGGGATGTTAAGATGTAAAAATTTTTTTAAAAAATCAATAAGGGAAAAGATTAGTAAAATTACTTACATTCAAATCAAAAGCTTTTTTCATTAAAAGAATAAATAAGACCAAAAAAACAGAATAGCCTCAACTAGAGCAAATAATTCAACAAATATAACTGGCACAGTTTTGGTACCCAGAATACACCAAAAAATTCCCAATCAGAAAAAGTCAAGGGCTGGAGTTGTGGCTCAGCGGTAGAGCACTTGCCTAGCATGTGTGAGGCACTGGATTTGATTCTCAGCACCACATAAAAAATAAACAAAATAAAGGCATTGTGTCTATCTATAATAAAAATATTTTTAAAAAAAGAAAAAGTGAAATAATCTTAATAAGAAAAAAGACACTTCACACAAACAGAAACAGATAGTCAATAAAGACATGAAAAGATACTAAATCATTTGTGATCAGAGAAATGCAAATTAACCCAAAGTACTTGATAGATATAAGACTGACAAGCAATAAGGTAAATATTAAGTGCAGAAGAGAATGATATAGATGAGGAAGCTTTTAGAGCTATGGAAATTTTGAAACTGCACTATCAATGATTGCACAAAAATAACTGAATAATATACTCAAGATGAGTGAATTCTGTATTATGCAAATTATATCTTTTTTATTTTTAAATATATTTATTCTAATTAGGTATACATGACAGCAGAATCCATTCATTGTACACAAATGGAGCACAACTTTTCATTTTTCTGGTTGTAAACAATGTAGAGTCACACCATAGGTGCAGTCATATATGTACCTAGGGCACTGATGTCCATCTCATTTCACCAGCTTTCCTGCCCGCATGTCCCCTCCCCTCGCAAATTACATCCAATAAAGATGTCTTTAAAATGCACATACACTGGGTGCTCAGAAGTACAGCACTTGCCTAGCATGTTAAGTCCTGGGTTCAATACCCAGCCCGGGAGGTGGGGGGAGTGGGGAGCATCTCTCTGGAAAACAATCCAATAGTATCTGGTGAACTTAAATACACGTATAAGCCAGTGTTTCCATTCCTAAGTAAATGCCTTAGAAAAACTTTTCTACAGGTATACCAGTAATGTATTCACAGCAAATACATTCATGATTCTAACTGAGCTTCCAGAACTGATAGAACATTCTGAATGCAACATCAGTTAGCACTGTCATCATCTCCCCTGGCATAATTCAGGGTCACATAGGCTAAGATTTCACTCACTAAAAAGTAGCCATAATATGCTAGCAGATAAGGCATACTTCACTTAATTAAAATCTGAAAGTCACAATTCCACCAGCCAATAGTGTTCTCTTCTGTACCAAAACATGTCTAGGATGATAATATATTTGCCTTGCATGTGTAATTTACAGAGTTAGTGTTCTGCCTTCAAGTTTTTTATCTCAGGATAAATGGTATCATAACATGATAAATACATAAAAAAGAAAGGGAACTTTCCTGATTTTTACTGAAACAATTTAAACTGTTTTATGTTATGTGGAAACTCACAGCCTTAGATTAATTTCTTGTCCAAGAGCACCATCTGGTGGATGAAGGCATTTAAGTTATCCCATCATAGAGGAAAATAATTGTTATCTACAGGCTAGATGTCATCAAGACCAAAATCTTCATATGAAAAGATACCCATACCTCAGCCAGCATATTTATTATAAAGAGGATCTTTATAAAATTATAATACAAAGAAATGTGAAACTTACAAAAAATTTCACTATCAAAGTTGAGTTCGCCTTAAAGAAATGTTGCCTATCACAAAAAAAAACCAAACATTTTTCAGCTGGGTGGAACCTCAGAGAGTAGCTAATTCAATCTTGCCACTTTACAGAGGAAGACTGAGGCACAGACAGCATTGTTCTGATGCAAATAAGTAGGTCAAATTAAAGGTCAGTCAGTGTCTATGGCCTGCTGCTACTCTGTCAGGTTAGCAGTGATCTGGTCACCCCACTATGTATGTATACACTATTCCAGACTCCATGCTTATGGACACAGACAAACTATCATACTCTCCCTGCCTACACCTCGACCTATATCCCTCTTCATGGTATACGTCTGTGCTTCCCTCCACCAGTAAAAACCATCCTAACACCAATGACAACAAAACAAGATCAACTTTCAATCATCACATTGAAGAATGGTTATCAAGGGAAGGTATTCACAATGTGTTCAAATGAAAAGGAGAAACAGAAAAAAACCTACCCTCATCTGTTTTGAAAAATATAATTACGAGCTAAATCAGCCAAATTATATTGTTTCATTGGTGCATACACTAGTATGTAACAACAAATCCCACCATTATGTACAACTATAATACAATTGAATATGTGGGAAATAATTTTTTAAAAAAATTACAGTCAGGCACAGTCCCATACACCTGTAATCTCAAACACTCAGGAGGCTGAGTCAGAAGAATCATCAAGTTCAAAGCAAGTTCAAGGCAAGGACTTCACTGATGAGGTCCTAAGCAAATTAGTAAAACCTCGTCTCAAAATGAAAAGTTAAAGGGGCTAGAGATGTAGCTCATTGGCAAAACGTCCTTCAGTTCAATGTCTAGTACCAAATAAAAATTTTTTTGAATTCAATTATAGACCATGGGTTCACAGAAAAACCACTGGGAAGAAATGTACAAAAGATTCTGACAATTGTCTCTGAATGCCTCCATGAGTGATTCTGAGTTGTCTCCTAATGCCTCCATGAGTGATTTTAGTTTCTTCTCTAATATAATGCTTTCCAATTTTTTAATATCAACTATTTACACTAACAAAGGCAATTTTTCTTTAAAAAATTGAGATATATATATGTATACACACACACACACACACACACACACAAATAGACTGAAAAAAATACCAAAACTGGGAAACAAGAGAACCTCACCCACCATTCAACCAGCTCAATAGCAAAAAAAAAAAAAAAAGCACAAAAAAAGAGACAAAAAGAAAAAAAAATATTCCAAATATTCCCCCTAAACTCTCAAAGAAAAATACACAGTATAAGACAATTAAGTTTTCATCTTAAGATCTGACACAATATTTTTTTAATTTTCTGTAACTTATCCATTAATAAATTACCTCAAAATGACATAAGCAATAAGCTAGCAAATCATTATTAAAGGAAAATACTGGAAATACAATTTCTTTAAAATATTGTATATATTTTAAAATGCAGAGACATGAGTTCATATTTAAAAATGTTCTGCTTATACAATTTTGCCTGATTTATCTGACAGAATACATGACATTATGCCTCCAAACCACCAGCAAAGAACTCCATGACTTTCAGTTTGAGAACCACTATCTTCAAATGAGACTAGATCTTTGCGTAAGATAACAGGAAGCACAGTTACCTGAAGTCCACAAAAGATGCTAGAACACCTTTTTGTTTTTGTTTTTGTTTGCTTTCGTTTTTGTTTCTGTTACTGGGGACTGAACTCAGGGGCACTCAACCACTGAGCCACATCTCGAGCCCTATTTTATATTTTATTTAGAGACAGGGTCTCACTGAGTTGTTTAGTGCCTCACCATTGCTGAGGCTGGCTTTGAACTCACAATCCTACTGTCTCAGCCTCCCAGGCCACTGGGATTATAGGCGTGCACCACTGCACCCAGCCTAGAACACCATTCTTACCTCACACTCTTTGCATTATCTATGTAGAGTGAGTTCAGAGATATCTTTTGCTAACTCTCATGGCAGCTATTTTCAAAGTTATCTGGGTAACATGTGCACAATACACAAATCCTATCAGATGATCTATGACATCAGAACTACTTCCAAAATTATACCATGACATTATTGTTTGCCTTTTTACACCTATTCTTGCACAAGTGTAAGTGGCATTTCCAGAGGCTACATAATGTGTGACATCACAACAAACTAAAAGCAAAAACAAGCTGGACATGACAGCACCCACCAGTAATCCTAGTTACTCCAGAGACTGAGGTGGGAAGATCTCAAATTCAAGGCCTCTGAGCAATTTAGTGAGACTCGGTCTCAAAATAAAATTTCAAAAGGACTGGTATGTAGCTCAGCATTAGAGCATTTGGCCTAACAATGCACAAGACCATGAGACTTATTAAAAAAAAGAGAGAGAAAAGCACATGTAAGAATCCAGCAGTCACTAGGTGCAGTTGAGTATACCTATAATCCCAGCAGCTTGGGAGGCTGAGGCAGGAGGATCATGAGTTCAAAACCAGCCTCAGCAACTTAGTGAGGTCCTAGGTAACTCATTAAGACCCTGTCTCTAGGAATGGGGTTGTGGCTCAGAGATTAAGCCCCTCTGGGTTCAATCCCCAGTACCAAAAGAAAAAACTTTTTTAAAAAATCCAGCAGTCTACGAACCTAAATATAAAATAATGACTCTTCTTAATTATTTTGTCTTAGAAAATAGTCATCTTTCATAAAAATGTTAATGTTACTATTTAATGGGTTTTTAAAGAATCTAATGTTAAAATAGTTTTGCTTTTAATTTCTAATATAATAAATAATAATCTGCTTAAGCCAGACATGGCACACACTTGTAATCCCTGCAGCTCAGGAGGCTGAGACAGGAGGATCGCAAGTTAGAAGCCAGCCTCAACAACTGACCAAGGCCCTCAGGAACTCAGCAAGACTCTCTCTAGTAAAATACAAAAGGGGGGGGGGGGAGGGGCTGAGGAAATGGCTCAGTAGTTAAGCAATCCAAAAAAAAAAAAAAAAAAGAATAATGTACTTATCAAAAGCTCTTTGAGGTTCACAACATTTACTAAGCATATAATGAGATCCTGAGACAAAGTTTGAGAACCTCTGTCTCAGGGCACTAGTGCTCAAAAAAAAACATAAAAAGAAGAAAGTTACTTGGACCCCTTCCTCATTCTCCTCATTCAAAACTCCTTTCCAATTCTTCTGCTGCACGCAGTCCATCTAAAAGTCTTTTATCAGATCATACTGCTAAAATGACTCCAATTCTATCACTTGCGAACTACAATAATTTCAAAAAGTTCTTTAAGACTT
>CM053399.1:128360935-128408980 GCA_028644305.1 Xerus rutilus | reverse complement strand
AAAAAAAAAAAAAAAGACTTATAGAAACAACCAAAAACATTCAGGAAACTCCGCTAAATAATCCTAGGCTAATTTTTCCATTGCCATGCACTAATCAATTCTACAATTATTTAGGTACATTTTTGGTAGCACACACTATGTTAGGGCCTAGGACTAGAGAGTATATAAGAAATGATGGACTTACTGGACTCAGAGTCTGCTGCAGAAGAAAAGAGTCACATAGGTAGATATAGGCATACTTCATTTTCTGTCTTCATTTTACAAATACTTTCTGTAATAAATTTTTTATCTAAAATCCACTGCCCAATCAAAAACTCTCTGTGATAATGTTCACCAACAAAATCATTTCCGTTGTATACAACTCTCAGTATAGAATTAGATCTGTATCTCAGACCTATTTTCCCAAAAGGATTATGTCCCCTGCCTTTATTAGATGTATTGGGCATTAATGCTACCTTCTTCCCATCGTTATTGGTGAAGATGTTTCCTAAAAACATGAGGGGAGCGTGAGCATTAGAGACAAAGAAAGGGTAGGAAGTAATGATGCAAACTGAAGGAAGGAAGTACACAGGAAGCAGGATCTGGACACGCTCCGTCTTTTCAATAGAGCAGAGCTGATCTGGAAAACTTCACTGCATTACTTGAGTCAACACTTTTGGAAAAACTAGAGAAATTCCCAGTGCAGAGGACTGATAGCCACTCTCAGTGCAGGAGACCACTGTATACCAGGCTGGCAATGGAGAGGAAGATAGACACCCTTTGAGATCTAGAGTAGCAGTAATGGGCAAGGAGCACAATTCAGTGAAGGAGCCAAGTTACAAATCAAGGGCAAAATGATCTGGCGGAGCCTACAACAGTGAAAGATGGCCAAAGCTGAAGATCATGGGTGAGGCAGCTGCCCTTCACAGTGAGTGCAATTATCTTCCTCCAGTGAACTGCAGAAAACTGATGAAAGATGGTTACCTTCAAAGGAATTCTCAATCTTAATGAAAATGCCATCTTAAAATTTTATTTCTGAAGAAAAGAAAAAAGTATCTGGACAATTAGCATCCAAAGAGCACTTAGGTTGCTCTGTGGGGATTCTGACAATGAGGATAAGCTAAATTCATGGTGTAAAATATTGGCTCAAAGGGGCTATTGAAGACTGTGCTGCCTGTCATGGTATGAGACATTTGAATCAGACAGCCTGGGTGACAGAAGAGAGTGATGAAGATTAGAGTAACAGCTATCTGCCAACACTCAGCAAAGGGAAAATCTTGCAAAGAAGACTCTTCTGAACACAGAAAATATATTTAAAGATGCGTCTATCTTTATCAATTATGAAGATAAGAGGCTACTTCAGCAAAGCATGTGAAACTTCCATTTTAAACCTTGAATTTAATGAAGCATTATGATCATTAGGAGGATCACCATTATACTATGAGCTACTACTAGAAATGCAGGCGAAAATAGCAGAGAACACGAGCCTGAACAACTTACTTTGTCACTGCAATAACAAAGGTAATGCTGACGCCTATTCTTAGCTCTCACAGAAGAAAGCAGACTCTGCCTTCAAAGGTTGATGGAGGTATATATAGCTACTGGTCATCTCAGAAATCTTCTCTACAGAATCTGCTGACTGTTGTAGCCTTAAACCAAATCTTACCATCCCACAGTTTCTGGACTTTTTTTTCTCTGTGTCCTCCTTTTCTCTCTGTGGTCTTTGTATGTTTGTTTTGTTTCATAAAGAAGCTCCCATACATTTGGGGATAACTTCTTACATGTACAATTAGCAAAAGCTACTTAAATTCTTTATCTGTGGCCCTTAGTGAAACAAATATACATATACAAAAAAAAAAAATTGAGATCTTGAGTTTGTTATGCTTAGGGTACTATTGCCAAAGAATCATCTAGGGGCCCCCAGGACCACAAGCAACTCTAAAAACTTTTTTAACTACATAAATTTCCTGAAAACCCCAAACACTCCAATTTCATTGCTGTAACTAACCAATGTATTCAATTTATATTAATATGATTCTCCTGAGAACATTCAGAATTTTAATTATATCTCATCTATTTCAAAAAAGGGTTTGCATATTCTTCCCCAATAACAAATATTTGTGTCTCTAAGAGGCTAGCAAACTTTCTGCAAAGGTCCAGAGAGTAGATATTTTGGGCCTTGAAGATCATAGGATTTCTGTCATAATTATTCAAAAAACAATGAAATATAATATGTAAGTAAGCAAGCAAAGTTGTGCTCCAGTAAAGCTTTATTACAAAAACTCTGCTTTGCATCATATACTCAAGGGCTAGGTTTTGTCACCTATGTCTTTGATGGTCTTGGTATTTCGATTCAAAAATAACAACTTGTTTAAATTTTGTTATTTCACCATGCCCAAGCTGTTCACTGAGATTTTTTTAGTAGAACCGAAGGAAATCAAGATGTAAAATCAGCAGAATAAAAGAGGTAGCAAGTCTAAGCCCTGGGATTTCTAGGCCTCTCTCTCCTTCCTATCAAGGATGTCTATTCTGAACTACTGCTTCATGAACACTCTTACCCCTAATTCCTACATTGTACCCAGATCTGGTACCTTTTTTGCCCCTTAAAAGATCTGCAGGGTGCTAAGAAATAGCAGCCTTGGAACACAGCAGGGAGGGCCACTGTGATGCCATGGGTCAGACACAAAGCCCAAGCCCACACTCCTATGGGCCTCAAGCAGTCCCTTTCTTCCTTATCCCCAACCACTATATCAGGTCTGTCCCAATTTCCTTAAGCCCCTGCTCAGCCAACAGCCTCTAATTTCAGCAAAAATATTGAAACTTCCAAGTGTGATCTTGCCCTCAAATTTACCTAGGTCCTATTATCATCCTCCTTCTCTCTGTTTTCAATCATCTAAGACAAGCTGAGATGTCCTTCCTTCTCCAGAATGTCTTGCAATATCAGTCTGCCCTACATGCTTCTCCTCCAGGCTCCACAGAACTCCACACTTGGCTCTACAGCCAAACTCATTCATTACACCTATTGTCCTTTTGCCCCTCTAAGTCTCTAAACTACCTGGGATCCAGGATCCTTATCCATCTTCATACACTGAATAAACTCTCTTATATCACCACATCCTCTCCAAGAATCCCCACTCCCACCAAAGAGGGAGGGCTATGGTTTCCCAAAGAGTAAGACTGCAGAGAAATCACCAGAACAAGAAATCAAGGGGAAACTGAACTATGCTTTGATGACTCTGTAATTCCATTCAAAATAATGCCCTGAACCAGAAAAACTAGTTCATAGCACAATTTAAATATTGCACTGAAAAGCTAAACAATGTAAAGATAGAACAGTCAACAGAAAAACAAAACATGGGCTTCTTCATTGCACACCCATTATGATAATTTCAAACATTCCTAACAGTTATTAGTATCATACTCACTCTTCATCATTTCTTTTAATACAATATTTCTTTTGTTATTCTCCATCTACCCCAAGGGGGCAAATACAGCTCCTCTTTTTACATTTCAATTTTAAGAGTCTTGAGTGTGATAGGTTTTGTCTATCAGTAGTAGTTTAAAACACTTCTCTCATGTCTTTCTTTATATACAGAAGCACTTAAAATGTCAACCCAGCTCAGGAGCTGCTAAATGCCCCCTCAGAGACTGCAGAAATCCTATAAAATACTATACCTTATAGATCCTACCATAGTGACAAACTACAAATTTTGAAGCCTATAAATTATGAGGATGTTTCAAAACTGCATGTTTACAAAAACCACTGGATTCTGTTCATTGTATTTTAATAACAGAAGTTACTCAAACAGTAGTCTAAAGTCAATGTTCCCTTGAAGCAATGCCAATGAGTAACTGGTTTTCAAACATCAGCAGTATGTTGATAAACAGAACAAACCAAAGTCCGTCAAACTCATCACTGTAGTCAAAGATTATGCTATTTCACTATCAAATACAGAGTTAGTGTGGGACATTTTATGTCAATTGTTATGAAAATGGTCCCAAATATGCTGCTTTTCTTCATTACATATGAAAAAAGAAAGGAATAAAGTGGTTAGGGACCCCAAGCACAGGAGGTTTAAAAAAACAAAACCTAGAAGTTTAATCTTATTTTAGAGCACTCAGATATGCAACTTCCCAGGGCCAAATTTAGATGATCCCATAGCTCAGCTTTCTTCTGAGGCCTGAACACTTTCCAGGATAACACAGGGAAGAAACCATAGAGAAGGTACAAAATAGACTGTTAGCTCAGGGTCAGCATATAGCTGACAAATACCTCATTTGACATATTCCCACAAGTATGAGATTGACAATGCATAACTGCTTCTTTAAAACTGGTGTAGGGCTGGGCACAGTGGCACACGCCTGTAATCCCAACACTTTGGGAGGCTGAGACAGGAGAATCGCGAGTTCAAAGCCAGCCTCAGCAATGGCAAGGCGCTAAGCAACTCAGTAAAACCCTGTCTCTAAATGAAAATCACAAAATAGGGCTGGGGATGTGGGTCAGTGGTCGAGTACCCCTGAGATCAATCTCTGGTATCAAAAAAAAAAAAAAAAGACCGATGTAGGGGATAAAAGCATGCAGAAGCACTTCTATTACCTTTGTAACTTCAGAAAAGTAATTTAACCTCTTTAGGTACCAAGTTTCATCAAGGATAAAATGCCAGCAATGTTTACTCTGCCTCATTCATCCTACTAGAAATCCCACAAAGGCTAGTTTAATAAGACAAGGTACCCTACTCTGTAAGGTATCATTTAACACACAAAGTTATAATTTGAAACTGGTAATCTAGGGTTTTGAATATAAAGCTAAATGTAAAAGTTGGTGATATGGTTGGTGCTAACACAAACAGAAACAGTCCTGTGAATGACATAACCTAAAAATAAAAGACCCACATAAATATTTCCAACAGGCCCACCCCCATTTGCCCACACCCTTTTATCAAGGATGCTTCCTTCATGTCTCCTTGTTAGCATGTCCTTCCAGAATTCAAGCACTAAAAGCCACACTTTGGCTCTTACTTGTGCTCCCACCTTTACCATGTGTGCACAAAACTTGTCCCTGCCTATGGGCAACAAATACATACTCATTTACCCAAACATTAGTTTCAATAACACGTTAAACCTGTAAGAGATATATTATCACTAAAGAATAAATGAGGCAGGCAGTGGTGGAGCACACCTGTAATCCCAGCGGCTCAGAAGGCTGAGACGAAAGAATGGTGAGTTCAAAGCGAGCCTTAGCAATGGTGAGGTGCTAAGCAACCTAGTAAGACAACCTTATCTCTAAATAAAATACAAAATAGGGCTGGGGATATGGCTCAGTGGTCAAGTGCCCCTGAGTTCAGTCCCTGTACCCAAAAAATAAAAGAATTAATGAGTAAAAAATACAACTGGAACTAAAATACAAAAAAGAAAAAAAAGGCATAATTTGAAACTGGTAGAATACACATGATAGCGTTGGAATAAGCTGAAATGGGCCTTCTGGAAAATAATGTTAGAAACATTTTAAAAGTCAAAAAACTGCTAAAATCATCATGGCTCTTCAATGGGTAACATACATATACAAACACATGCATGTATGTACACATACATTCATATAAAAGGCCACAAGAGAAATCACAAAAAAAGCATTTCTTGTATGTTTGATAAGCTTATCATCAATTTTTACTTTCTTCATATTTTCCATATATTCCAATTTTCCTTCATGAGTGTCAATAACTTTAATAAACAATAAATTCTCAACATAAGGGTTACCTACACTAATGAAAATCCAGAAAGGTAAGGAAGATGGGCTACTTTTTCTTTTATTTTTAATATTTTAAACATATACATATTTAAAATACTATATATCCATCATCTAGCTTCAACTACAAATATTCTGTCAATCTTCTATATCCATCCCATTTTATTTTCAAAAGTATTTTAAAAACAAATCCAAGTCAAGTGCAGTAGTTCACGCCTACAATTCCAGCGGCTCGGGAGGCTGAGGCAGGAGAATCACAAGTTCAAAACCAGCCTCAGCAACTTAGCAAACCCTTGTCTCAAAATGAGATGAAAAACAAGAAGAAAAAAAAGACTAGGAATGTACCTCAGTGCTCAAGCACCCCTGTGTTCAGTCCTGGTATGCAAAAAAAATAAATAAAAACAAACAAACAAACAAACACAAGACCTCGTGTTATTTCAGCTTATGTACATTTCAATGTGGTACCTTTATTTGGTAAGTTTAAAAAAATTACATAGCCATCATGCCATCATTACATCTAACATGACAAGAGTAAGTCTACAGTGTTATCTAAAAATTCAGTTCACCCTCAAAAAAAACAATGGCCGAAGCCGGGCACGGGGCTCAAGCCTGTAATCCCAGCACTTAGGGAGGCTGAGACAGGAGAATCATGCATTCAAAGCCAGCCTCAGCAATGGCGAGGTGCTAAGCAAGCAACTCAGTGAGACCCTGTCTCCACATAAAACACAAAATAGGGCTGGGGATGTGGCTCAGTGGTTGAGTGCCCCTGAGTTTGATCCCCAGTACCAAAAAAAAAAAAAAAACAATGGCCAGACATGGTGGCACGTACCCATAGCCTTGGCAACTTAGCAGGTCACTGTCTCAAAAAAATTAAAAAGGCAGAGGATCAAGCTCATTAGCATACAAGCCCTGGATTCAAACTTCAGAACCAAAAAAAAAAAAAAAGAAAGAAAGGCATTTTCAGCCAGGCAACAGCCAACATGGGCAACTTAGTGAGACCCTGAGGCAAAAAATTTTTTTAAAAAAGGGCTGGGGACATAGCTCAGTGGTAAAGCAACCTTGGATTCAGTCCTCAGTACTACTTTAAAAAAAAAAAAAAAGATTGGTTTTCTCAGTAACAGTATTCATAAAATCTATATAAAAAACTTGAAACTGTGCTACCACCTCACATCCAGAATATACAAAGAACTATAGATCAAAAAGAAAAGCACCACAAAAAAGAAAAAAAAATTGTACAAGAAGCTTGAACAAGGACTTCTCTAAAGGGGAAATCCAAACAGTCAATGAATATAAGAAAAATATAATGCAATTAAAAGTACAAGATACCATACATTGCTGGTGGAACTGCAAATTGATACAATCAATCTGGAAAGCAGTATGGAGATTGCTTAGAAAACTTGGAATGGAACCACCATTTGAGCCTGCTATCCCACTCCTAGGTCTATACCCAGAAGACTTAAAAACAGCGTACTACAGTGCTGCACCCACTTCAATGTTTATAGCAGCTCAATTCACAATTGCTAAACTGTGAACCAACCAAGATGCCCTTTGATAGATGACTGGATAAAGAAACTGTGGTATATATACACAATGGAATATTACTCAGCAATAAGAGAGAATAAAATTATGGCATTTGCAGGTAAATGGATGGGGTTGGAGAATATCATGCTAAGTGAAATAAGCCAATCTCAGAAAACCAAATGCCGAATGTACTCGTTGATAAGTGGATGCTGATCTGTAATGTGGGGAAGTACATGGGAACAATGGTGGATCTCTGTTCACGGGGGTGTAAGGGGGGAGGGGGCATGGGGACAGTAAAGGTGGTGGAATATGATGGTCATCATAGCCCTAACTTTATGTATGACTGCATATATGTTGTGATTCTATACAACTTACAACTAGAGAATTGATATGTTATCCTCTATGTACAATGAATCAAATTGCACTCTGTTAACATGTAAGCCTAAACAGAACAAATAAATAAAATATGAAAAAAAAAGTACAAGATACTACTGCACACACCAATAGAATGGCTACAAATCAAAAGACTAACAACACTAAGTGTTAGAATGTGAAGCAATGGAAACTCACAAACATTACTGCAGGAAGGTGTAAACTTGAAAAAAGTTTTCTTCCAAAGCCACCAAAGGAATACCCTATGACCACTCCCTACAGATACACTGAATAGAAATCTATTCTACGCCCTGGGAAACATACACAGAACCTTCATAAAAGTTTTGTGCTTGTGGGGATAGGAAGGACAGTAGAAAGAGACAGACATTATTACCCTATATACATGTATGATTACACTAGTGGAGTGACTCTGAACTATGTACAGCCAGAGGAATGAAAAGTTATGCTCCATTTGTGTACAATATGTCAAAATGCATTCTACTATAAAATAAATTAAAAATAAATTTTTTAAAAAACTGTGTGCATAAAAGTCAATCATAATCTGAGCTACATCCACAGCTCTTGTCTTTTATGACAATCTTGCTAAGTTACTGAGATTGGCTTGGAATTTACAGTGCTCATGCCTCAACCTCCCAAGTTGCTAGGATTCCAGGCATATTCAACCATACCTGTCTATTTTCCCCCCCACTTTGGTACCAGGGTTTGAACTCAGGGGTACTCAACCACTGAGCCACATTCCCGGCTCTATTTTGTGTTTTATGTAGAAACAGGGTCTCACTGAGTTGCTTAGCATATTGCTGGGGCTGGCTTTGAACTCGCGGTTCTCCTGTCTCAGCCTCCTAAAGTGCTGGGATTACAGGCGTGCGCCACCATACCCAGCTCATACCTGTCTATTTATTATTTCTCAAGAAACTTCAGAAATCTATTCTATACCATGGGAAACCTGTACAGAACATTCATAGAAGTTTTGTGCATAAAAATCAAAACTAAAAGCAACCAAAATGACTACTAACAGAACAAAGTGTAGTGTGAACAAAGTGTAGTGTGTATTCATATAATCCAATGACAAAAAGACAAGAAAAAAAAAACCAAAACTACCCACAATACAGAAGTGCAGAAATATAAAAAGGTGTGAAATAAGACAGACATAAAAGAATATATACTATATAATTCTAGTTATATAAAATCATGAACAGGCCACAATGAGCTGTACTGTTAAGAAAAATTATTACTATGAAGTCAGAATAGTAGTTACCTTTGGAGGAAAAGGAGAGCCTATGGTAGGTAATGGGGCATGTCGATAATTTTAGTGTGTCAATATTTTTTCATTCGTGTCAGAAGTGATAGCTACATGGATGTTCTCTGCAATAATTCATGAAGTTCTAAGTTTAATGTTTGTAATAGCCAGCTTTTCATCATTGTGACAAAGTACCTGAGAAAACTTAAAGGAGGAAAGATTAAATTTAGCTCACAGTTTCCAAGGTTTCAACACACGGTCATCTGGCTACAAGGCAGAAATAGCAAAAGAGCAAGGCAAAGAGAAGCTGCTCACCTCACAGCAGCCAGAAAGCATAAAGAACGGGAAGAAGGGGATGTGGGGAGGAAGTAAGGTGGGAAAGAGGAGGGAAGAGTTATCACCCTTCTAGGGCATGACCTTAGTGATGTACTTCCTCCAACTAGGCCCCATCTCCTACAGTTTATACCACCTCTCAATAGTATATTCATATACAAATCTATCAATGAATTGATAGATGTAGTCAAAGCCCTCATGATCCAAGCACTTCCCAAAGCCCCACCTCTGAATATGCCCACATTAGGGACCAAGCATTCAACACATCAGCCTCTGGGGGACATTCCAGATTCAAATAACAATGTTTTATGTGCTTTCTAGCTTATCTTTTGAAAATAAAAAGGTTTTAAAATTAGCAGTACATAGTGGTGCACACTGTAATCCAAGACTTGGGAAGGTGAGGCAGGAGATTACAACTGGGCAACTCAGCAAGACTGTCTCAAAATAAAAAACTGGGGGAAAGGGGGCAGGAGTAAATAGGGATGTAGCTCAGTAGTAGGGTTCTCCTGGGTTCCATTCCCAGTAGTGGAAAAAAAAATTCATATAATAATGGAGGTAAGTCACAAATTATTAAGACATGCCAAATCTAACAGGTGCAAGAAAGTCTGTTGGGATACCTAAGTGTCACTGATAAATCACTCATTAATTGTAAAGTGGAATCATTGACTATATCCATTATATTGGGTAAGAAACATTTACAAATAACATTATTGGGATATTAGAAACACATAAATATATCCTGTATATAAGGTGCTATATATATAAATGTCAAGTTGTCTTATAATTAAAAGACAGATGCTGATCAACTTAAGGCATCACTGTTATAATGCCTGCAACTAACTTTTAAATGCTACAGCAAAGAGAAAAGCATAAAGAAACTGAGACAAAGAAAGAGAGAGAAACATAAAGCAAAAGTAGCAAAATGTCAACACCTGGAGAATCTAGGTGAAGAGTATCTAGCTTTGTGTTGCACTGTTTCCATCTTTTGGTAGGTAAGGTATTTCAAAATAAAACAAAAAGATAGAGATAGTGGGAAAAATTTCAAAAAGAAAATAATAATACACATTTTAAAATTATCAGGAGGAGGCAAAAAGGATTGGATCCTATAGAATGGATTATGCCCTTGTAAAAATGGCTAGAAAGACTGTAGTACATACACTTAAAAAAAAATCATACAATTAATTTTTGATAAAAAATAATATAAGCCTATTCAAATGTAACTTTTGGATGATTAGAAAGTTCTAGAAGAATATATCTAAAATCCTATTTTTGCTTTAAGGTAATAGTAAGATAATATTCCCTATTTTCTGAACATTTTTATAATGTCCTTGTCATTAAATTTTTTTCATGTGTACATCAGCCAGATAAACATACAATATGTTACTTTCAATAATCTCAGGTATTACAATAAGCTGGCCTCAATTTGAAAATGACCAGCTGCAAAAATCCTACTGATGAGTATTTCCTCATATACTTTGAGGAATTATAGATCACCCAAAATTACAACAAATGGCTACTTCTTTTTTTTTTCTTAAATATTTTTAAATTATACATGGACACAGTGTCTATATTTTGTTTACTTATTTTTATGTGGTGCTGAGGATCCAACCAAGTGCCTCACACATGCAAGGCAAGTGCTCTGCCAGTAAGCTACAACCTCGGCCCAAATGACTACTTCTTAGCTACCTCAAATGGTAAAACAGCATCACCAAATGATCCTTCACAATACCTACTACAAACATATATATACCTCATCATATATGCTCCCATTAATATCTGCGCCATAGATAGGTGCCACAAAAGTTAAGTTCTTCCAGTATTTGCGCTCCAGATCTTCATAATCCAAATATCTTGGAGTACAATATCTGTAAACATAAAAGAAAATTGTAAGGGTTTTCACACTCACCTACATAGAAACAAATACTTTCTAAACAAAATCCTACCAAAATAGACACCCATGTGGTCAAATCTAACAAACATACAAATGTATGCCACAGAATACTCTCAATATTCCTAAATAACTCTATATGCTTACTTCATAGTCTTTATTAGTAAGAATACTTTCATTAAAGTATCAATAATAGTTCAAAGCCAGCCTCAGCAACGGCGAGGTGCTAAGCAACTCAGTGAGACGCTGTCTCTACATAAAACACAAAATAGGGCTGAGGATGTGGTTCAGTGGTCGAGTGCCCCTGAGTTTAATCTCTAGTACAAAAAAAAAAAAAGTATCAATAATAGAAAGAAAATATTACTATAAAAACATATTTTGGTTTTCAAAATATTTAACCAATTATACAAGAAAATGTTAAAAAATTATATGAAAGATATAATGCCTACGGAAAAAATGGCAAAGAACAACCTCATTAACAATCCCAAGGAACTTTAAAACTAGAATAAGCCTGGGTACTGTGATGCACACCTGTAATCCCAGAAGCTTGGGAGGCTGAGGCAGGAGGATCCCAAATTCAAAGCCAGGCTCAGCAACTTAACGAGGCCCTAAACAACTTAGTGAGATCCTATCTCTAAATAAATAAAAGGGAGTCTGGGGTTGTGGCTCAGTGGTTAAGCATCCCTGGGTTTGATCTCTGGTACCAAAAAAAAACTAGAATACAATACTCTTCAGATATTAGATGGGCAATGCTTAAAATATTGATGGTAGGGGGAAAATGAGACCTCTTAACACACCTGAAGTGCGAGTATATATTGGCATAACCTTTCCAGAATATAATTTTTCAGCAATAATATCAAAAATCAAAAAATATATGCCAGGCTGGGCTTGTGGCTCAGTGGTAGAGTGCTTGCCTAGTATGTGTGAGGCACTGGGTTCAATTCTCAGAACCACATATAAATAAAGTACATTGACAACTAAAATATACATATATATATACACACACATACACATACATACCATTTACCTTAAAATCCAACTCTAGAAATACACCCTAACACAGAGGTGCATGTACAGGAGATCATCCAGGATGTTTGCTTCAACATTAACTGAAAATACTACTAGCTAACATCTAGCAACTAATGATTAGTTTTTTAAAAGACTGAACAAAAAGTAGATTTCTATGTACTGAAATTAAAATCTGCTCATAGTGAATAAACCAAGTTACAGATTAGTATGTATACTATGATCCTGTTGGTCTAAAAATAAAAAGTACTAACTGTACATTAAATAGTCATAAAAAATGTATACTAAACCATTAATATTAACGGATCTCTCGCATAGGAATTAAAGAAAAGAACTTACTTCTCTGAATTTTAGCAACAATCTTATCCAAAACCAAAAAAAATTTCCTCAGGAATAAAATCAAAGAAACAAACTGAGAAAATAATAAAAGAAGGTAAAATAGTTGTTTAGCAGTATAAAGTATAAGGAATATTTTATACTGACTACATCAATCAGTATCTATATTCAGTACAACAGAAAACCCAAAGTGGTTAGCTATATAATAGCAAACTACTTAATTTGAAGACCGTTTTGAAACACAGAACAACTGACTGATTTACCCAGAACACTAGAATCTCACTACACAGCCAAAAATAAAAAGGATAGGCATGAAAGCAACTTTACTTTGAAATTATTCCACCACATGTATTCGTAGGTTCCAGATGTACCAGGAATTCTAGACAAGCTAAAAAAGCTAACCAGAGACCAAAATCAGATGATAAAAACAGATGCTCCCCAAAGTAAAGATCACAGGACAGCACAAAAGAGAGAAGGCAGCAGAGACGTCATTTATTAGGACTTCTAGAGAAACCTCTTGGAATTTCAACACTGAAACCCTCAATTGCCTTACGCTATTTAAGTGGACTCACAGAATATATCACTGTATACCCAATCAGGATCAATTTGTTCAAACTTATAACTCTGAAAGAGAAATCTAAAGTTTGATATTCACTATTGAGATCAAATTTTAATATCATTAAATATTTGAAATATATGCTGAATCTAAACTAGAAAAGTGACCGATTCACTTGCCTAATACCTGATTCTAATGAATCCTGGGTACAAACTCCATTCCTAATGTACTCCCAATAACCACAGATATTCTACAAATTCTGTGTCAATTTGCTCAAAACTGATTCATTCACACCTTCTCACCCAGAACTTTTTACTCTCTGTAGCACACTCTTAAGAGTTGAGGCCCAGGACCAAGGTACCTGGTCTGAATCCAGGTTTGGCTATTAAAAACTATATAAAGCAATCAGGCATGGGATACATGCTTGTAATCTCAGTGGTTCAGGACACTAAGACAAGAAGATTACAAGTTTGAGGCCAGCCTGGGTAAACTTAGCAAAACACTGTCTCAAAATAAAATTTTTTAAAAGGCTGGAAATGTATTTCAGTGCTCAATGTAAGAATGCTTGCCTAACAAGTGTGAAGTCCTAGGTTCATTTCCCAGTACTGCAATCAATCAATCAATCAATCAAGCTACATAAACCTGGACAGAGAGTCAGGGAGCTTCATTTTTTTTTGGAACTCAGTTATTCCTCTGTAAAATAGGGATAAAAATCAGTTGACCTGAAGCCGGGCGTGGTGGCACAAGCCTGTAATCCCAGCACTTAGGGAGGCTGAGACAGGAGAATCGTGAGTTCAAAGCCAACCTCAGCAACAGCAAGGCGCTAAGCAACTCAGTGAGACCCTGTCTCTACATAAAACACAAAATAGGGGTGGGGATGTGGCTCAGTGGTCGAGTGCCCATAAGTTCAATCTCCAGCACCAAAAAGAAAAAAAAACCAGTTGACTTGTTGAGGGAATCATCAGATAATTGTATAAAGCACGTAGCTCTGTGCCAAGAAGGAAGTACAGATCAATAGGACATATTAATGTTGTCATATAGGGCCTTAATTACATCAGAATAATAATCCTGTGATGATTTTTAAATATATCCACAAATCCTTCAAAAATCCTCCCTTCAAGAAGCAGAACTTCATTCTCCTCCCCTTAGCAACTAGCTTAGAACAAAGAAAATATGGCAGAAGTAACAGTGTGTTGCTTCTGGGACAGGTCATGAGAAGATACTGTGGTTTTCATCTTGCTAACACTCTCTTGGATCACTTGCTCTGGAATAGCCATCTGCCACAACATGAGGAGCAATCCATTTGACAAACAACTGAGGACCTGAGCCAACAGCCTCATAAAGGGAGCACTTTTAAAAGAGGCTCTTCCAGGAAATGTTCAGATGACAAACAAACCCAGCCAACATCTTGGCTGCAAACTCATGAAAGACCCTGAGCCAGAACCACCAAACTAGGACACTCCCAGATTCCTGACCTCCAAAAATTGTAAGTTGGTTTAAACAGCTAAAATTTGGAACAATTCTGTTATCCAGAAATAGATAACTAATACAATAATGGAGTCTTCCATTTCATTCAAGATTTTTTTTTAAATTTTTTTAGTTGTAGATGGACACAATATCTTTATTTTATTTATTTTTTATGTGGTGCTGAGGATCGAACCCAGTGACTCACGCATGCGAGGCAAGCGCTCTACCACTGAGCCACAACCCCAGCCCCAAGATTTTATTTTAAAATTACTAGTATCTCTCTTTCTCTACGTATGTGATTTTAGCACTATCATACAAAGAAAATGTTGCCTAACAAAGATGAATCAAAAACTCATGGCAGAGTTGGGGATATAGATCAGCAGTAGAGCCCTTGCCTACATATTATAAATAATAAAATATAAAGTAATTTCCATTAACAGTAAGCTAAATGTTAGTAAATAACCACCTAATGAGCAAACATAGTTAAATGAGGGCTGAAATGTTCTACATGAGTCTCCTTCCTTTCATTATAATCTCCCCTGTCATCTTGGTTTCTTATTGTGTTCATTTTTTTCTTAAAGAAAATAGAAATAGCAAACTGAATCTACTCACTTGCCACTGTTAGCCAACTGTCTGAACTCCTTCACAGTCATAGCTTTTTTCTGGATGTTGTACTGAGTGAACAGTCCCGACTGCCCTGTAACCATCTGCTGAATTGGTGCTGGAATAAGCAAATTATCAATGTCATCATAGCACTGTCTTGGCTTCCACTCCTTAGGGGGAATCACCTAAAAATAAAATAATAATAAATCATTATCTTAAAAACATTCTAAGTAATTATTTAGCTTTTACATTCCACAGTCTACAAATGAAGAATTTCTCAGAATCTGACAAATATGTAATAAAGAGAAAGAAAAAAAATGAAGATTTGCAATAAAGAAATACGATTTATAATAGCAAAATTTATTGAATACTCACTATATTCAATACTGAATATGTACTAACTCACTTTTCAGTTTGGTTTTTTGTTTTTTGTTTTGTTTTATTTGGTACCAGGAATTGAACTCAGGGGTACTGGATCACTGAGCCACATCCCCAACCCTATTTTGTGTTTTATGTAGAGACAGGGTCTCACTGAGTTGCTTAGCACCTCGCTGTTGCTGAGGCTGGCTTTGAACTTGGGATTGTCCTGTCTCAGCTTCCCAAAGTGCTAGGATTACAGACATGCACCACCACACTCGGCTTAGTTGGTACTATTAATAGCTTGATTTTAACAATAAAATTAAAAGACATGCAGAATTAAATACACTGCTGAAATTCAAATGGCTAAAGACAGGTTGAGCTGAAATTCAAACTGAAATAGTTATGATAACAGAATTCACATTGAGCCATTATATGACCCTGCCTCTCAACAGAAAGTGAAATGTGCCTATATAAATCATTTCTTCCTCAAAAAAAGTTCGCCTCTATTGAATTTTATCTAAACATCTAGCTGTGCTACTTTCACTAATATGAAAAATTAGTAGTTATTTAGTCAACTGTTTTTTTATTTATAGACCTCTTATGCAATATAGCAAATAGGATAGTGATGTGCTAGTAAATATTTAAAAACCAGCTTTCTGAGAAGATGGGTAAACTTTGATTTGTAGCATTTCTACTCTTACCACAGCCAACTGAACCTACCAAAGTGTCATCACTAAATGTGGAGCTGGAAAGTGAACCATCAGCTCTCATATGCCAGTATGAAGTGGCTTAGCACACCACTGTTTTAACATAGTGTAGAAACAGTTACTAACAGTGAAAAGATCCAGAAACATTAGAATCGAAAATATATATTCAGGGGCTAAGTATGTAGCTCAATTGGTAGACTTTCCCTAGCAGACACAAATATCCCAGTGCAATCCCCAGTACCAAAATATATATATATTAAATTATTATATATAAATATATCATATTATAAATCATACATTAAATCATATAGTAAATATAAATTAATATATATTTTCAGATGAATTAAAATGAAATGGGATAAAGTCATGAAGTCACAATTTATGATTAGAATTTTTCCACTTTAGAAGCTGTACATATTTTTTAAGAAAAATTATTTTCTAAAAAATTATTTTAAAATATAGCAGTCATACACAAAATGTAAATACAAATATAAATACGTAGCTCTGTGAATTATAGAAAGCAATCGTAATAGTATCCAAAACCCAGGTATAAAAAACAGAGTATTAGCCAGGCGCTGTGGTGCACGCCTGTAATCCTTGCACTTTGAGAGGCTGAGACAGGACAATCGCGAGTTCAAAGCCAGCCTCAGCAACAGCGAGGTGCTAAGCAACTCAGTGAGACCCTGTCTCTACATAAAACACAAAATAGGGCTGAGGATGTGGCTCAGTGGTCAAGTGCCCCTGAGTTCAATCTCCAGTACCAAAAAACAAAAACAAAAACAAAAAAAACCAGAATATTGCTGGTACCCAGCAGCTCTCCAAGGACCCTTTTCCAAACATATCCCCTCTGGAACAAAAAGCAACTAGATCATGGTAACCAATTTCTTATTGGGCTTTAGTTTTATGCTTGAGTATACATTCCTAAATACAAGTTTTGAAATGTATAAAAATGTAAGGATATGGTATGTGTTCTTCAAGGTTTACCTTCTATATTTCACTGAACATTTTGTGAGATTTAAATGTGATGGCCTATGCAGATGAAGCTCATAAATTTTCACCCCCACTAATTCACTAATATAAATATTTATCTATTTGTACACTGGTGACCATTATAATGGTACAAATTTTTCATTGAGCTAATGGTCATGTGGCTGTCTTATTCTAATTAGTGACCACTGGAAAAAATACTATTAATATTCTTATATCTTCTGGAACACATGTTCACAGGGTTCTCTAAAATATACATAAATACACAATAAAATTAATGGGGCAAACCGGGTGTGGTGGAGCACACCTGTAATCCCAACTCCAGTGGCTGAGGCAGGAGGATCACAAGCTCAAGGCCAGCCTCACCAAATTAGGAAGGACCTGGGCAACCCTGTCTCAAAATAAAAAACAAAAAGGAGATGGGGGCATGGTTCAGTGGTTAAGCATCACTAGGCTAAATACTTAGTACCAAAAAAAAAAAATTTACTGGAGCAGGGATACTTATAACTCAAATTTAAAAGATATTACCAAACTTTTGCCAAAGTAGTTGTACCTATTCACAATTCTACCAGCAATATACTATAATTCCAATTCCTCTAGATTTTCATCATCATTTGATACTGTCCATCATTTCAACTTTACTTTTTCTGTTAATAAAGATGCTTGTGTATAATTGTACACAAGCACAGATTTCATTTGCATTTTCCTAATAACTAAAGAAACATTTCCATATGTTCACTGACCCTGTTGGTGTCCTATGTAAAATATTTACCCAAGTCCCCTGACCACTTTACCACTGCGTCATTGTTCTTTTTCTTATTAATAAGAGGTCTTCTATATATTGAATATTCCTAGATGTGTATATACATATACAGAGTGCACATGCTCACATGAGTGCACAATTATTTTCTCCTAACCTATAACCAGACCTCCAACCTTTTATTTAAAAGATTTATGTTGTGATATAAAATGTACTTATAAAATATCCACAGATGGTATGTAATTCTTCACTGCTATATAAATTCATTGAGAATGTTAATCATCATCCAGTTATGATGATATCTCCAAAAACATGCTGTAAACAACAGGTTAGTCACTAAAACAAATATAGCACTTATTTTTAACAATCGGTTTAATAATTAAAGACTATACAATCACATCTATATTATGGAATGTTCATTTACTTTCATAAAGAATTTTAAATACAATTACACATGAACAATTCAGGAAAACACTAATAAATAATTTTACCTTCCAGACAGGTAATATTCTTCTTAAGAGAAAATAAAAGTTTCAACTGTGGTCTGCACCATATTTTCATGATTCTTAATGCAATAATCTGTGCATGTGTATGTCTACGTATATGTGTACTCACAAAACAAGTTAAAGAATCTTCATTAAATAAGAGCAACTTGTCAATTATTTTGCACACGTACATAATACAGTCTGATTACTTGTAAAGAAATGCCACAGAGGAGTTCAAAATGTGTTGAGAGTATTATCTCTCTGACTATTCAATCTGGCTTTTTCCCCAAGCCACTATTTATGGACTGATTGGACCAGTGTGAATGTTTCGGGGAGAAATAAATTTAAAGGAGTGAACTGTGGACCCTCACTGCTCTACCACCTTAGCCTGATTGAACAGAGCCATCAGTCATAGCTGCACACTCTGCCTGGGAGGCTGGGATATAAGGACAACAGGGGAGCAGACCTCTGGTTCCAGATCCTGAGCCATCTCTCACCCACAAAGTCGTGGGCTTGACTCCTAGGAATACTGGCTTTATTGCCAGCTGCTACAGAATTTCTCCCATGAGCACTTGGTATCAGAGTTGATTTAAGGAAGGTAGCTTCTTTGCCTATCTTTCTCAAACATAAATATGGGGAAGGGAAGAAAAACTTTTGGATTCTTTTGATCTCCTTTTCATCTCTTCTCAACTTTGGTCCCATTGATCCTTTACTCAGGAAGAAAAGCTGAAGCACCAAGAGGAAGCTTAGCAGAAAAGATAAATATTTTAAAAAGAAATAAATAAAAAGAAATGCCACAAAAAAGTCCTAATTCTTTTTTTTTTTTTTTGGTACTGGAAATTCTAATTCTATTTTAATAATTTGTCAATCTGTAATGATTGTAATAGGTATTAGTTACTTGTGCACACACATGGAATTTCTGAAAGGTTCATACCTTACCTTATGTCATAGTTTAGAATTGAGTGCTTCATATGTCAAACTGTAAAATGTGCACATTTCTAATACTTGTTTTATGCTATGAAGAGTACATCAAGAAATTCCAAACCCTGGATATCCATCGTTTTCATTTCAAAAACTCTTCCATTATGGCTCTAAAACAGGTGTAACAGATTAAACATGACTTGTTTTAGCTCCTCATATTTCAAGTGGCAAAGAAATATGAGACTCAAAAGTCTTTCTAGGTTATAACAAAAAACACAAAGCTTTATAGAACAGATAAATATGTTTGGGAATAAGGTATTATTTTAAAGTTTTTTGGTTTTTGTTTTGTTTTATTTTGGTACTAGGCATTGACCCAGGAGCACTTAACCACTGGGTCACATCCCCAGTCCTTTTTTTAAATTTAGTTAGAGACAAGGTCTCACTAAGTTGCTTAGGGCCTCCCTAAACTGCTAAGACTGGCTTTGAACTTGCAATTCTCCTGCCTCTGCCTCTTAAACCACTGGGATTACAGGTGTGTGCCACCACGTCCCGTTCCTGAAACAAGATTCTTAAGCTAAGTGTGTTCATGTGTTAGGTTGGTAAGTACAAAGTCTTTAAAACTATTTTAAAATTGAATATTTATTCAAAAGTGATAAAGAACACAATTTGCCATTATGATTTTGGAGGGGGAAATAAATCAAGATTGATCTTTACAACTTTTCAACATTTTTCACCTTACTACTGCTCCCTTTTCAACTGTAATAACATATTTCATCTGAACCTTACTATTTGGCCTTACAACACTTATAATGAAATGACTTTACTTTGGAAATTGAATATTTTTAAAGCACTAGAATTTACTGTTTGCTTAAAGTCATTCAATGTTACCAGAAATCCTCCAGCATAAATTGCTAAGAAGAAAACATAGGATCAACACTCCATCATACTGGTGCAGGCACCAATTTCCTTACCAAGACCCCTAAAGCTCAAGAAATAAAAATAAGAATCAATAAGTAGGATGATATCAAAATTAAAAAACTTCCACAAAGCAAAGGTAGCAAGAGCATGAAGAGAGAGCCTACAGAATGGAAGAAAATCTTTGCCAACTGCTCCTCTGGTGGGGGATTTATATCCAGAATACATAAGGAATTCAAAAAGCTTAATACCAAAAAATAAAAATAACCCAGTCAATAAATGGGCAAATAACTAAACAAGATATTTCTCAAAAGAAGAAATACAAATGACCAAAAAATATATGATAAAAGTTCAACATAGCTAGACTTCAGAGAAATGCAAATCAAAACTACACTAAGATTTCATCTCACTCCAGTCAGAATAGCAATTATCAACAATGTCAACAATACTAAGGCCAATTATGATAGTGCATGCCTATAATCCCAGCAACTTGGGAAGCTGAAGCAGGAAGTTCACAGGTTCAAAGCCAGCCTCAGCAATTTAGCAAGATCCAAAGCAAAACAGTGAGACCTTGTCCAAAATAAAAAACAAAAAGGGACTGGAGATGTGGTTCAGTGTTTAAGCGCCTTTGGGTTCAACACTGGGTACAAAATTAAAAGTATATAATAATTACTGGCAAGGATGTGGGAAGAAAAGATATACTCATATATTTTTGATGGGACCGCAAATTAGTACAACCATTATGTGAGCACTACGGAGATTCCTTAAATAACTAGGAACCAAACCACCATAGGAAACAACTATCTCACTCCTCAGTATTTATCCCAAAGAATTAAAGGCAACATACTATACTGAAACAGCCACATCAATGGTTACGACGGCACAGTGCACAATAGCCAAGTTATGGAACAAGGCCCAATGCCTGTCAATAGATGAATGGATTAAGAAAATGTGCTATGTATACACAATGGCGTTTAGTAGGTCAGTCATGAAGAATGAAATTATGGCATTTGCCAGTAAATGAATGGAACTGGAGAATACAGGGCTAAGAGAAATAAGCCAGACTGAGAAAATCAAGAGTCAAACATTTTCTCTCATATGCAGAAGCTATAGGAAAGTACAGGGAAAAAGGGGGTCTGGGGAGGACATCATTGATACAAGGAAAGTCAGAGAAGTCGAAGAATGAGATCAAGGTACGGAGGAAAGATAGGAAAGGGGAGGAGATGGGAAATAAATTTGACAAAATTCCACAATGTGCATTAACATTAACATTAAATTCAAATTTAAAGGTGGAATTTGTTAACAGCAAATTCCACCTTTATGTATACCTATAAAGCACTAATAAATGCTGGACATAGTGGCTCACACCTGTAATCTCAAGGCCTCAGGAGGCTGAAACAGAGAGATCACAAGTTCAAAGCCAGCCTCAGCAACTTGGCAAAGCCCTACGCACCTTAGTGAGACCCTGTCTCTAAATACAATATAAAAAGGGCTGGGGATGTGACTAGGTGATTAAGCACCCCTGGGCGCAATCCCTGGTTCCAAAAAAAAAGCAACAATTAAGGGGAATGAGGGATGGGGGCTGAAAAGGGTAGGGAGGAGATGGGGGCCACCAGAAACTGAAATGGAATAAATTAAATTCCATCCATGTATGATTTTATCTATATAAACCCAACTATTACATATAACTATAATACATTAATATAAGAAAAAAAGAAAGAAATCCTACAGCACAGAAAACATCTGGTACCCTTAAAGTTTCAAAGTGGACTGATCTGAAATGTTAATGTCATTTAAAAAAATAGTCAAATAGAAAGGCCTGCTGCAATTGTTCCTAAAAGTTGCAGACAAGATCCCAGTCTGACAGAATTAGCACAGCTCCTCAGAGTAAACAACCTTCCCCTTTCTCCTTAGCACACGAAATTTTCATCTTATTATCTAACCTGGTGCTTAATATCTAAAGTAGTATGAATACCTTAAAGGCTTTCTGCCCCTCGTTAAAAAAAAACTCAGATATCTCACTACAGAATAATAAGTATATCCTCATTGAGACATTACTTTCTGGACCTGGCCAACTGAATAAAAATTTTAAAGATATCTGTGAAAGCAAGGAATCAATACTATAAAAAACAGTGCAACAAAATTAAACATTACTATGCTAAACCCTTTTTTCTAGCTTTAACTCAAAAATAAAAATCATGATTCTTCTATGACATTAACTTTTTTTATTTTTTACACAGATGGAGCACAACTTTTCATTTCTCTGATTGTACATGATGTAGAGTCACACCATTCATTCAATCATACCCATATATAGGGGTAATAATGTCCATCTCATTCAATATCTCCCCACCAAACACGCTCTCCCATCCACTCCTTCCATCCATTCCTTCCCCTCTGCTCAATCCAAAGTTTCCCATTCATCATTTGTGCTCCCCAGCCCTCTTATGGATCAGCATCCACTTATCAAACATTTGGCATTTAGTTTTGGGGATTGGCTTACTTTACTTAGCATGATACCCAACTCTGTCCATTTACTCATGAATGCCATGATTTCATTCCTCTTTAAGGCTCAGTAATATTCCATTGTGTATATAGACCACAGTTTCTTTATTCATTTATCTATTGAAGGGCATCTAGGTCGCTTCCATAGTTTAGCTATTGTGAATTGAGCTGCTACAAACACTGAGGTGGCTGTATCACTGTAGAGTGCTGATTTTAAGCCCTCTGGGTATGGACCAAGGAGTGGGATAACTGAGTCAAATGGTAGTTCCATTCCAAGTTTCCTAAGGAATCTCCATACTGCTTTCCAGATTGGTTGCACCAATTTGCAGTCCCACCAGCAATGTCTGAGTATGCCATTTCCCCCACATCCTTGCCAATACTTATTGTTGGTTATATTCTTGATAACTGCCATTCTGACTGGAGTGAGATGAAATCTCAGAGTGGTTTTATTTGCATTTCTAATTGTTAGAGATGTTGAACATTTCTTCATGTAGTGGTTGATCAATTGTACATCTTCTTCTGTGAAGTGTCTGCTCATTTCCTTAGCCCATTTATTGACTGGGCTATTTGTTTTTTGTTTTTGTTTTTTTGTTTTGTTTTTGGTGTTAAGTTTTTTTAGCTCTTTATATATCCTGAAGATGGGTACTCTATCTGATGTGTGTGTGGTAAAAATTTGCACCCATTCTGTAGGCTCTCTCTTCACTTTTTGTTTCTTTTGCTGAGAAGAAGCTTTTTAGTTTGAATCCATCCCATTTATTGATTCTTGATTTTATTTCTTATGCTTTAGGAGTCTTGTTAAGGAAGTCAGGTCCTAAGCCAACACGATGAAGATTTATGCCTGCTTTTTCTTCTATTCAGTGCAGAGTCTCTGGCCTAATTCCTAGGTCCTTGATCCGAGTTGAGTTTTGTGCAGGGTGAGAGATTTCGTTTTGCTGCATATGGATTTCCAGTTTTCCCAGCACCATTTGTTGAAGACACTATCTTTGCTCCAATATATGTTTTTGGCACCTTTGTCTAGTATGCAATAACTGTATTTATGTGGGTTTGTCTCCGTGTCCTCTGTTCTGTACCATTGGTCTACATGATTATATGACATTAACTTTAAAACACAGAAGTGAAAAACATTATTTTTCAAAAAGTATTTTATATACCAACATGGAATGATTTCAGTTTTCCTGTACTAAAAAGAAAACTTCTACTGCCGTGTAAATCTAAAAAGAACAAAGAAAATAAAAATTTTAAAAATTACAAAAAAAAATGTTTAAAAACTACTACTACCGCTAGGCGCAGTGGCACACACCTGTAATCTCAGCAGCTAGGGAGGCTGAGACAGAAGGATCACGAGTTCAAAACCAGCCTCAGCAACAGTGAGACACTAAGCAACTCAGTGAGACCTTGTTTCTGAATAAAATACAAAATAGGGCTGGGAACGTGGCTCAGCGCCCCTGAGTTGAATCCCCAGCACCAAATAAAAACTACTATTACCATGCTTAATGTAACAAATTTAGTCAGTCGTGGTTTGTCTGGGCTCCTAGTTAGTCTTTGAATTCCTTCTTTTTTCTGTAGAAACTTTTGATTTTGCAAAATTCTACTTAGGTGTGTGCTGCTTAGAACGTACTTCATAAAAGAAGTCTACAATCAAATAACCCCCATTGTCCAGCTGGAATTTTTAATGACATCCACTATATCCACTCATAGTCATCTTTCCACAATTTGTAGCTGAGGGCTCTTGCAGCTAAAATATAGCATCCATTCTTTCACACTGCATGTGTACCTCAGGTTCTAAATAAAAAAATAAATTAAAAAAAACTATAAACTTTAAATATTCTCCTTCACGGGAATGTTTAAACAGAAAGAATGGTAACATGGTGAATCTTTGGGAATCCTCTTTGACTAATCTTTTAGTTCTGCTTTTGTTGTATGGACCAAAACAATAATCTCGTTTTTGTATGTATTTCAACTACACATAGTTAAACTCTTATTACCTTTTCCAAAATCTGTAGTTTCTTAAGAAATAAGAAATGAACAAGTGTAGTTGCATATGCCTGTAATCCCAGCAACTTGGTAAGCGGAGGTATGAGGACTGTAAATTCAAAGACAATCTCAGCAACTCAGCAAGACTCTTCCTCATAAAAGACAAAAAGAGCAGGGCTGGGGTTGTGATCAGTGGTAGAGTGCTCGCCTCGCACATGTGAAGCACTGGGTTCGATCCTCAGCACCACATATAAATAAATAAAGATATTGTATCCATTTACAACCAAAATATATTTTAAAAAAAAGACAAAAAGAGCTATGGATGTAACTCAGATTTTGATTTCTTTGTTTTGCCACTGTTGGCAGACAAACCACAATGCTATGTATTATTTAGGTTAGATTTTAGAATAACCTGGGATATGAACAGATCCATTACATGGTCTCCATATCACTGTCTTGTTCATCAAGAAATATTATATGCAGCAAAAAGAGCAACTCTGAAAAGGGAATTTGGAAGTGGCCACATTAAAATATTTGGAAGAGTAAAGGAAGACGTTTTATTACATGAACATTAAGAATATTTGCTGAGGCTGAGGCTATGGCTCCGTGGTAGAGTGCTTGCCTAGCATGCATGAGGCACTGGGTTCAATCCTCAGCACCACATAAAAATAAAATAAAGATATTCTGTCCATCTACAACTAAAAAATAAATATTAAAAAAAAAAAAAAAGAATATTTAGCCAGGCACGGTAGCACAAGCCTGTAATCCCAGCACTTAGGGAGGCTGAGACAGGAGAATCACGAGTTCAAAGCCAGCCTCAGCAATGGCGAGGCACTAAGCAATTCAGTGAAACCATATCTCTACAAAAAAACACAAAATAGGGCTGGGATGTGTCTCTGTGGTCGAGTGCCCTCGAGTTCAATCTGCAGTACAAAAAAAAAAAAAAAAGTATTTGCTGCCCGGCACTGTGGCACATGCCTGTTAGCCCAGCAGGTGGGAAGGCTGAGGCAGGAGGATCACAAGTTCAGAGCCAGCTTCAGCAACTTAGCAAGGTGCTAAGCAACTCAGTGAGACCCTGTCTCTAAATAAAATACAAAATAGGGCTGGGGATGTGGGAGGGGAGAGGAGAGGGGAAGGGAGAGGGGAGGGAAGAGGGGAGGGGAGGAGAGGGGAGGGGAGGGGAAAGGAAAGGGGGAAGGAAAGGGGGAAGGATTTGCAGAGTCAAGATGCCCAATCTCTCACCCTAGAAATAGAAATTAAATCCAAAAATAAATCTGAAATGTTAATTACACACCAAACTATACTATGTACATGTATGAATATATCATAATAAATTCCGCTTTTATGTTTAACTATAATGGCCAATTTTTAAAAATAACTTTCTTTAAAATGTTGATTAGAAAAAAACCGAGCCGGGCGCGGTGGCGCAAGCCTGTAATCCCAGCACTTAGGGAGGCTGAGACAGGAGAATCACGAGTTCAAAGCCAGCCTCAGCAACTGCGAGGCACTAAGCAACTCAGAGAGACCCTGTCTCTACATAAAACACAAAATAGGGCTGGGAATGTGGCTCAGTGGTCGAGTGCCCCTGAGTTCAATCTCCAGTACCAAAAAAAAAAAAAGAAAAAAGAAAAAAGAAAAAAACCAAGTGTAAGGAGCATATGCCATGGACATGCGTGGACACGCTGAGGACTCACTGGGTTGCTGGCCATAAGGAATAGCAGCCATTGACTTGCTTAGTCATGCCTGCTTGCAATTGATGGGGGCTGTAAAAGGCACCTAACTATAGTCCTAAAATTGATAGAGAGCTCAACCCATGCAATCGAGGGCTGCAAGGGGCACCTAACTGTAGGCCTACAGTTGATAGGGAGCTCAGTCCATGTAATCAACAAGGGGCAGTAAGGGGCACCTAACAGGAGGCCTACTGATTACAACTGACTGGGGGCTCACCCATGCACATGCACAAAGAAAGGCCCAGTTGCAAGTATACTATCTCATTGGGCATAACCAATGGACACTGGCTTTTACTGGGTATAACCAATCACCAGCCTACACCACCAACTTAGCCCATACCACCAACTTGAAACTGCTTTTAAAATGCTTGCCCAGCATTTTGGGGCTTGCTCCAAGGACATCAGTGAGACCGACCACTTTACTGTCTGTCCCTGGATCAGCTCCACGATTCCCTAACGTCCAGCCATCAGCTGAAGAGAACCACCAGACAAGGACAATGTCTCCTCTTTGGCTAAGAGAAGTTGCCCGGCATCAGAGGTACTTTGGGGCTCATGGTTGCCCTAGGATTGTGTGAATTAATTGTAATGTTTAGATGCCCTAGGATTGTGTGAATTGCAGGTAGTGCTTAGTTGCCCTAGGATAGTGTAACTTACCTATAATGTTTGATTAGTGTACATCAAATGCTAGTTGAGGTGCTCCAGCACACGCAATACTTTTTTGCATTAATTAATTATATTTGATGATTGTTGTGAATGAACATACACTTGCATTTAAAGACAACCCCTCCTAGTAATTATTATGTGTGCCGCTCGTGACACCAAGGTAGTCTATAATCTGAGGCAAAAGCCACTACTATTGGTACTACTCAACCACTGCCTTCAAGTCATAAATTAAAACCAATTCTGGGCTGGAGTTGTGGTTAAGTGGTACTGCACATGCCTAGCACATGTGAGGCAATGGGTTCGATTCTCAGCACCACATATAAATAAATAAATAAATAAATGTCCATCGACAATTTAAAAAAAAAACAATTCATTAAATGCTATCAAGTGTATTAACGAGGAGGATCCAAGATAGCGGCCTAAAGGGACTCTGCATTCCTACTCTCTCCAGGACCAGGAATTAAAGTAGCGGAAACATTGTTTCTCTGCGAGTTATTAGAGGACCCTAGGGCATCCCTCAAGAATTCTCTGCAAATTATTAGAGGACCCTAGGGCATCCCTCAGGAATTCCACTCTTCCATTCCTGAGCCTGCAGGGGTCACCAAGCCCCAGCATTTGCACAGGACCCCAGGTGCAAGCCTGAGCAGGACTCGAACAGGACTCAAGCCGCACTTCAGCACAGGACCCTGGCTGATCGCTCATGCAAGACCCGCTCACGCACAGGATCCCCGGCTCCAGCACCCACACACTGCACAGGACTTTGGGTCACCCACCCAGGCAGAACCCCTAGCCAAGGCTCCCACGCAGGACCGCTGGCTGCTGCTCATGTGGATCTCCATCTACCAGCGTGGAACTCCCCTGTTTGCCTACACCGAGGGACACTGGACAAGATCTAGAGACAAACTTCTACTTCCACACAGCACACCACAGAGAAGCATCTCCGAACACGCCACCCAATGCCATCCCCTGGCCCGGACCTACACCATGGGCCCTACATCCTTATAGCTGAAAGCAGACGCCTTCCATTATGCAACTCCATCACCATCTTGGACATGAGCAGATACACCAGTAAACAACAGACAAAACCACCTACTGGAAGAGAAGGGAAGCAATCCTTTTTATTTAGGCCTTGAGACTTTATTTTTATTTTTTCCCTCTATTATCCCTTTTTTTTTCTCTTCCTTTCTTTTCCTTCTTTTCTCTCTCTCACTCTTTTCCTGCCTTCACATCCCCAACATTTGTAAAACCAAGTATTTTTTATGCATTAGGCTAGTGTGAACCGGGATATCTGATTACTATACTGCAGTTATATAATCTCATATATTCTATCTGTACATGTTTTATTTTTCTTAATTTTTATGTTTCCTTGTTTGTTGTACTCTATTTTCTTCCTACTAGTCTTCTCCAAATCTCTTTCTCTCTTTTCTACTAATAGCCAACTTCTCTTAGATTCCTGTTTCTAGGATCTAATAACTCTATATCCTCACTTCCTACTTCCCTACCATCTCATCCTACATCCCATCCCCGGTTCTCTTAGACCACCAGCAGAAACTGTAGACCCTTTTGCAAACCTATTGTTTAAACAGTAGATACTAATTGAACTCATAATTTCTGTATGTTATGACAAAGCCATAAATGTCCTATTAGTATCTACTTGGTTTAAAACTATATATTGTTCGTAATGAGATCTGTTAATATGAGTTTCTCCTTAAAGGAGAGGTATTGGAACCCTGTAGGGAACCTATAAGCCTATAAGATAAAGACTGTTAACACCTCAGATCCGCAGTGCTAGAAGGGAAGACACAAAAACAACATGAAAAAACAAGGAAAGAAAGTGCCTCAAACAAACCAAGATACTACATTATTAGAATCCATGCTCAGTACAGCAGAAGAAATGTCAGAGGAGTTCAGGATGGACATAATTAAAATGTTCTAGGAATTAAAGAATGATATTAAGAGAGAAAACACAGGCAGCAAAGATGATTTTGATAAAGAGTTACACAGGCAAATACAGGAAGCAAAAGATTACTTCAATACAGAGATAGAGATTCTGAAAAAGAACCAAATGGAAATCTTCAAAATGAAAGAAACAATAAACCAAATTAAAAACTCAATAGAGTTGAGCATCACCAACAGATTAGATCACTTGGAAGACAGAACCTCAGACAATGAAGACAAAATATTTAATCTTGAAAACAGAGTTGACCACACAGTGAAGATGATAAGAAACCATGAACAGAACATCCAATAATTATGAGATAACACGAAAAGGCCAAACTTAAGAATTATCGGAATAGAGGAAGGCATAGAATTTCAAACCAAAGGAAAAAACAATTTATTCAATGAAATAATATCAGAAAATTATCCAAACATGAAGAATGAATTGGATAATCAAATACAAGAGGCTTACAGGACACTGAATGTACAAAATCACAACAGATCTATACCAAGGGACATAATAATGAAAATGCCTAGTATACAGAATAAGGAGAGAATCTTAGCCAGGCACCGTGGCGCAAGCCTTTAATCCCAGCACTTAGGAAGGCTGAGACAGAAAAATCGTGAGTTCAAAGCCAGCCTCAGCAATGGCGAGACACTAAGCAACTCAGTGAGACCCTGCCTCTACCTAAAACACAAAATAGGGCTGGGGATGTGGCTCAGTAGTCAAGTGCCCCTGAGTTCAATCTCCAGTACCAAAAAAAAAAAAAAAAAAAAGAATAAGGAGAGAATCTTGTTTTGTT
Organism: Xerus rutilus; assembly: GCA_028644305.1. Lineage (NCBI taxonomy): Eukaryota > Metazoa > Chordata > Mammalia > Rodentia > Sciuridae > Xerus > Xerus rutilus. Next base: position 128,379,150 of record CM053399.1, on the reverse strand, counting down.
TCAACAATGAAAACCTGCAAAGGTTTTTTTTTTTGGGGGGGGTACCAAGGATTGAACACAGGGGTACTCGACCACTGAGGCACATCTCCAGCCCTAGTTTGTGTTTTATTTAGAAACAGGGTCTCATTCAGTTGCTTAGAGCCTTGCCATTGCTGAAGCTGGCTTTGAACTCGTGATTCTCCTGTCTCAGCCTCCATAAGTGCTAGGATTACAGGTGTGAGCCACCGCGCACAGCAGAAGAGAATCTTAAAAAACCACAGGAGAAAGGAATCAGATTACAATAGGAGGAAAACAATTAGGATCTCTGATCCAGATCCTTAAAGCTAGAAAAGATTGGAACAACATATACCAAGCTCTGAAAGACAATGGATGCCAACCAAGAATCTTATATCCAGCAAAACTAAGTTTTAGATCTGAAGATGAAATAAACAAAAGTTAAAAGAATTTACAGTGAGAAAGCCTGCACGACATAGCATTCTTGGCAAAATATTCCATGAGGAGGAAATGAGAAACAACAATGAAAACCTGCAAAGGGAAAAACTACACTAAAGGAAAGGCCAATCAAAGGAGAAACCTAATCAAGATAAAAACTAAAAATAAACCAAAATGTCTGGAAATACAAATCATGTCTCAATAATAACTCTGAATGTAAATGGCCTAAACTTATCAATTAAAAGACACAGAGTAGCAGATTGGATTTTTAAAGAAGACCCAACAATATGCTGCCTCCAAGAGACTCATCTCATAGGAAAAGACATCCACAGACGGAAGGTGAAAGGATGGGAAGAAAAAAATATATCACTCACAAGGAGTATGTAAACAAACAGGAGTTTCCATCCTTATATCAGATAAAGTGGATTTCAAACCAAAGTTGGTGCGAAGGGATAAAGAAGGTCATTTCATACTGCTTAAGGGAATCATACACCAACAAGACAACAATCTTAAATATCTATGCCCCAAACAATGGGGCATCTATGTATATCAAACAAACCCTCAACTACAAGAATCAAACAGACCACAACACAATAGTACTGGGTGACTTTAACACACCTCTCTCACCACTGGATATATCTTCCAAACAAAAACTAAATGAAGAAACTACAGAACTCAATAAAACAATCGATAATCTAGACTTAACAGACATATATAGACTATTCCATGCTTCAACAAGTAAATATACTTTTTTCTCAGCAGCACATGGATCCTTCTCCAAAAGAGATCCTATGCTATGCCACAAAGCTGGTCTTAGCAAATACAAAAAAATAGAGATACTACCCTGCATTCTATCTGGCCATAATGGAATAAAATTAGAAATTAATGACAGATTTAAAAATAGAACCTACTCCAACACCTGGAGACTCAATAATATGCTATGGAATGATGCATGGGTAACAGAAGACATCAGAGAGGAGATTAAAAAATTCTTAGAGGTAAGCCGGGCGTGATGGTGCACGCCTGCAATCCCAGCACTTTGGAGGCTGAGCCAGGGGAATCACAAGTTCAAAGCCAGCCTCAGCAACAGTGAGGCACTAGACCCTATCTCTACATAAAACACAAATTAGGGCTGGGGATGTGACTCAGTGGTCAGGTACCCCTGAGTTCAATCCCTGCCTGGTACCAAAAAAGAAAAAGTTTTTACAGGTAAAAGAGAACTCTGATACAACATATCAAAATCACTGGGACACTATGAAGGCAGCGCTGAGAGGAAAAGTTCATTGCATTAAGCTCATTCATTAAAAAAAAAAAAAGTCCCTGTAATCCCAGCACTTAGGGAGGCTGAGACAGGAGAATCATGAGTTCAAAGCCAGCCTCAGCAACCGCAAGGCACTAAGCAACTCAGTGAGACCCTGTCTCTACATAAAACACAAAATAGGGCTGGGGATGTGGCTCAGTGGTCAAGTGCCCCTGAGTTCAATCCCCAGTACCAAAAAAAAAGAAAAAAAGAATAGTGTACCTTGAACTAACAAGAGGATGATTCATTTTATTTTAACCCTTTTCATATATGTCATTTTTAACATGAATTGACACTACATCTCAAAGCCCTAGAAAAAGAGGAACAAACCAACACCAAAAGAAGTAGAAGACAGGAAATAATTAAGAATCAGGGCTGAAATAAGTAAAATTGAAACAAAGGAAATTCAAAAAGTTGACAAAACAAAAAGCTGGTTCTTTGAAAAAATAAATAAAATTGACAAACCCCTAGCCACCCTAACAAAAAGAAGGAAAGAGAAAACCCAAATTACTAAAGTTCATGATGAAAAAGGAAATGCCATGACAGACTCTGCTGAAATAGAGGATAATTAGAGAGTATTTTGAAAGTTTATACTCCAATAAAATAGAAAACCCTGAAGACACTGACAACTTTCTAGAGGCATATGACCTACCCAAACTGAACCAGGAGGACATTCACAACTTAAACACAACTTAAGCAAGGAAATAGGAGACGCCATCAAAAGCCTACCAACCAAGCAAAGATCTAGACCAGACGGATTCTCAACCGAGTTCTACAAGACCTACAAAGAAGAACTAACTCCAATACTCCTCAAATTATTCCATGAAATACAAAAGGAAGGAACTCTTCCAAACTCATTCTACATGGCTAGTATCACTCCAATACCAAAACCAGACAGACACACAACAAAGAAGGGAAATTTCAGACCAATATCTCTGATGAATATAGATGGAAAAATTCTCAATAAAATTTTGGTAAATCACATACAAAAACATATTTTAAAAATATGTGCACCACAATCAAGTAGGGTTCATTCCAGGGATACAAAGTTGGTTCAACATATGGAAATCAATTAACATAATCCATCACATCAATAGACTTAAAGATAAGAACCATATGATTTTTATCAATTGACGCAGAGAAATCATTTGACAAAGTACAGCACCCATTCATGTTTAAAACACCAGAAAAACTAGGGATGGTAGGAACATGCGTTAACATTGTAAAAGTAATCTATGCTAAACCCAAGGCCAACATCATCCTAAACAGAAAAATTGGAAGCATTCCCTCTAAAAACTGGAACAAGACAGGACGCCCTCTTTCACCACTTCTTTTTTTTTTTTTAAAGGTACATATCTTTTTTTTAAAACTTTTATTTATTTATGTATTTTGTATGTGGTGCTGAGGATCGAACCCAGTGCCTCACGCATGCTAGGCAAGCGCTCTACCGCTGAGCCACAATCCCAGCCCCCTCTTTCACCACTTCTATTCAACAGAGTCCTTGAAACTCTAGTCAGACCAATTAGACAAAAAAAATTAAAGGGATACAAACAGGAAAAGAAGAACTCAAACCATCATTATTTGCAGACGACATGATATTATACTTAGGGGATCCAAAAAATTCCACCAGAAAACTTCTAGAATTAATAAGTAAATTCAAGCCGGACGCGGTGGCTCAAGCCCGTAATCCCAGCACTTAGGGAAGCTGAGACAGGAGAATCGCGAGTTCAAAGCCAGCCTCAGAAACAGCAAGGCGCTAAGCAACTCAGTGAGACCCTGTCTCTACATAAAACACAAAACAGGGCTGGGGATGTGGCTCAGTGGTCAAGTGCCTCTGAGTTCAATCTCCAGTACCAAAAAAAAAAAAAAAAAAAGTACATTCAGCAAAATTGCAGGACATTAAATCAACACCAATAAACCAAATGCATTTCTATACATTGGTGATGAATCCTCTGAAAGAGAAACTAAGAAAACCCCTCCACTCACAATAACCTCAAAAAATAAAATAGTTGGGAATCAATCTAACAACAGACATGAAAGACCTCTACAGTGAAAACTACAAGACACTAAAGAAAGAAATTGAAGAAGATCTTCAAAGACAGAAAGATCTCCCATGCTCTTGGATAGGCAGAATCAATATTGTCAAAATAGCCATACTACCCAAAGTGCTATACAGATTCAATGCAATTCCAATTAAAATCCCAACGTCATTCCTTATAGAAATAAAAAAAGGCAATCATGAAATTCATTTGGAAGAATAAGAGAGACAGAATAGCCAAAGCATTCCTAAGAAGAGTGAAGTAGGAAGTGTCACAATACCAGGCCTTAAACTATATTACAAAGCTATAGTTAACAAAAACAGCATGGTATTGGCACCAAAATAGACAGGTAGACCAATGGTACAGAATAGAAGACAGAGACTAACTGACATAAATACAGTTATCTCATACTAGACAAAGGTACCAAAAACATACAATGGAGAAAAGATAGCCTCTTCAACAAATGGTGCTGGAAAAACTGGAGAATCATATGCAACTAAATTCCTTTCTCTCACCAAGCATAAAAATCAACTCAAAGTGGATCAAGGACCTAGGAATTAGACCACAGACCCTGTGCCCAACTGAGGAAAAAGTAGGCCCAAACCTTCATCATGTCAGATTAGGCAGCAACTTCCTTAACAAGACTGCTAAAAAGTGCAAGAAATAAAAGCAAGAATCAATAAATGGGATGGATTCAAACTAAAAAGCTTCTCAGCAAAAGAAACAATCAATGAGGTGAACAGAGAACTTACATTCTGGGAGCAAATTTTTGCCACACACACATCTGATAGAGCACTAATCTCCAGGCTTTATAAAGAACTCAAAAAGATTAACACCAAAAAAAAACAAACAACCTAATAAATAAATAGGCTAAGGAGCTGAACAGAAGCTTCTCAGAAGAAGATATACAATCGATCAACAAATATAATGAAGAAATGTTCAGAGCTGGGATTGTGGCTCAGTGGTACAGCACTTAACCTCGCATGCATGAGGCACTGGGTTCGATTCTCAGCACCACATAAAAAAATAAATAAAATAAAGATATTATGTCCATCTACAACTAAAAAAAAAATATTAAAAAAAATGTTCAACATCTCTAGCAATTAGAGAACTGCAAATCAAACTGCTCTAAGATTTCATCTCACACCAGTCAAAATGGCAGTTATCAAGAATAAAAGCAACAATAAGTGCTGGTGAGGATGTGGGGGAAAAGGCACACTCAAATATTGCTGATGGGACTGCAAATTGGTGCAACCATACTGGAAAGCTGTATTGAGATTCCTTAAAAAACTTGAAATGGAACTACCAGTTGACCCAGCTATCCCACTCCTCAGCCTATACCCTAAAGACTTAAAAACAGCATACTACAGTAATTCAGCCACTTCAATGTTTATAGCAGCACAATTCACAATTGCTATACTGTGGAACCAACCTAGATGCCCTTCAATAGATGAATGGATAAAGAAACTGTGGTATATACACACAATGGAATATTACTCAGCAATAAAAGAGAATAAAATTATGGCATTTGCAGGTAAATGGATGGAATTGGAGAACATCATGCTAAGTGAAGTAAGCCAATCCCAAAAAATCCAAAGGCCAAATGTTCTCTCTGATTAGTGGACGCTGATACATAATGGAGGTGGGGGTGGGGAGCATGGGAGAAACAGAGGAACTTTGGATAGGGCAAAGAGGAGGTGGGGTAGGGAACAGGGCATGGGAGTAGCAAAAATGATGGAATGAGATGGACATCACTACCCTAGGTACATGTATGAAGACACAAATGGTGTGACTCTTTCTTGTTTACAACCAGAGAAATGGAAAATTATGCTCCGTATGTGTCAAAAAATAAATAAAAAGAATTAACTCCTGCAGATAACTGAAGGATGATTGTTTAATTGATTAACATCAATTTCCTGCTTTTGATATTATACTCTAATTTTATAATAGTAACCTTTGAGGTAAGGGTACATGGACTCTATCTTTGCAACAGTCTGTAAACCTATAAGTTTTTCAAAATAAAAAGTAGAAAAAAAAAAAAGTGTATTAACAAAGAACCTGGGGCTGGGATTATGGCGCAGTGGTAGCGTGCTCGCCTAGCACGCATAAGGCACTGGGTTCGATCCTCAGCACCACATAAAAATAAAATAAAGATATTCTGTCACCTACAATTAAAAAATAAACATTAAAAAAAAAAAACAAAGAACCTCACAGGTGGCTGTGCTCCCCAGAGCTAGCCCCAAAGCAAACCAGCTATATCAATGCAGTCTTGATTTGGTATACTTCTGTACAGTTGTTATTACTGCAACTTCTAGAACAAGAGGAGAACTCAATAAAATTGAGTTTATGTGACTTGACATAAAAGGTATCAAAAATGATTAGAAGCAAATAGTATACTATATTCCTAGAATAGGTGATAGAAAATTATCATAGGATTGAATAAATTAATGTCTCCAACTTTGCCAAAGATCTCATTTTAAGGAGGTGAGAGAAGCTGTTCTGGACTCAGGTGTGTCTTGTAATTGTAGTTCTCATTAACTTTATTCTGTTTCATAATAATCAGGAACTGCAGAAGTGTAGTGTGCCTACAGCTCCCTTGTGAGGGTAGCTGCTGCTTCCTCTTCTAAAGTTACTGAACATGCCTCCTTACCACAAGCCATTCTATTAAATCTCAGTGGAACACAGTATATGTTTTCAATAAAGTAACGGGAGAGAATAGGACAAGGACTGTATTTAAAGCCCCAAGCAGAGAGACAGACTTCCTCAACTCCTCTCCCCCAATTCCTTGCTAACTCATTTCAAGTTCATGATAAAAATTTTGTGTCAAGTGTTTCTGAAATAATTAATTCTCTTTTATTAAAGAATTATTTATCCCCAAAGATAATCTGGAGTGTCTGAGGTGTTAAAACTGAGTGGGGTTTTTTTAACAGTTAACCCAATAAAAGAAGCTAAACTAAAGATAGCTTATCTGAGAAATTCATTATAAACTTTTACTTTCTCTTGTTTCAACCTTCACCCATTCCAAATTAATATTCAACTTAATATCCAATTTTTAAAACTTTTCTTGGAGGAATTTTGATCCTTAATATGATACATAACAAAATGACAGACCTCCAGGGTCATATGTCAGAAACAGTAGGAATTGGGTTACAGGTAGTATCAGGTCCAGATGAGGACCTGAACACCAATCCCTGCTGTTCAAGAAATTCTCTCTTCCTACCACTATCAGCTCTCCACGCTATTTGACCTTCACAGCAGAGAAAGAGTCCAAGAGAGCACTTTATGCTGGTGCAGTTGAGTGGATCCATCCAGCAGTGGGCTCTGCCAGGGTCAGGGATTTATGAAGAAACACTAACAAGTCTACAGAAACCCAGATTATGAACTTAATACATAGCACAATAATAAATCAAAACAAGCACAAAAAATTAATTCTTCCTAGGGAAAGATTTAAATCAAAATAGGTGGCGCATGCCTGTAATCCTAAAGGCTCAGGAAGCTGAGGCAGGAGGATCTCAAGTTCAAAGCCAGCCTCCACAACTTAGCAAGGGTCCTAAGCAACGTGGTGAGACCCTGTCTCTAAATAAAATATAAAAAGGGCTTGGAATGTGGCTCAGTGGTTAAGCACACCTGGATTCAATCTCAGGTACCATGAAAACAGATTGCTATTATAGAAAGGACACATAAACCATCTTAGGTTGCAGGTCAGAGGATGAATGACATACAGAGTTTTTATTTCAAACCTCTAACTTGGCCAGGGGCGGGGGGGGGGGGAGGGGGGAGTACTGGGAACTGAATTGGAGCAAATTATATTCCATGCTTTTGTGATTACATCAAAATGTATCCTAATGTTATGTATAACTAAAAATAATCAAGAGGGCTGGGGTTGTGGCTCAGTGGTAGAGCGCTTGCCTCACATGCACGAGGCACTGGGTTCGATTCTCAGCACCACATAAAAATAAAATAAAGATATTGTGTCCATCTATAAAAAAAATTTTTTTAAATAATAATCAACAAAAATAAATAAATTAAGTTTTAAAAAACCTTACTGGAAAAATGTTTTAAAAGTCTAACTGTGGATCTATGGGTTCAAATGGGCAATACAATCCTCAATATCTTAGAATACCCCTATAGCCCTGAGCATTCATTTATATCTACAGTTCTTAAATCACCATCATCTTTTTTTTTTTTTTTTTTTTTTTTTGGTACTGGGGATTGAACTCAGGGGCACTTGACCACTGAGACACATTCCCAGCCCTATTTTGTGTTTTATTTAGAGGCAGGGTCTCACTGAGTTACTTAGCATCTCGCCTTTGCTAAGACTGGCTTTGAACTCATGATTCTCCTGTCTCAGCCTCCCAAGCCGCTGGGCTTACAGGCATGCACCACCATGCCCAGCACCATCATCATCTTTTAAGGTATTATTTGGCATCTGTAAGAATAAGAAAAGATGAGGTTTTTGGTTTTGGTACCAGGGATTGAATCCAGGGGCACTTAACCACAATGTGATCCCCATTCCTAGCCTAGGCTTGGCATGGGCAGAAGGGAATGGGAAATGACTGCTTAATGGGTGTAGTTTCTTTTGTCGATGATGAAAATCTTCTGGAATTCAATAGTGGTGATGCTGTGTAACTGTGGAAATATTAGAAACCATTGAAATATAAACTTTAAGTGGATGTAATATCTGGTATATAAATTATATCTCAATAAACCTGCTATTAAAAAAAAATAAAATGGGGCTGGGATTGTAGCTCAGCAGTAGAGCGCTTGCCTCGCATGCGTGAGGCCCTGGGTTCGATCCTCAGCACCACATACAAAGCAATAAAATAAAGACATTGTGTCCATCTACAACTTAAAAAAACTCTTTAAAAAAATAAAAAAATAAAAAATAAGATAAAATGAAGGGCTGGGATTGTGACTCAGTGGTTAGAGTGCTTGTCTCCCATGTGGGAGGCACTGGGTTCGATCCTCACCACCACATATAAATAAATGAATAAATGAAGATCCATCAACAACTAAAAAAAAAAAATTTTTTTTTAAATAAAATAAAATGAGATTGGGCACAACAGGGCACACATGTAACCCCAGCTACTCCAGAGACTGAGGCAGAAGCATCAAAAGTTTGAAGCCAGCCTGGCAACTTAAGTGAGACCCTATCTCAAAATAATATTTTCTTAAAAAAGGGCCGGAGATGCAGCTCAGATGGTAGAGCACTTGCCCAGAACGTGCAACGCCCCAGATTCAATCCCTAGTACCACAAAAACTAATTAATTAATTTAATTAAAAACATCGAAAAACAGAAGGAACAACGCAAGGACAGGAGAGCAAGGGGAATAGTGGTGAAGCTTCAGGTTAATAACTGTCCTTGGCCGGACATGGTGGCGCACACCTATAATCCCAGCAGCTTGGAAAGCTAAGGCGCACGCGGGGGTGGGGTTTACAAGTTCAAAGCCAGCCCCAGCAACTTAGTGAGACCCTGTCTAAAAATCTAAGCAACTCAGCAAGAACCTGTCTCTGAATAAAAAACACTAAAAAAGGCTGGGGATGTGGTTCGGTGGTTAATCCCCTCTGGGTTAAATCCCAAAGGCAAAAAAAATAAACGTCTTCTATGTAAAACTGCTGAAAACCATGAATATTCTCACACCTCTGAAAACATGTATGGGGATCTCTTGTTTCTATAGGCCACTCTGACTTTTAAACAAAAAAAAGAAAAAGAAGCAGCTCTAGAACATAATATAAAGAGTTGAAAGAAAAATAAGTTAATTATTTATCTTTTCAAGTGCTCCACATGGATTAACAAAAATGATGATATTACAAATACCTTCCTTTGGAAGAAACAATGGCCCACATCATGAAGATTAAGAACATAATTTAAAGTCCAAGTGATCCTTTCTCATGCCAGGATCTGAGCATAATCACCTTTGCAAGACCTGCTCGGTGGGCTCCTTTAGACTCCATATATGCAAGATATTTATTGAATTCCCGGAACTCTTCCATGGAGGGTCTGAAGGTCATTATTTTACAGCTTGGGTTCAGAGGACTGTTCGCCTCCACCACCTCCATGATGGCTAGGGCAGTGTCTGCAGAGAGAAGGACATGGTCATTGGCACTGAATTATGTGTGTTAAGGTCAGTGATGTTTTTTTCTCCCAAATATCATGTAGGCACCCCAGCAGGAACTCTGTTCTTTAGTTACTTCCGGTCTCTTCCACCCCTCTTAGGGAGACTCATATATTTCTCCCTGGACTCCTGATTAAAAAGAAGAAAAAAAAAAACTAAACAGTAGTTTCTACTCTCCTCTTGCCAAGTTCCTATTCCTAGCACTGAATCACTGAACCACTGAACTGTACTGCTGGCCTCTCAAAATCCTTCCAAGTAAAAATGAATATTTAACAATACAGGTTCACAAAAGATGTTGCTCCTAGTACCAGTTCTGAAAGACTCTTTCTCACTCAAACGCACATGTGTATAAAGGCTTCATCTAGGTTGAGTAGAGGATATTCACCATCCCTAGCACAAGCTGACTCAGGTATCCTTCCAGCTTGTCATAACAAGCTTTTCTATAATAATGTATAAATAAATCATTCAACAAAACCACCAGGCCCCATGTTTAAGTACTAGAAACAGAGAAACTAGTAAAGTTTCTTCACCTTCCAAGTTCACTGTCCAGAAGCTGAACAAAGAATGAAAAAAAGTACAGAGGAAGGAGCAACTAACTTCATCTGGACTAATCAAAAATCACTTCCACAGAAAGGAGCAGAGTTAAGACTTATAAGCAGATACAGCAGCTGGCCAGATGAGAGAATGAGCATCTCAGGTAGTAGAGAATCTGGAAGTACTGCAGAATGGAGAATAGTCTAGTTTGTCTGCAGCTTAGAAGCAAAGATTGCAGAAGGGAAGTTTTCCTACAAAAACACCAACTTCATCTTGCTGCCAGTGAATGAGATGATCCCTTTAACGAATGTTCATTCAGCACGTAACATGTGCCAAGCACAGGGAATGCAACAGTAAATAAAGCACTGGAGTGGCTTCCTCAGTAAGGAATCCCATCCCAACCCACATCTAGGTTCAGTGATAGGATCTGGCATCTGACACCACAAATCATGAATCTTCTTAGAACAAGCTTTCCTCTCCTCCTTTCTCTTTTTTTTTTAAATAAATTTAACTTCCTTGATAGATAAATTAAAAAGTGAAGGATGGGTCGGGTGTGGTGGCGCACGCCTTTAATCCCAGCACTTTAGGAGGATGAGACAGAAGAACCGCAAGTTCAAAGCCAGCCTCAGCAACCATGAAGTGCTAAGCAACTCAGTGAGACCCTATCTCTAAATAAAACACAAAATAGGGCTGGGGATGTGGCTCAGTGGTCAAGTACCCCTGAGTTCAATCCTCAGTACCAAAAAAAAAAAAAAAAGAAAAAGAAGAAGAGGAGGAGAAGGATGGCACAGATGAAAGAGGAGGACATGTTATGGGATAATAAGAGGTTAAAAAAATAAACAGTAAAGTGGTTATCATTTACCTAAAGAAAATTAAAGTGCACGAGGCTGGGGATGTAGCTCAGTGACAGAACACTTGTATAAGCAACATACTAGGTTCAATTCCCAGCAGAAAGGAAGTAAGTTTAAATGTGCATCTGTCTCACAATGTATGTAGTGAAGAGATACAAGGAACATAAAAATTAAACCCTGCCACCATTTAGGAACTTACAGTACAAAGGGAAAAAAATAATCTGCATTGAGAAATATTAATACATAGCAGAAAACAGTCTGGATTCTCCTTCCCTAAGAAAGGGAACATACAAAAGAAAAAACATTCAGGTCACCTCCTTACCCAATCTCCCTTTATATAAACATAGGTACACACATGCAAATCCATGACCTGCAGAATGAAACTCACTCTACATAGTAAACATGTAATTCTGTACAAGCAGCTGAATCTGGCCCTTGCATAACTAGCATGACCTCATCCATCAGTGCCTACATCATAGTTGTCCGTCTGGATCCATAAGGGATCGGTTCTGGACCTCTCTCCACAGGTATATCAGAATCCTAGGATGTTCAAGTCTTTTATATAAAATGGCTTAGTATTTGCAATATAACTCACACACAACCTCCTATATATTTTAAATCTTTAGATTACTTGAAATACTTGATATAGTGCAAATGCTAAGTTAATAGTTTTTATACTATACTGTTTAGGGAATAATAAGGAAAAAAGACTACATGTTCAATACAAAATATTTTTCAAATATTTCTGATCTGCACTTGGTTGAATTCACTGAAGTAGAACACTCAGATAGAAAGAGGCAACTGTACTTTGCACTGCAACAATACTGACTTGTGGTTCTCTAACAAGCAAAGCTCTCTGTGCCCCTGCCCGTTATTTCCTCTCCTTGGAGTAGCCTTTGCCTGCTTCCTCACCTGGCAAACTCCTTGAAATTCCCAACACTCAGGCACTGCCTGGATGAACCACTTGTGTTCCCACCTCCCTCTCTGCATCCTTCATTATGGCACTTGGCTCTCCTAACTGTTGGCACTTCCAACCATCTACTGAACTATCAGCTTTCAAGGGAAAGGCAGGCTCACCATCTCTTTGAGCCCTGGCATACAGCCTGGCTCACTATATCTGCTCCGATAATTATTTGCCAGCTGAATGACAAAAGAAGTGCCTGAATGTAAAAGTATTTATATAAAATGATACCAAATTCAGAGAAAGGAAAGCATTAATCCCAAACACAGGAAAGTGATTTTTTTAAAAAATTAATTTGCTTGACTAGTAAAGAATATTAGAATAGAAAAATCTGAGCAGTGAGAAAAAGGAAGAAGCCCACAGAAACATTTGGTCCATGAAAGGCAGGGTTCCTCCCCTGGCCAAAGTACAAGAGTGGCCTGAGTACTCCTCAAGGCAGAAGCCACTGAAGAAGAAATGGGAAATTCATCCAGTCATTCAACAAATAATTACTGAATGCCTAACTGCTGAGCAGGCAGGCAGTAAGACGTCATTTTAATGGAGTGAAACAGACAATAAATAAGTAGTAAGGCCTGTGAAGAAATGCAAAGAGGGTTGGTGTTTCACACAGAGGAGGCCAATGACAGCATTTTAAACAAAGTGAAATTCAGGAGAGGCCTCAAGGAGGGAATTAATCGTACAACTATCTGGAAGAAGAGTATTTTCAACAGAGGCAACAGCAAGGAAGGAGAGTTTGGGCACTCCAAGAAATAGCAAGGAGGTGATACATTCTGGGAACTCCGTAAGCAAAAGAAAAAACAGTGAGAGAGAAGATGAGAGAGAGAAGTTTGGCAAACTACCCTGAGTGGGAAGAGAACCCTGGGCTTCTTCCCCTTACCTATCCTGTTCACAGAAATCAAACATGCATTTTCTTTCAAAGAAATGACTGTGCTCTCTAAGGTAACTCTTCTAGAGGACCTGGAGCATGAAAGTTTGCTGGCTCAGTCTGGCTACTGTATCAAGAAAGGACTGACAGAAACAGAAAGAAGAGGAAGTAGGTGATTTACACTAACCCAGACAACATAATACGGCAGTTTGGACCACGGGTGGGCAATGAGAAGGAATCAGATTGCAGAATACAATATAATGTGAACTAAGTTTCCCAACAGAAGTGAAAGGAACATGAGTCAAGATTTCTGGTCTAAGCAACAGATCAATGGCTCTGACAAGAAAATGAAGCAGAGGGCTGGGGTTGTGGCTCAGTGGTAGAGCACTTGCCCAGCATGTGTGAGGCACTGGGTTCAATCCTTAGCACCACGTAAAAATGAATAAATCAATAAAACAAAGTCAAAAAATTAATTTAAAAAAAGGAAAGAAAGAAAATGAAGCAGGGACTGTTAAGACATGGAGCAAATTAGTAGTAATTAAAATTAAATCTCAGCCCTTAGCACACTTTGCTCACTGGACTGAAAATATAATTTCTTTCTTCCTAGCATCACTACTCCCTCAAATACACAAAACTAGTTCTACCTACAAATCAGATAATCAGGTGGATATATTATAGACCTACATTATGTTTGGGTTTTTTTTTGGGGGGGGGGAGTTGTTTTGGTTTGGTTTGGCACCAAGGATTAAACCACATTCCCAGCCCCCTTTGATGTTTCATTTTAAGACAGGGTCTCACTAAGTTGCTTAGGGCCTGAATAAGTTGCTGAGGCTGGCTTTGAACGTGTGATCCTCCTGCTTCAGCCTCCCAAATTAGTGGGATTACAGGCATGCGCCACCACACCCTGCTTAGTTTAGGTCTTTGAACTTTGATTTAGCTTAGGTTTTTGACCTTTTCCAATCTATAAAGTCAATATATGTTCATCATAAAATTTAAACACATGGGCTGGGATTGTGGCTCAGTGGTAGAACACTTGCCTTGCATGTGTGAGGCACGGGGTTTGATCCTCAGCACCACGTAAAAATAAATAAAATAAAGATACTGTGTCCATCTACAACTAAAAAAAAAAAAATTTTTTTAAATAAATAAATAAAATAAAATTTAAACACATTAAACTATGTAAAATTTTAAACCCACTATCTAAAAAAAGTTTGGTATTAAATTCCATGTTTTTGATTATTGGTAGCATTGATCATTTTTGGACACAACATTTTCATATCTTTTTTGGGTTGACTACTTATGTTCATTACTCTTAAAAGGCAGTTTATAAACTGGGGTTGTGGCTCAGTGGTGGAGTGTTTGCCTAGCATGTGTGAAGCACTGGGTTCAATCCTCAACACCACATAAAAGTAAATAAATAAATAAAGGTATTGTATCCATCTACAACTAAAAAAAATATTTTTTGTAAAAGGCAGTTTATAAATTTTCTGTTTCTTGAGTTTTTCTTAATCCACACGTATCATTAAACTTAATCATATTATTACAATTAAATCCCCAGCCCCTCTTCTTTCTCCTTTACATTTGTTTATCTCATCCAAGAACGAATAAGTTTAACAGGCTCTTGCAATAATGTTTTCTAGTTGAAAACAAGACTGTTATATTTCACAAGAATCACTACTACAATTTCAGCTGATGATGCAATAATTTTTTTAATAATGCTACACCTCTTTAGAGATTGAGTCCCCAAAGTAACTGACAACAATAACTCTGATGTAACACTGTAATTCTGCTTCTACAGACCTAGCCTTCAATGTTTTTGAGACCATCTAAACCAAATGATCATATATATAGCAAGTACACTAAGAATGTTCCACATGTTTGTATTTTTGTTTTGTTTTAGGAGATGACATCTTACTGTATTGCCAGGGATGACCTCAAGCTCTTGGCTTCAAGTGATCCTACTGCCTCAGCAGCTGGGACTACAAGCATACACTACTATGCCCACTCCCTAAGAATTTTTTCAATAAGCTGAAGAGCTTTTCCATCAAGTGAAGAAAAGTTCAGCACTAAACCATCCCTCATCTTCTTTTCTGAAAATGTTTTTGGAAAGGGAAAACACTATTCTCCGTATTCTAATATTCTCCTTATTCTTATTCTCCTAATTCTTATTCTCCTTATTTACTTGATAATAAAGAAGAAACAAGCTAATGCTTTCTTGTCAAATGAAAGGTGTATTCAAGTTAAGATGAAGTCAATCAGGCCAGGCGTGGTGGCACATGGCTGTAATCCCAGTGGCTCAGGAGGCTGAGGCAGGAGGATCAAGAATTCAAAGCCAAGCCGGGCGCAGCGGAGCACATGTGTAATCCCAGCACTTTGGGAGGCTAAGACAAGAGAATCCCGAGTTCAAAGCCAGCCTCAGCAAGGCAAGGCACTAAGCAACTCAGTGAGACCCTGTCTCTAAATAAAACACAAAACAGGGCGGGGGATGTGGCTCAGTGGTCCAGTGCCCCTGAGTTCAATCCCCAGTACCACAAAAAAAAAAAAAAAGAGTTCAAAGCCAGCCTCAGCAATAGTGAGGTCCTATCTCTACATAAGACACAAATTAGGGCTGGGTATGTGGCTCACTGGTCAAGTGTCCTTGAGTTATTCCCTGGTACACCCCCCTCCCTAAAAAAACAACAACAAAAAATAAACACAGATTCAGTCAATGAGGATAGGCATTAGTTCAATATAACTAATGTTCTTTGGGAGTAGGGAGGGCAAACCAGTAAGCTGCATCCTGAGTCCTTTTTATATTTTAATTTTGAGAAAGGTCTCAGTAAATTGCTAAGGCTGGCCTCAAACTTGCAATCCTCCTGCCTCCGCCTCCCAAAAGTCACCCCAGATTACAGGCGTGGGCACCTAGCCAACTAAAATCCTTTTAAGAAAAAAAAGATACTGAGGGAACATCACCATATGAAGACAGAAGTAAAGACTGAGGCAGAGAATGGAGTCACTCAGCTGCAAGCCATGGAATGCCAACAATTACTGGCAAACACAAGAAACCAACAGAAAGGCAGGGAGCTGATGCTTCCTTCAACTCTCCAGTATGGCCTGCTGACACCTTGATTTTGGATTTCTAGCCTCCAAGACTAAGAGAGAACATATTTATCTTGTTTTACACCATTCAAGTTTGTGATGCTTTGTTACAGCAGCCCTAGCAAACTAGCAAAGGCATCTAGAGCCAGACTGGAGGGAAAGAAAAACCACAACCCCCAATTCTAGCTCCTAATACTCTGACCTTCTATCTCCAACTTTCTAAAATGGTTGGAGACTTGGGAAGAAAATGGAAGTAACAGGCCACCTCAAAAGCTCTACATGACACATTTGCACACCTATCCCTGTACTGAACCACAAAAGGCTCTAAGAACTGCCTTTTTCTACCATCCACCATGGACCCCACAGACCTAGGCCCTATGTTAGAAAGTACACACCAAAGAAAAGCTCTTCACCTGAGCCAGGCCTCGATCCTTTCCTCAGAACCAGTTAATTTTTCATTAATCCTTTTGATCTCATTAATATCACATCTCTATCTTGCTCCACTGGACTGCAGAGACTAGGAATAGGAACATAAAAGTGGATTTTGGTCCTGGAACAAAAGAGTCAAGACAACAAATGACTCTATGCAAAAGTTTCTGTTAAGCCGGGCACAGTGGCACACGCCTCTAACCCCAGCACTTTGGTAGGATGAGACAGGAGGATCTTGAGTTCAAAACCCAGCCTCAGATTCCTTAAAAATCTTGGAATGGAACCATTTGACCCAGCTATCCCACTCCTCAGCCTATACCCTAAAGACTTAAAAACAGCATACTACAGTAATTCAGCCACTTCAATGTTTATAGCAGCACAATTCACAATTGCTAAACTGTGGAACCAACCTAGATGCCCTTCAGTAGATGAATGGATAAAGAAACTGTGGTATATACACACAATGAAATATTACTCAGCAATAAAAGAGAATAAAAGTATGGCATTTGCAGGTAAATGGATGGAATTGAAGAACATCATGTTAAGTGAAGTAAGCCAATCCCAAAAAAACCAAAGGCCAAAAGTTCTCTCTGATTAGTGGGTGCTAATACATAATGGAGGTGGGGGTGGGGAGCATGGGAGAAATAGAGGAACTTTGGATGGGGCAGGGGGAGGTGTGGGAGGGTGGGGGAATGGGAGTAGCAAAAAATGATGGAATGAGATGGACATCACTACCCTAGGTACATGTATAAAGACACAAATGGTGTGACTATCTTTTTTGTTGTTATTGTTACCAGGGATTGAACTCAGGGGCACTGGACCACTCTGAGCCACTTTGAACTCAGGGGCACTGGACCACTGAGCCACATCCCCAGCCCTATTTTGTGTTTTATGTAGAGACAGGGTCTCACTGAGTTGCTCAGCGCCTCACTATTGCTGAGGCTGGCTTTGAACTCGTGATTCTCCTGTCTCAGCCTCCCAAAGTGCTGGGATTACAGGCATGTGCCACTGCACCCTGCTTGGTGTGACTCTATCTTGTTTGCAACCAGAGAGATGGAAAATTGTGCTCCATATATGTACGATTGCATTCTTCTGTTTTAAAAATAAATTTGAAAAAATGGCCAGCCTCAGCAATGGCAAGGCGCTAAGCAACTCAGTGAGACCCTGTCTCTACATAAAATAGGGCTGGGGATGTGGCTCAGTGGTCAAGTACCCCTGAGTTCAATCCCCGGCACCTCAAAAAAAAAATTTCTGTTTAAAAAAAACAAAGCCAAACATCTGGGGATATAGCTCAGTTGGTAGAGTGCTTGCCTTGTATGCATAAGGCCCTGGGTTCAATCTCCAGCACCACAAAAAAAAAAAAAAAAAAAAAAGCTAAGCAGGGTGGTATATACTAGTAATCCCAGCTATTCAGGAGAATCACAGGTCAAGGACAGCTTGGGCAACATAAACAGACCATGTTTCAAAAAACTAGTTAGCTGCACATAGTGGTGCACACTTGTAATCCCAGCAACTCAGTAGGCTGAGACAACCTAGCAAGGCCCTAAGCAACTAAGCAAGACCTGTCTCAAAATAAAAAATAAGAGAGCTCCGGTGCACCGGCAGGAGCC
>CM053399.1:128313298-128360435 GCA_028644305.1 Xerus rutilus | reverse complement strand
TATAGTACTATCAATTCCTCTCTGGAAATTTTAACTAACTACTGGGATCCTTAACCAATTGCAATAGTTTTTTCCTCTTTTTTGTAACAATTCTGCCTTATTAAACATTCTTTGATTTTTCTTTGTAACCATAGTTCATCTTTTAACCATAACACAGCTTTTCTTGAACTGTAAACTCTTCTCTCTAAAGACAGAATCCTATGCTCAATAAACTTAAAGAAACAGCAGAAAAAATAAAAAAATAAAAATAAATAAAAAAAGAGGAGGGGGGCTAGGGATGTGGCTGTGGTTAAGCATCTATGAGTTCAATCATCAATACCAAAAAAAATATCTAAAAAGTTCCTTTAGCTTCAGATGAGAGATTCTAGGTTGGGTCCCAGGAGAAGGTTCCTGAGGATTAAATGTATTAAACCACTCTTATACTCTCAGTGGATGGAAATAAGAATTTACCTTTTAGGGCAAATTGGGAAGGTGACACTGTCTACCCAAACACATTGTGACAGAAAGTCAGTGAGCTGCTAAAGGTAAGAATTTAGCAAATTGCCAGGCTATAGTAACACCTCCATGCTGGCTTTCTACACAAGCTAACCACAGCAGTGTCTTTTTCTGAAACTGAATCATGACTTATACAATTATCAAAGAGAAACTGAAAACAATGGCAAGGGGGGAAGAAACCTAGTATACAAATATCAGATGTGAATCAAATTATGGTTTTATTGTCATACTTCCTCAAATCAGTTCCTTGGTATAATCTTTTGGGGTTTTGTTTGTTTGTGTTTTTTGCAGTACTGGGGACTGAATCCAGAGGTGTGCTACCACCAAGCCACACACTATTTTTTCGGCAGGCATCGGGAGGAGGGGGTTAAAATCTCGTTAAATTGAGAAGCTGGCCTCCCACTTTCAATCCTCCTGCCTCAGCCTCCTGAGTCTCTGGAATTATAGGCATGAGCCACTACACCCAGCTTCCTAATGTAATGACAATGAAATTACTTTGAATTATTAAAAATTCACTTTGTAGCACTAAGTAAGATTATTCAATGAGCCAGTTAATAAAACTAGCCAGGCATTTACAGCTACTTATTCCTACTGAACTACTACTATGGAACCTCTCAATCACCCTCTACTTAACCAAATAAGAGACACTATGTATTCTCTCTGAAAAAGATCGATAATGCCCACACATAAGAATAAGAGTTATGCGGGGCTGGGGTTGTAGCTCAGTGGTACAGTACTTGCCTAGAATGTGTGAGGCACTGGGTTCAATCCTCAGCACCACATAAAAATAAATTTAATAAAGATATTGTGCCCATCTACAACTAAAAGAATTCAAAAGCAAAAGAAAATAATAATAATAATAGGGCTTAGCCGGGCGCGGTGGCTCAAGCCTGTAATCCCAGCACTTAGGGAGGCTGAGACAGGAGAATCGCGAGTTCAAAGCCAGCCTCAGCAATGGCGAGGTGTTAAGCAACTCAGTGAGACCCTGTCTCTACATAAAACACAAAATAGGGCTGGGGATGTGGCTCAGTGGTCGAGTGCCCCTGAGTTCAATCCCCAGTACCAAAAAAAAAAAATAATAATAATAATAATAATAATAATAGGGCTTATAGCAAGTACTAGCTGAGTTGCATGTTTAGCAAGTCAACAGTACTTATTTCTAACCCCATTTATGCTAGTTGAGTCATCAAGAGATATAATTATATATTATATAAATGCATTAATTGTTTATACAATGTTATTGTTTCATCAAAATTGAAGTTGAATCCTTTGGAAAGTCTCAGCAAAGATGATCTAAAAAAAACGGGGGTGGGGGGACACAGAATAGTGAGTGGTACATGCCTATAACCCCAGAGATGCAGGAGGCTGAGATAGGAAAATCACAGGTTTGAGGCCAGCCTCAGCCAAGACCCATCTCAAAACAAAATATAAAAAGAATAGGAATATAGATCAGTTGTAAAGCACCCTTGATTCAATTATCAGTATAAAATCATACACACATATGTACATAAAATAAAGAAAGCTGGGTTGTAGCTCACTGGTAGAGCACCCCTGGATTCAATCCTCAGCACAAAAAATAAAATAGAAAAAAAAAACCAAAAAGATATAAAAATGAGATGTGAGAATTACAACAGCAAAAGGTTAGGTAGTAGAGAGATTTGTAAAAATTCAGGATTCTGTCTTGTGTTACATCTCAAGTGTCCTACACTGTGGGTGCAGTTTATCCAAGAGGAACAATATAGGGCTCCAAGCTGTGAACCTCTACTCAATGAAAATGCTTTTCCATACAAAGCCGGCAAACCAAAGCAAACTCACAAGTTTCAAGAAGAAAAAAAGTAATAGATGTATCTTTATGATTCACATCTCCAACCAAAATTAAAACTCTCAATAATTTTTCAGAAAAACTACTCTGCTTATTGGCATTAAAAAGAAAAGCCAGGCACGGTGGCGCAGGCAGGTTGGGTGGCGCAACCTCCCAGCAGGTTGGGAGGGTGAGACAGGAGACTCGTGAGTTCAAAGTCAGCCTCAGCAACGCTGAGGCCCTAAGCAACTCAGTGAGACCTGTCTCTAAATAAAAACACAAAACAGGGCTGGGGATGTGGCTCAGTGGTTGAGTACCCCTCAGTTCAATCCCAGGTACAAAAAAAATAAAAGGTCAAAATTGCAACCATACATAGCTATCAAGCCTCCCATCTCTGCTTCAGAACAAAGTCAAATCAGTAACAGTTTAACTTGTGTTAAAGGAAAACTAAGTGAAGCCAGGCATGGTGGCATACTCAGTAAGCCCTGCACTTTGGGAGGCTGAGACAGGAGGATCCCAAGTTCAAAGCCAGCCTTAGCAACGGCAAAGCACTAAGCAACTAAGTGAGACCCTATCTCTAAATAAAACAAAATAGGATTGGGGATGTGGCTCAGTGGTAAAGTACTCCTGAGTTCAATATCCAGTACCAAAAATAAAAGAAGAACTAAGTGAATAGCTGATATCACAAAGCTGCATTAGGATTTATTCTTATATTTGTTGTTATTAAAAATAGTATTTTGACTTTTTCTTTAGAAATAACTTCAAACTTGAAGAAAAAAATTACAGAAATATAAGAAAGAAAAAAAACTGTACACACAATACCCAGATTCAGCTATAAACATTTTACCCTATTTGCACACTCTGCATCCCCATACACAGTTATCTTTTAGAACCATCTGAGAAATGGTAGTAAATACTATGACCTTTTACCCCTAAAAATTTTAGTGCACATTTCTTAAAACAGACATATTCTCTTATATAGCAATAGGAAAATTTTCAACTCCAGAAAATTTAACATAGATACTATATTTATGTCTGATTTCTAATTTTGTCAAGTGATTCAATAACATATATTATAGCATTTTACCCCTCCAGTATAAGATTCAGTCTAGGAGTAGGAATGTATGTAACTGTCACATCTCTTTAGTATCCTTTAATCTCCATGTTCCTTGGAGACCATGGGCGCTATCATTTTTAAGAAGTCACTTTTGTGTTAAATAGAACATTTCTCACTTTTGATAATTTTTTACTTAAGTATTTTTCCTCTCACTGCTGGTATATAAAAATATACTTTTAGCTGAGCACAGTGGTACATACCTATAACCCCAGAGACTGAGGAGACTGAAGTAGGACAATGGCAAAGTTCAAGGTCAGCATGATTAATTTAACAAGACCCTATCTCAAAATAAAAAGGCCTTAAGATGCAGCTCAATGGTAAAGCACACCTGAGTTCAATTCCCAGAACAACAACAAAAGAAAAGACCTTCCAGTTCTGGGAATTGAACAGAAGGCCTTGCATATGCTTATTACACACTCTAACACTGAGCTCCTCCTCCCACCCCATCTTTTTTTTTTTTTTTTGGTACCAGGGATTGAACTCAGGGGTACTCAACCACTGAGCCACATCCCCAGCCCTATTTTGTGTTGTATGTAGAGACAGGGTCTCACTGAGTTGCTTAGCGCCTTGCCATTGCTGAGGCTGGCTTTGAACTCATGATTCTCCTGTCTCAGCCTCCCAAAGTGCTGGGATTACAGGCATGTGCCACTGCGCCCGGCTCCATCATTAATTTTTAATTGATTTTCTATCAATCAGCAAGCTACCTTGTTAATAATTCCTGTTTCTAATAATCTGTCTATAGATGTTTTCTAACTCAATAATCATATAAAAATTATCTAAGAATACTGATATTTTTGTTACTGTTTCCTTCATAAGATTTATTCCTTTTATTTTTCTTATCTTACTTACCTGGCAAGGACATTCTAGAACCAAAGAGTGAAGAAATAGTGACAGTGGACTGTCTTGTCTTATTATAAAGGAAGTAGTTTCAATCTTCACTCTTCAGAGTAACACAGGTACGTATGTACCCTTCAATAGGTTAGGAAACTTCTACTCTATTTCTTTCTCTGGGAGGTTTCCTGTTGTTTAGTTTGTTGTGTTGTGTCTTTTGTTTTGCAGAGCTGAGAATCAAACTCGGGGCCTTTCACATGAACTCTACCACTGAGCCACATATCAGCCCATTTTTATCTTGAGATGGTCTTATGAGCTGAAAAGACTGGCTTCAAACTTGTGATCATCTTGCCTCAGCTTAAGTATATGGGATTACAGACATGAAGCATTATACCCACTTGGTTTGTTTCTAAATCACAAATGAGTTTAACCTGTATCCATGATGATAGGTTTTCCCCTTTATCTGTTGTGATTAAATATAATTCTAATGTTCAACCCACCTGCATTACTGAAATCACCCAACTGGTACATATGATGTGCTATCAGAATTGCACACAGTAGAACCCTGCATTAACGTTACACAAAGGTTTCATATGCTACCTTCATTAGTGAGGCTAGGTTGTCATTTTCCTTATTCACACTGCCCTTCTCTGGTAGTGGTACTAAGTAAGGTTTGCTAGACTGAGAAAATGACTTGGGTAGTATTCTTGAAAGAGGAAAACAATGAGTTTGCGAGGACTAAAATTAAGTATTATTTGAATATTTTGTAGAACCAGACTGCAAAACTACCTAAGCCTGGAACATTCTTTGTGGCTAAAAATAATAATAATAATAATAATATCATTACAGAATCAATTCCCTTAAATAGTATATGTATTTTTACTACTTTTTTTCTTGGGGGGGGGGTGGAGGTGTTACTTGGGAGTGAGCCTGGGGGCGCTTTACCACTGAGCTACATCAGTTTTTTGTTTTTCTGTTTTTTGTTTTTTTTGGTACCGGGGATTAAACTCAGGGGCACTCGACCACTGAGTCACATCCCCAGCCCTATTCTGTATTTATGTAGAGACGGGGTCTCACTGAGTTACTTAGTGCCTCATGGTTACTGAGGCTGGCTTTGAACTCGAGATTCTCCTCTCTCAGCCTCCCAAAGTGCAGAGATTACAGGTATGCACCACCGTGCCCAGCTCCCAATTCATTTTTATTGCTTTGGATTTTGAGACAAGGTCTCCCCAAGTTGCTGAAGTTGGCCTCAAACTTGGGATTCTCTTGCTTCACCCTCCTGAGTTACTGGGATTATAGGCATGGAACTACACCATGCAAATTCTACTACTTTTTGAGTCTGTTTTAGAATTCATAAATTCTCTAGAAAACTGTTTAAATATATCATCATGCCAGGCGTGGTGGTACACGCCTGTAATCCCAGGGGCTCAGGAGGCTGAGACAGGAGGATGGCGAATTTAAAGCCAGCCTCACCAACTTAGTGAAGCCTTAAGCAACTCAGCGAGACTGTCTCTAAATAAAATACAAAAAGGGCTGCGGAGCCGGGCGCAGTGACTCAAGCCTGTAATCCCAGCAGGCAGAGTGATAAGAGTAATGGAAGAAAATAGCAAAAAATTCAACAAATTCTAAAGTAAAATGAATACTACATTCAATAGAAACACAGATCATTGTGACAATGGTCACAAGGCAAAGAAAAAAATCATAGCATTAATTTTCAAGAATAGAAACTAACCATTAAATATAACCAATATTTTCTTTAAGAGTACTGATCCTTTCAAAACTATATATTTAACTTTGGAGACAAAAGCAATTTGTAAACCAGGGTCGGTGGTACACACCTATAATCCCAGGGGCTGGGTAGGCTGAGGCAGGAGGATTACAGTTCAAAGCCAGCCTCAGCAACTTATCCTGGCACTAAGCAACTCCGTGAGACCCTGTCTATAAATACAATATAAAAAATGGAGATGTAACTTAGTGGTTAACTTCCCCTGGGTTCAATCCTCAGTACAAAAACAGAAACAAAAACAAAAACAAAAAAAGTAATCTGTGATCCAAACATCAATAAAACTTTTAACCATGCAACAGAAATGCTTTTAAAAGTAGTGAATGAATTTAAAACGGGCAAATTTAACATTGTATCTGATTATGAGAGTTTCCTAATCCTTATGGAAAGGAGTTAAAATGAGAAATTCTGGGTTCTCAGTAGTAAATAGGAGTTTCAAATTGTTTTTCGTTAAATTCCAATTTTTAGGAAAACTACACCAGAATTTGGGTCCAAACAGAACCAAAAAATTAATCTCTACCAACAAATATTCCCATGGGAATAGAAAGAGTAATTTTCTCCTGCATCAGTGAATTTAGGAACATAATTCAGTTTTCAACTCCCTATTTTTAAGCAATTAGATTGATAAAGACACAGAAAAACATCCACACACTTAAAGTGATTTCAACAGTTTTCAAAACTTGCATTTCACAAGATATTGAGTATACACTACTTGCCTGCTGGGCTTCCATTGCCGGGGCCTGGAAAGGTAGAACCATTTCCCAGCACCCACCCCCAAGAGCTACCTGAGTTTCCCAGGTCGTGCCAAGGGCTCCTGGCATCTGTTGTGACTTCCTGGCAACCACCTCGGTGTGATGTCCAAGGCGCCGACGGGACACCCCGCCAGGTTAGCCAGTGCTCAAGCCGGAGAGCAAGTCCTCGCCGACTTCCGGACTGCGCAACCCGCGCACCCGCACGCCCGCGCGGAACCAAGCCGGCTCAGCGCCGGAGGTGGAAACCGCATCACTGTCGCTGCCTGCTGCTCTACAGTGAAACCTGTGTTACTTTTAAATCTGAAATTACCTAGTGTATTTAGGCCTAGCAGAAGAACCCACAGCAGTCCATGTAAATTACTAATTCTTAGTTTCAAATATAAAAGCAATGACTAAAATTTTGAATACTTTGCAAACACATTTAAAGAACTTAATATGCTCAACGGCAGCCTTAGCAACTTCCTGAGACTCTTTCTCTACATAAAATAGAAAAAAGGGCTGGGAACGTGGATCCTTGGTTAAGCGGCCGTAGGTTCAATCCCTGCTACCAAAAAAAAAAATTAATGTGCAAACTATGAAATTATTGCTAAAGATTAACCACATGTGCTATCAGCTATACTAAAAAAACAGGAAGAAAACCATGAGACACAATTATTTATTTATTTGTTTGTTTATTTTTAGTGCCAAAGATTGAACCCAGAGGCGCCCAATCACTGAGCCACATCCTCAGCCCTTTTTAAAATATACATATATATTTTACTTAGAGACAGGGTCTCATTGAGTTGCTTAAGGCCTCACTAAATTCCTGGGGCTGGCCCAGAACTTGTGATCCCCCTGCCAAGTCTCCAGAGCCTCTGGGATTACAGGCCTAGTAGACAACAATAATCTCACCATCCATGCTTTTTACATTATTCATAAATGGGAGAAACACTGTTTTGGAGAATTATGTCAATCTACACATTTTTGGTAACTACCTGTCCAAAAGACTACAACAGGGAAATGGACACAGCTGGGTTTTTGTATTGGGGGGGGAGTATTTTTTGTTTTGTTCTCTATTGGTTTTGTTGTTGTTGTTGTTGGGTGTTTCGTTTTGTTTATTTGTTTGTGACAGATTCTGGCTAAATTGCCAAGGCTGGCCTTGAACTTGTAATTCTGCTTCAGTTTCCTGAGTAACTAGGGTTACAAACCTGTGCAACATCGCACAGGCCTGGCATATTTTCATCCTATATACAATGTCTGGCACAGTACCTTTGCACAGGTATATGTTGGTCATTTATTTCCTTAACTCTGACACGAATACACAGCTTCCTTGACATAACAAACACAACTAAAATTCTTTTTTTTTTTTTATTTTGGTACCAAAGATTGAACTCAGGGATACTCAACCACTAAGCCACATCCTCAGCCCTATTTTCTGGTTTATGTAGAGACAGGGTCTCACTGAGTTGCTTAGCACCTCACTGTTGGCTGAGGCTGGCTTTGAACTGGCAATTCTCCTGTCTCAGGCATGCACCACTGCACCTGGTTACATCTAAACATATTTAGTGCCTAGACAAGTACCATTTCCTCAAAGTCTCAAATATTTAAGCAACTTATAATAAACACAAATACAGTCATGATACAAACACAAGGCAAAATCATATTCTTATTACCACTTTTTCTTGATAATAATGTAGTTAACAAATACAAGACCAAATCCTCACTAATGTTCACAAAAATAAACTCTATCTAGATCACATTTTGTTTGATTGATTCATAAATTTTCTTTGTCATCAGTAATAAATGTCTCCCCCTGGCTAGGTGCCGTGGCACATGCCTGTAATCCCAGTGGAGAATTTTGAGTTCAAAGCCAGCCTCAGAAATTTAGCAAGGCCCCAGGCAACTCAGTAAGACCTCGTCTCTAAATAAAATGCAAAAATGGGCTGGGAATGTGGTTGGGTGGTTAAGTGCCTCTGGGGTCAATCCTTGGTCCCTTTAAATAAATAAATAAACAGACAAATAAATGTCTCCTCTTGCCTTTGCTTTTTCCATTGTCTGTGAGTAGAGAGAGAACTGTCCAATCAGTACAAACTCCTTCAATAGAATGATACAGAGAGTTATCCTTACTGACAGCTCTTTGAACCCTTAGGGCAGTGGCAGTGGTGCGTGTCTATAATCCCACTACTGGGAGGATAAAGCAGGAGGATTGCAAATTTGAGGCCAGCATCAGCAATTTAGCACGGCTGTCTCAAATTTAAAAAGGAAAAGGGCTGGGGACGTACCTCAGTTTAATCCCTAGTACTGAAAAAAACAAGGAAGGAAGGAAGGAACCTTTAAAAAAAAACTTGCATTTGCTTGGTTCTTACTGTGCTTTAACATATGACTTCATTTTCATTCTTAAAACCTTTCAGCAGGGTCAGCAGACTGTGGCTATTCCCATTTGAGAGATAATGAAACTAAGGCTGATATGGAAATCACTTTCCTAAAGTCGGATAGCAAATATACAATAAACTGATAGCCAGGCAGTATCCCCCAGATTTAAGTCCCAACATAACTGACTTCTTTACTTGGCTCTCCAGCAGGACAAGGAGGAGGAGGACGAGAGGAGCAGGAAGAAGAGGGGGGCAAGGAAGAGGGTGAAGAGGAAGAAGAGGAAGGGGAAGAGGAAAGAGGAAGAGGAGAAAGAGGGAGGGAGGGAGGAAAAAAAGAAGGAAAGGAAAACCAAATCTATAGCACTAAGCCCAAATACTTTCACAAGGGAATTCTGCTGCATTTTGAAGAAACCAAACTCAATAGTATTATGTTATTTAAACTGTCCCAGACACAGAAAGGAAAAGTAAGTTTAAAAATATGTTCTTAAATCAGACTCAGTGATAATGCCTATAATCCCAGCAACCAGGGAGGCTGAAGCAGGAGGATCACAAATTCAAGCCCAGTCTCAGCAATTTACCAAGATCCTCAGCAATTTTAGTGAGACCATGTCTCAAAATAAAAAAGACTGAGGATATAGCTCAGTATTATAAGCACCCCTGCATTCAATAGTCAGCACCAAAAAGAAACAAATTCTTTCTTAAGAACCAAGCCTAAAAGGAGTAACAAAATCTTTTTTTTTTTTTAAACTAAGCCCAATAAAATTGCTACCAATCTCATTTAAGAGTATTGGTCAAGCCAGGCACAGTAGCACACGCCTGCAATCCCAGCATTTTGGGAGGCTGAGATAGGAGAATCGAGAGTTCAAAGCCAGCCTCAGCAATGGCAAGGCACTAAGCAACTCAATGAGACCCTGTCTCTACATAAAACACAAACTAGGGCTGAGGATGTGGCTCAGTGGTCAAGTATTCCTGAGTTCAATCCCTAGTACCCCCCCAAAAAAAGTACTGGTCAAATTTCCTTTTAAAATAAACAAGCAAAATCCAAACGCACATGAATAAATTCTGACAAGGAATTTTCCCAGGATTAAATAATGGTTTTATATTAGTATATTTCTTTTGTCCTTCTTTGTATGTATGTACACGTGTGTGCTGCTCTATCTCTGCCCACTGACAGAACCTAGAAGCAACACCTCAATAACAATAAGCACCTAAAGTTTAGCTTCTAAATATCTGAGGTAGGCAAAATTCAAATTGAGCATAGAGGGCTGGGGTTGTGGCTCAGTGGTAGAGTGCTTGCCTAGCATGTGTGAGGCACTGGGTTCGATTCTCAGCACCGCATATAAATAAATAAAGTTTATTGACAACTAAAAAAAATAAAAACAAACTGAGCTTAAATAGCTCACTGTTGCAAAAATAAAAGGGTTTACAAATATGATGGGACATGTAAAATAGGCAATACAACTTGACAGTTTCCCAATTGCTAACAAAGTAAGTCAATATAAATAACAGTATTAATAATAACTCAATGAATTTTAATAAGCTATAAATCCAAACTGACTAAATAAATTGAAAGCTTAAAAAGGCAGAAAATATTTACATACTTCTTCAAAAGAAAGAGTAACTTTTACAGCAGAGAAGCACAGAAGATTATCTTAAGCAATTAAAGGAAACATTTCCAGTAAAAGAACAAAATGAGGGGCTGGGTTGTGGCTCAGTGGTAAAGTGCTTGCCTAGCACGTGTGAGGCAGTAAGTTCAATCGTCAGCACCACATAAAATATTAATAAATAAAAAATGAAGTTACGATGTGCATCTACAACTAATTGAAAAAGAGGAAGAACAACAAAATGAAAGTGTGTGCTACCTGGGAAGATGCAGTGAAAAGAATAGAGAATAACCTTTGTAATATTCCTGCCAAAAATGCCTCAAGAATCTGATAGAGGAAAACAGCAGACAAGCCAAAATTAAGGGAGACTCTAACTGGCCTATAATCTTAAAAAGTGTCAAGATAAGGATAATCAAGATCAACAAAAATCATCTCAAATCTGTATTTGAAGCCAGACATAGTGGCAGTGGACTATGATCCCAGCATGGGAGGCGGAGGCAAGAGGATCACAAGTTCAAGGTCAGCCAGGGCAACTTAATGAGATCCTGTCTCAAAAAATAAAAATAAAAAGAGCTGGGGATGTAGCTCTGGAATAGAGCATTCCTAGGTTCAATTCCCAGTACCTCAAGAAATTAAAAAGAAAGAAAAAGAAAATCAGTACTTGAGATTGAGGGATGCCTAAAAAGATCCAAAAACAAGAAAATGCAATGCATCATTCTGGACTAGATACTTTTGCTGGATATGTTATAAAAACATTAATTATTATAACAAATGGTGAAAAGTGAAGGGTCTACAAATTGGATGACAGTAATATATCAATCAATGTTAATTCCTGAATTTTGTGGTTTTTTTGTGGTTTTTGTTATTGTTGTTGTTGTTGTCGTTGTTTTGGTACCAGAGATTGAGGCACATCCTCAGCTCTTTTTATTTTTTATTTTGAGACAGGATCTCACTGAATTGCTTAGGGCCTCACTAAGTTGCTGAGGCTGGCTTTGAGCTCACAATCCTCTTGCCTCAGCCTCCCATGTCACTAAGATAACAGGTGACACCACGCCAGGCTATTTCCTAATCTTCATGGATACACAGAGTTTATTCAGAAAAATGTAATAAATGTGTATTGAGTTATTGCAGTGATGGGACATGAAGGCAACTTATTCTCAAATTTTTCAAGGAAATAAAAGTTCTTTGTACCATAACTAGAATTTTTCTAAAAGTTGACATTATCCCAAGGAAAAAATAAAATACAAAGGAAAAAATTTAAGAAATCTGTAAAATCAGAATAAAGATAACTTTAAAATGTCTGTAACAAGGGCTTAAAAGAAGATGTAAATGGAAAGATATACTGTATTCTCTGCCAAGAAAATTTAGCATCTTAAATATAGCTTTCTAGGTTAAGTCCACAAATTAAGTACATTGTCAACAGAAGCAAGTAGTAAGTGTTTAGAACTAGACAACTGATTCCAAAGTTAAATATAATGAAGAAAAATAAACAAGAATAGTCTGTAAATTTCTAAAAATATAATAAAGCTAAGGCAATTACAACATTGACATAATGATTCATGAACAGAAAAATCATTACATAGGAATAAAATCAACCTAAATGACTTTCAGCCTTGTATTAGTTAAACACCTTATTATGGTTTGGCTCTTGAATGTCCCCCAAAAGCTCATAGGTTGATGGCTTAATCCCCAGATAATAGCACTATTGGGAAATGGTAGAAACTTTAGGACGTGGATTCAAGATAAAGGAAATTAGATCACTGGGAACATGACCTTGAAGAGTACAGTGAGATCACTGGGCCCTTCCTCTATCTCTTTTTGCTTCCCAGACTCCCTGAAGGGAGCAATTTCCTTCACCACGCCCTCCCCACCATGATGTACTGTCTTGCCACAGGCCCAAAGGCAACAAGGCCAAGTGCCAATGAACTGAAACTTCTGAAACTATGAGCCAGAATAAAGCTTTCCTCCTTTTAAACCAATAATCGCAGGTATTTTGTCACAATAATCAAAAGCTGACTAACAGATACCTTACGATGTGTGTACAGAATGAAAAACTGTGCAACCACATATAGGGAGCTCTATATGTACTGATATTTTAAAAATCACCTTCATATTAAACTGTTAATAGAAAAAAAAAGATTAAAAAAAAAAGCATAGATGACTGGGTACAATGGGGCACTCCTGTAATCCAATAGACTTGAGAGGCTGAGGCAGGAGGGTTGCAACTTTGAACCAGCCTAAGCAATTTAGCAAGGCCCTAAGCAATCTAGTGAGACCCTATCTCAAAATATCAAAATATCAAAAGGGCTGCAGATACAGCTCAGTGGAGATAAAGCACCCTGGGTTCAATCCTCAATACCAAAAAAGAAAAAGTACAGATAATACCATTTGTGTAAAAAATGTACAAATAGATACACATATGCTTATATAGAATATCTCTAGAAAGCCCTAAAGAAAACTGTTTAACGATGGTTGACCAGAGGGAAGTAATGAAATATCTAAAAGACCAAAGCTAAGAAAATGTATGTTCTGTCCCTTTATATCTTTTCGTATACCACTATCTTATTTTATACCATGTTGTTTACCTTGTATTACCTATTCAAAAATTAAAAATAGCCAGGTGAAGCCGGGCACGGTGGCTCAAGCCTGTAATCCCAGCACTTAGGGAGGCTGAGACAGGAGAATCGCGAGTTCAAAGCCAGCCTCAGCAATGGCGAGGCACTATGCAACTCAGTGAGACCCTGTCTCTACATAAAACACAAAATAGGGCTGGGGATATGGCTCAGTGGTCGAGAGCCCCTGAGTTCAATCCCTAGTACCAAAGAAAAAAAAAAAAATAGCCAGGTGAGCTGGCCCACATATGTAATCCCAGCTGCTCAGGAGACTGAGGCAGAAGGATCAAAGTAGCCTCAGCAAGTTAGTGAGGCCCTAAACAACTCAATGACACCCTATCTCTAAATAAAATACTAAAAAGGGGCTGGGGAATGTGGCTCAGTGGTTGAGCACTAATGGGTTCAATTCCTGGTAGCCCCCCCCAAAAAAATTAAAAATTGAAGAAATATTTATTGTGTTGTATAAATAAAATATTTTAAAAGATAAAATCATCTGCACACCGAGCATGTGGGAGACTGGGTTCACTTCCCACCACCATCAAAAAGAAAATAATAATCAAAAAACAAAGAAAAATAAATTTACCTATTTAGCTCAGGGCCACATTGTTCCTGGTAATGAAAGATGCCTGAATGATGTAGACTGAGATGTACCAGTAAATAAACTGTGTCCAAATTTCAGGCAAGGGTTCTTTTTGAAAGCTGAACAGATAAAAACAAAATGAATGAGATAAGCTACCTGTCAAACAAAAAAAAGCCTACACATCAGCCATCCACTCAAAGGGATGCCTGTGACCATGCTGAGTGCTTGCTTAGCATGCAGGAGGCCCTGAATTCAATCCCCATCTCCACAAGAAAAAATAAAAAATTTATTGGCAAAGAAGTTTTATTTATAACGCTGTTTTGTCTTTGTTTTGCAGTACTGGGGATTGAACCTAGGAGCGCTCTACCATTAAGCTGCATTCTCAGCCCTTTTTATTTTGTTTGCTTTGAGACAGGGTCTCTCTAAATTACCCAGGCTGGCCTTAAACTTGTGATCCTCCTTCCTCAGCGTTCTGAATGGCTGGGATTACAGGCATGTGCCACCAGGCCAGCTGCAGGAAAGAATGTTCCCATGAGCAAAGCTGCATACTCAATGGTTCAGGG
Source organism: Xerus rutilus (assembly GCA_028644305.1). Taxonomy (NCBI): domain Eukaryota; kingdom Metazoa; phylum Chordata; class Mammalia; order Rodentia; family Sciuridae; genus Xerus; species Xerus rutilus. Next base: position 128,345,946 of record CM053399.1, on the reverse strand, counting down.
AAATCCCATAGGTAAAAATCATCCAACTCAACCTCACCATCTCCATCTGTTGAAAACTGCCAGTCACCTGACAATGTATGATCACTTGTGTGCTTTTCCAGGGGACCAAGACTTTCCACAAAGTCCTGAAGAGGAGACACATGTGCTTCCAATCCATGTTCTGGTTCTTCTTATGAGTTTAATTAGAAAATGACACCAAGGACATTAGTCTAATGCCTAACACTCTGGACAGACCAGGAAAGTTCAGGTTTCTGAACTTAAAATGCTAAAAATGAGACCAGGACTAGCAAGCCTCTAAAAATGCCCACACACATACCCAAAGGTCCCATCTACGCAGCCAATAGTCCTAACTTTGGCATTTCTCTTTAATTTCAGGTTTTTCCATGCCTTCACTACTAAATAGCAAATCAATACTTAGGACAGCTTTCTGTACAATTTTCAAATATATTTTCATATATTTTTAAATATTTGATTTGATCTAAGACTAAAAACCTAACGAATTTCAAATATAGATTTAGGAAAACTTACCAATGATTATAAATTTAAACTATCACTATTTCCTTCAATTTAATTTATAAGTCCTATAATCTAGCTACATCTTTTCCAAATTCAACAGAAAGAAAGTTTTACCCTAATTCACCCAAAACCCTATCTATACCTTTAACTCATGCCCGACAGTGGGGTTATTAAAGGACATTTAGACTTTCCAAATCATGGGCTATGGTCAACCCTAAGTGCAGATCCATTATCAACATGTCTGAGCAGAATGGAGAAAATGAAATCCTATTTCACCAAAGATGGAAAACAAGGCTGGTTAGGCTTCAATAGCTTAGACAGAAAAGCAACAAGCAGAACATAGGTCACTATGCAGTACATGATTACATGGTCAAACACAGTTACACCTGGCAGGTGTCCCCAAAATGCAGCCACTAAAAACCTAGACTATATCCACAATTTTAATAAAGGCACTATTTTTTTTTTTTTTTTTTTTGGTACTGGAGATTGAACTCAGGGGCACTCGACCACTGAGCCACATCCCCAGCCCTATTTTGTGTTTTATGTAGAGACAGGGTCTCACTGAGTTGTTTAGCGCCTCGCCATTGCTGAGGCTGGCTTTGAACTCGCGATTCTCCTGTCTCAGCCTCCCTAAATGCTGGGATTACAGGCTTGCGCCACCACACCCGGCTACTATTTTTCCTATTTGAATATACATGGTAATATAAAGTTTGTCTTTTTAACTGAGTCTTTTCATTATATGAAGGAATGTACTTTCTCAAAATGACAACCCCACCACCAAGATTAATAAATAATCTGTTGTATTTTTTCTAAACATATACACATTTAGAAGTATGCTTAAACACAATTGAAATCATGCAATGTATCCAATTTTGTATACTGCTTTATTTTCCTGTTCTGGGTGTTGAACCCAGGGATTTTCTCCCACTGAGCTACAGCCCAGCCCTTTTTATTTATTTTGAAACTGGTTCTTGCTGAGTTGCCCATTCTGGCCTTGAACTTGAAATCCTCCTGCCTTAGCCTCCCAAGATGCTGAGATTACAGGCATGCGCCACCACACCTATCTTAGTTTTCAAATTTTTATGTTTGTAGTAAACTGGTAAGCAAAATTGATGGAAAACCAGCCTTAAAATTTGGTGACTGCCTGGGGATATAGCTCAGTGGTACAGCACTTGCCTCTCACACATGAGGCCCTGGATTTGATCCCCAGCAATGAAAAAAGAAAAAAAAAATTCTATGGCCACACACTTGAAATGAGCTCAGTCAAATATGGTGGATGAGTATTGGCTATCACTGTACCAGAGAAATCTGCAAGATAAGACCGACCGGAAGGGGCTAGAGGAGTAGCTCAGTGGCAGAGCACTTGCCTAGCATATACGAGGCCCTAGACTTGATCCTCAGTACCACAAAAATAATAATAACTAATTAATTAATTAGAACTAAGGTAAAGACAGGTAGATTTGGAATTTTGTCAACGTGAACTATTTGAGAACAGACAAGAATTTCTACATAGAACTGCTTTCATATCTTTAAATAAAGGAAGGGGATGTGTTGTTTAAAGCTATACTTGTATTTCCCATCAGAGGAGACCCAAAAAATAGCAATTAAGTTTCAAAGGGAGCTGATGGTAGACCGGTATGGTGGCACAGATTCATAATCTCAGCAACAGGGGAGGCTGAGGCAGGAGGATCACAAGTTCAAGGTTAGCCTCTGCAACTCAGCAAGACCCTCAGTAAATTATACCCCATCTCGGAAAAAAAAAAACTGTAGGGCTGGGGTTGTGGCTTAGTGGTGGTGTGCTCGCCTAGCACATGTGAGGCAATAGGTTCAATCCTCAGCATCACATAAATAAATAGATAGATAGATAGATAGATAGACAGATAGATAAATATATTCTGTCCACCTACAACTAAATAATAAATATTAAAAAAAAAACTATAGATACAGATCAATGGTACAGCATCCCTGGTAAAATATCCCATATTAAACAAAAGAGAAAGGTTAATGGAAATGAGGACTTTTCCTTATACTGCCTTAGAGCTGTACTGTTCAAAAGGTTGTCCTACCCAAATTAGTGGGTTATATCAATATTTTTATAATATGTAGCTTGGCACCATAGCACATGCCTATGTAGCACATCCCAGCACCTCAGTAGGTTATAACAGAAAGATCATAAGTTTTGAGACAAGGATGTAGCTCCATAGTAAAGAGCCCCTGGGTTCATTCCACAGTGTATATGTGTTTAAATATGTGTGTATGTGTATTTATTATTTTTTAAATATTTTTAGTTGTAGATGGACACAATATTTATGTATTTTTATGTGGTTCTGAGGATCAAATTCAGTGCCTCACACATGCTAGGCAAGCACTCTACCACTGAGCTACAACCCTAGCCCCATGTGTGCATTTATACATATAATACATATATTATATGACATACCACAGAAGAAAAAAATATCAGAATGTAGCACAGGCAGTTAAGGTATTGCTCTGTGAAACTTCAATTTGATGTAAGTATGTATGTATATGCTCAGTCACAAAAAGTAAAACGTAGCTGGACACAGTGGAGCATGCCTGTAATCCCAGCACTTTGGGAGGCTGACACAGGAGAATTACGAGTTCAAAGCCAGCCTCAGCAATGATAAGGCACTAAGCAACTCAGTGAGACCCTAAATAAAATACAAAATAGGGCTGGAGATGTGGCTTAGTGGTCCAGAACTCCTGAGTTTAATCCTCAGTACCAAAAAAAAACAAAAAGTAAAATGTATTTCCTGTGTCCTGGCTTCATAGTTTTTTCCCATTAATTTGTTCAACAAATGTTTATTGAGCATCTATTCTGAGGTGCTGAAAAGGTAAAATTGTGCTGGTGTGAAATAAGGAGAAAAACATACTTGGTTGTTGCCCTTACAGAATTCTCACAGTTTGGAGGGGGGGAAATCAGATAATCATTATGCAAAAGTAGACTTACACAGGGGTTAGGGTTGTAGCTCAGTGGTAGAGCACTTTGTGAGGCACTGGGTTTGATCCTCAGTACCGCATAAAAATAAATAAAGGTATTGTGTCCATCTGCAACTAAAAATATCATTTTTAAAAAGCAGACTAAGCCGGGCGTGGTGGCGCACGCCTGTAAATCCCAGCACTTACGGAGGCTGAGACAGGAGAATCGCCAAGTTCAAAGCCAGTCTCAGCAATGGCGAGTGCTAAACAATTCAGTGAGACCCTGTCTCTACATAAAACACAAAATAGGGCTGGGGATGCGGCTCAGTGGTCGAGTACCCCTGAGTTCAATCCCCGGTACCAAAAAAAATAATAATAACAAAAAAAAAGTAGACTAACAGATTATTATTCAAGAAGCTGATTTAGACTGGGAAATTATATGTATTGTGGAAGAATATACATTCAATATGTATTTGAAAGATATATGGAAAGGAGGAAAATGAAAAGTCAGCCTGGCAAAAAAACAGCACGTTGAGAAGGAGGTAAAACAGGGAAAGCAGGTGGGCAGAGTAAAAGTAGATCTAGATAAGGCTTGGGTTGGGGAGGGAAGCCTTGGATAGGTGAATACTACAGGAATTTTAAATGCCACAGGACAATGAGAATGATCAATTTGCATTTTAAAAGATCTTCAGGTAAAGAAAAGATGAGAAAACCGGGCACGGTGGCTCAAGCCTGTAATCCCAGCACTTAGGGAGGCTGAGACAGGAGAATCATGAGTTCAAAGCCAGCCTCAGCAATGGTGAGGTGCTAAGCAACTCAGTGAGACCCTGTCTCTACATAAAACACAAAATGGGGCTGGGGATGTGGCTCAGTGGTCGAGTGCTCCTGAGTTCAATCCCCAGTACCCCCAAAAAAAAATAAGAGATTGGAAGGAGGCTGGAATACATACTGGGATGAAGCACTGGAAGTGGAGTCAAACTGACTGATTACATATATATTTCTGGGATTATCTGTGGACTTTCTAGTAAACAATAAAATGAGATGAGATTCCTAAGGAATCCCAAAGCAGGGCTGAAAGGGAAAAGCAAAGCTGTTTGCTATATTAAATAAGTAGAGATGCTAAATGAATACCCAGAACTACATAAAGATATTTTTAAAAAGAGAAAAAGGATTACCAAAAGGATTTTGCTTTTATTTAAACAGGGTCTCGCTAAATTGACCAAACTAACCTCAAACTTGCAATCCTCCTGCCTCAGCCTGCCTTTGGAATCCCTGAGATTACAGGCATGCACCAGCCACCATACCCAATCACCAATAGGGCACTGATGACACATTACTCTGCTCCATAATACTATATAAGAAATACAAACTCAGAAGAATCTAGAATAAATTTTAAAGACTCTATGTGATAACAGTTCATAAACACAATAGCTAAAGCAACTATGTCTGAAAATACAGCACAACAGTGTAACTAAACATTCACTCTTAAAATAATTCTCTTTCAGAGCCAGGCGTGGTGGCGCAAGCCTGTAATCTCAGCACTTACGAAGGCTGAGAGAGGAGAATCATGAGTTCAAAGCCAGCCTCAGCAACTGTGAGGCGCTAAGCAACTCAGTGAGGCCCTGTGTCTACATAAAACACAAAATAGGGTCGAGGATGTGGCTCAGTGGTCGAGTGCCCCTGAGTTCAATCTCTAGTACCAAAAATAATAATAATAATAATAATTCTCTTTCAGGATCTCTTAGGGAATCACTTGTTTATTGGGTTCACTACTATATTTTTGACATCTAACAGTGTAAGGAACATGGTAGATATTAATCTGTTGAAGAAAAGTATCCTCTACTATGTAAAATAAAGAGCCCAGCAAAACTAAAACAATGCAAATAATAAGCAATTATTCAAGGGAAAATCTCTGTATTTTGAAACATACAAATCAGGACATTTCTCAGGGAAATGAGATTCTTAGCATACTTGGTTCTCATACCCTAACAGCCTCAGATGCTAGATTCTATTCTCTAATAATCTGCTTCACTTCAGTACCAGAAATTCCATCTAGGCAACCAAGGATAAGAATTCCTTACTGTTCCCTAGAAACTGAGAGATATGACAAAAAAACTCGAAATAAAAGTTTGATGCCAGCAGAGCAGAGGTGCTTGCCTGCAATGCCAAGCAGGAGAATCACAAGTTCCGCGGGGAGGGGAAAAACTCAGTGGTAAAGTACCATAACCCTAGTATCATAATCTGTCCCCTCAAAAAAGCTTGATGAAGCTATAGTAAAATTTCATCTAGGTTATTAAAACAAAATGAAAACTGTTAGAAGGAATTTCACCAAAATAAAAATGTCAATACTGGTAACTTTTCTTTTTCCTTCCATCTACTCCAGTTTTACAGACTTTCTAATAAACATGGATTTTATTAACTACTCTTCCACAGTCCACAGGAGAAAATTAGAAAATGCACTTAAACACTAAGTAAACAAATTATCCACAATTCCATCACACAGAAATAACTAGCCACTGTCAATATTTTTGTGTGGCCCTTTCTCTGTGCATTCATGGGGGTGGGGAAGGAAGAAAACAAGTAATGGAGTGATTGTTTAAGACTGTGAAGGGCATTACAGAATGCTGCTAAGGCAAGTGTGCAGGACTGAGGGAGACTAACTTAAAGAAGAGACAATTGGATTGTTTTCTGAAAGAGATGGAATCAACCAGGCAGGGCAGTGCAAGTCAAGGTAGCCGTCTAGGCAGAGGGAACAGAAGTATGAGCTGGGTACCAGGCCTAGGGAAATAAGAAGACAGATGAGTCTAGTGGGAAGGAGGCCCTTAGCTAATCAAAGTCTCATAAGTACATCTGAGAATTATGACTGGTTCCTCAGTGAAAGAGGCCTTGAAGGAGCATGATCTTTAAAAGGATTACTGACTGCTTGAGTGAGGAAGGGATTAAGCCTAGCAAGGAAGGATTTAGAAAGGCGCATCTTCAATATATATCTAACTCCCAAAGGGCAGGGTGTTGGGAATCCTTGGGAATTAAAAGTTTAAAAAAAAATCTAATATTTCAAATTATAAGCCCCAAATAACTTTCTAGATTGGTAGGAATAAAAGACACAGTGCATGTGCAAGGCCCTGGGTTAAATCCCCAGCACTGGAAAAAAAGAAAAAAAGATACATACCTCCCAAGAAATTCATATCAGAAATGGGATAGCAGGAGAAGCACTAAATATTAATATTTAAAGAAAGGGGGAAAAAAGAAAAAATTTAAAATAAAGGGAACAACAAATTTTTAAAGCTTGAGAGAACTGCATTACACAGAGCTTCACGATAGTATGGAATGTACCTGATTTATCATTATCACTAATAAATATATAACAAATAAATGAATATTAAGGGACTAGCCATGAGCAGTATGAAAACTGTGCTATAGAAAGGGATGATCTTTATTTTTATTTTTTTATTTTTTTTTGGTACTGGAGATTGAACTCAGGGACACTTGACCACTGAGCCACATCCCCAGCCCTATTTTGTGTTTTATGTAGAGACAGGGTCTCACTGAGTTGCTTAGCGCCTCACCATTGCTGAGGGTGGCTTTGAACTTGGGATTCTTCTGTCTCAGCGTTCCTAAGTGCTGGGATTACAGGCTTGCGCCACCACGCCTGGCTGAAAGGGATGATCTTAACAATATTCAGAGAGGGAAAAAACAGCAGAAGCTACAGGACAAAACCTCTAGAGAGAGTTCTGGCCTATAGAGAAATAGACATAGTAGTGGAGCAAGGAAAAGTCAACAGGCTCCTCTAATGTCTCCAAAAATATCCCCCAAGACTAACCATCCTTCCTTTTTCATCTATTCATTCAAAAGATCATTAATGCAGCAATCCCACCACTGTGTATATACATAAGAGTAAAGAAAACATAAGTACACACAAAAAAAGTTCACAAATGTTCATAGCAGCAACATTATTTATAACAGCCCAAAAGTAAAAACAATCTAATTGTCCATCAACTAATGAGTGAAAAATCGTAATGTAATATTTCCATACAATGAAATATTATTAGCCAGGCACGGTGCCGCAAGTCTGTAATCCCAGCACTTAGGGAGGCTGAGACAGGAGAATCGCGAGTTCAAAGCCAGCTAAGCGAGGTGCTAAGCAACTCAGTGAAATCCTGTTCTACATAAAACACAAAATGGGCTGGGAATGTGGCTCAGTGGTCAAGTTCCCCTGAGTTCAATCCCCGGTACCAAAAAAAAAAAAAAAGAAAGAAAGAAAGAAAAAGAAAAGAAATATTATTGAGCCATTAAAAGGAATACAGTGGATGGGCACGGTGACGAATGCCTGTAATCCTACACTTTGGGAGGCTGAGACAGGAGAATTGTGAGTTCAAAGCCGGCCTCAGCAACAGGGAGGAACTAAGCAACTCAGTGAGACCCTGTCTCTACATAAAACACAAAATAACTGGGGATGTAGCTCAGTGGTCGAGTACCCCTGAGTTCAATCCCCAGTACCAAAAAAAAAAAAAAAGGAATTCAGTGCTGATGTGGGCTGCAGTATGGATGAACCTCGAAAATATGTGAGGGGCTGGGGTTATGGCGCAGTGGTAGCGTGCTCGCCTAGCACGCGGGAGGCACTGGGTTCGATCCTCAGCACCACATAAAAATAAAAAATAAAGATATTCTGTTTGCCTACAACTAAAAAATAAATATTTAAAAAAAAAAGAAAATATGTGAATTAAGCCAGTCATAAGACATCAACTAAGGTATGGTTCCATTTATATGAAATGTTCAGAACAGACAAATCTATTAAGACACAAAGCAAGCCGAGCATGGTGGCACAAGCCTGTAATCCCAGCACTTAGGGAGGCTGAGACAGGAGAATCTCGAGTTCAAAGCCAGCTAAGCGAGGTGCTAAGCAACTCAGTGAGATCCTGGCTCTACATAAAACACAAAATAGGGCTGGGGAATGTGGCTCAGTGATTGAGTACCCCTGAGTTCAATCTCTAGTACCAAAAAAAAAAAAAGACAGAAAGCAGATTCCAAGGCTAGAGGGGGAGGAAGTTGGAGGGAAATGGGCAATGACTGTTAATGAAAATAAAGTTTATTTTGGAAGGTGATAAAATTATTCTCAAGAGCCAGGTATGGCGCCACACACCTGTAATCCAGCAGCTCAGGAGGCTGAGGCAGGAGGATCAAAAGTTCAAAGCCAGCTTCGGCAACTTAGCCAACACCCTAAGCAACTTAGCAGGACCCTGTCTCTAAATAAAAATAAAAGGGGCTGGGGATGTGGTTCAGTGGTGAAGCGCCTCTGGGTTCAATCGCTGGTACCAAAAAATAAAAATAAAAATATTCTGGGGATTGTGGCTCAGTGGTAGAGCGCTTCCCTCGCATGCTTGAACACTGGGTTCGATCCTAGGCACCACTTAAGAATAAATAAAGATATTGTGTCCATCTACAACTAAAAAAAAAACATTAAAAAAATAAAAATAAAAATATTCTAAAATTGTGATTAGGTCTCTTGTGCACACTTCTATACATATGCTAAAAATCACTGAATTGTACATTTTAAACAGGCAAACTTTTCAATGAAGTTTTATTATTTTAAAGGACAATATTTTAAGCAACTCAAGCTTAATTACTAAGGTGAATTACTGAAAGTAACAAGAAAAAAGGAAAAAAAAAATCAGAACCTGTTCTCAAGGTTTTAACATTCTACTAGGGGAGAAAAGTCAGGCAAAGCATTTACATTTACGGAACAATGAGAAAAGGAAAGAAAGGCCTCACAGACTACCCCCAGAGGCACTTAACCTACTCCCGGGAAGGTGTTCAGAAAAGAACTCAGTTTACCAGACTTTCATCCTTAAATTGAAACTTAAATCCAACAAACTTTTGAAAAAATGGAATACCTGCTCAACTCCTAAAAATCTTCATTCTTACAATATAATTAATGGACTTTTTTAAAAAAGGCATTTGTGCGCATGCAATACCTCAAACGTTTATTTTATTTTCTTGGTGCTAGAGATTGAACCCAGGGTCTCACGCATGCCAAACACGCGCTCCACCAGTGATTTATACCCGTTACCCCATAAAACATTTAGTTTTAACTTTAAAAAAGCAAGCTATTAAAATGCGCTGATAAAATAAAACAAGCCCCTGATTAAATTTTTATTTTATTACCAAGGTTGTGGAGTGCTGTAAAGGTTAGATGCAAGCTTTTCGTAACACTAAAATTGGACGAAAGAGGGCCTTAAAAACCAAAAACTGTGTTATATTTTCCAAAACAAAGCGGGGAGAGGAGTTGCGAGAAGACCAGCAAGGTAGGAAAATTTGAGTGGTTGGTCGCAAAGAACTTAGTGCTACATAGTAAAACTGAACCTTTAAAAATTAAAGTCACTAATTTTCAACCACAACACTTCGAAATTAGAATATTCGTAACCGTTGCCATAGAAACAGTGAAGCCAAGTTAAAAAAAAAAAAAAACTCAAGTGGATGAAATAGGGCGAAGTTTGGGGCGAACCTACATGTACTGAACCTATCAAAAGCTTTCACCCGAACACGGATGAACCCACAGCAATTCTAACCTTATACTTCCGAAGCAGTGCTTGATGACCTCGTATCGGTAATTTACCAAATGCAAAAAAAAAAAAAAAAAAAAAAAAAGTTTGCTGTCTTCTCCGGAAGGAAGAACCTGATAAAACCCCTCCGGGTGTCGCCCACAACCAAAGCCAGACAGTGCAGGCTTACAGGGCACAGCTAAGGGGGAGCTTAGCTCCGAGTCCACGAGGAAAGCATCGGAATCGAGCCTTGCTGGTTTCACTAGCTGAGTGAGCATGGAGAAATACCCCAAGTTCAAGCCGGGAGACCTAGCCTGCCTGCCTTCCTGCTGTACATCCTAGCCCCACGCCATGTCCTGTACCTGGCAGTCCATGCGCCCCGATCCAACTCGCATTTATTAAGCACCACTGTCTACCCCGCATCGTGGCTCCTACAGGCACTGCAGGAAGAAATGGCCCCAGGCCGATGAAAAAAAAAACCAAAAGGACAGCTGTGGTGGCTGAGAACGAACCCGAATGAGGAGCTGGCTGCCTGCGACGGGTGGTCTAGAGAAGAGCCCCCACACTCATCCTGCGGGATCGTGACAGTCTCAGGGAAGGGAGGGCCGCGAGGAGCGCACCAGGCCGGGCCTTCCTGGAGTCCGCCGTAGACCCGGCTGTGAGGGTAAAGGACTCGGTATCCCCAGAACACCGCGCGTTCCTCTATCCTAAGGAGCACGACCCCGACTCCAGCTCCCGGGAGTATGGCGAGCACCGGGACCGAACCCTGTAAGGGCCGGAGTGGACTGTCACTGGCTCCCACCTCCCTCCCCTGCGACCATGGCCGTCCGCTCCCTCTTCAGCATGACAGTCGCCGCGGTCGCGGACTGAGCGTCTGCGCCCCGGTGCCTCAGCTCCTCTGGACGCCCGTACCCCTCGTTGCCCCGCGCGAAGAGGGGCAGTGCCGGGAAGACCGCCCGGCCCCTCCCCCCGCCACCCCCACTCCTTGACTCCGGAAAAGCGGTTACCTGGCGCGCGGGTGGGGCGAGGACACGACCCGAAGAAAGAGGATGAGAAGGAAGACTGTGGCCTCCCGCCCGGGGAGATTTGGGAAATTTGGAAGACTTGTTCCGCACTGGGTGACAGCTGTTCGCTGCGCACGCGCACAGGGCCCCAGACGCTCGATCACTCCGCCGCTCCTCACCCTCCCGTCGAGAGGGTGGGTGGGAGGCAGCGACGGCGCGCGCACAGCGCAGGCCGGCTCTCCTTGCGTGTGAGCGCGCGCGCAGTCACGTGACCGCTGGGGCCCAGCACTAAGCGAGTCACGTGAACTGCCAAACAGCTTAAAGGTGCCCGGCATTTTCTTTGGGCTGGCTTTTGCACTATGTTCAACATAGGTTCTCTGTGGCGCACCTTGTTCTCTGGAGACAAGACATGTCCCTTTCTTCCCAGAGTAATAAGATACTTGAACCGAAGGAGGGAACAGGTGCACAGAACCTTGCCCGGAAGCGCGTACCGTGTTCCCACAAGACTGATGGGGGACCTGAGGTAGTCCACGCGCCACACGTCCTCCTGGGCTCCCACACCGACCTATGGCAGTCTCCGGCGCGCGGACGTCAGAGTGGCGTTGCCATGGGTGGGGCTTCGGATTGCCCAGCCTAACCTGGCAAGGAAGTCTGGGCGTGCGGATGACATCGTTTTGAACCTGTTCTCCCTTCACAGGATTTTCAGGGCCTCTGACCTTTCTTACTACAATAGGAGATACCTAATGGACCCATAGTTCCCACGTGTCCCAACTCCTTAACAAGCAACTCTCAAGTAAAAGACCTCGTTAACCTCCGGATGGAAAACTGTTCAGTATTCTTGTCACCTATGCATAGCAAGTCCCGCCCAGAGCAGGTGTGCGATTAAAGCAGGGAGACCTGAGGGTGGCTGCTATAGAGATCCTGTACTGGGAAGATGAAGAGGCCGGGGGGATGGGGAGGTCCCTCGGGAACTAGAAACCTGAATTGGAATAACGAAGTGCAGGTGCCTATGGGCCGCTGAGAACCTGAGAACTTAGATATAACTAAGTTATCTTGCTAGGGCTTATGGATTCTGCTCTGTAACTCCGCCTTCTAAGGTGTCGGAAAGAACCACACAGACCTTAAGCCCTTGTACTGCCAAAGACAGATGGCTGAGCACCAGATGTTTTGCAAAGCTGAACAAATTTTTTTTTAACTTCCCTGCAGAGTTCCCAGCTGAGTCCCCGTGGAATTTCCCCTAACGTCTTCTTAGCAAAGAAAGATTGAGCAGATCTTTACACCAGTAAGCAAACCTGGGCTATCTAATAGGCTGAGTTTTCTGTTAGAATACACTGATTTACTCTTTTTAAAATATCTGTACAGGTCCATTTACTACAACTTTAAACTCATTTCTCACTGGAGGGAGCATTGTGAAGACAGATGGAATATGGTTAACTAAGCTAAAGCTAATGCGATTATTGAGCCACAATATTCCTATAATTGTTAAAAACACTTTAGGTCCCTCTACCCACAAACTTCTAAACTTGTCTAACATATATACTCAACTGGTAATTTTCTAGCTGTGTATGTTGTGAAGATTACTAACCCTCCTTACAAGCCAATAGGATATGCTAAAACAGTGCAGTGAATAGGTAATATTATCTCCTTTTTGGTTTTGTTTGTTTGTTTGTTTTGGTACTGGGGATTGAACTCAGGGGTACTCAACCACTGAGCCCCATCCCCAGTTATTTTGTGTTTTATGCAGAGACAAGGTCTCACTGAGTTGCTTAGTTCCTCCCTGTTGCTGAGGCTGGCTTTGAACTCGGATTCTCCTGTCTCAGCCTCCCTAAATGCTAGGATTACAGGCTTGAGCCACCCGCCCGGCTTTCCTTTTTGTTTTGTTTTGCTTTTGGTATTGGGGATTGAACCCAGGGATGCTCTACCCCTGAGCTATAGTCCCAGTTCTTTTTATTTTGAGACTGGTCTCAAATTTGCAATCCTTTCTCAGCCTCCCAAATCGTGGGAATTATAGGAATACCCCACCATGCCTGCTGCGTCTGGTTTGGTTTTGTTTTTTCAAACATGAAGGACTAACATGATATACAAACATTGCTGGCTTCACTGAGCATCATTGATAATTGAAAAAGATAATATAAAATGTCAAAATGCAGCCAGGCACAGTGGCACACACCTGTAATCCCAGCACTTTGGGAGGCTGAGACAGGAGAATCACGAGTTCGAAGCCAGCCTCAGCAAAAGCAAGGCACTAAGTAACTCAGTGAGACCCTGTCTCTACATAAAACACAAAATAGGACTGGGGATGTGGCTCAGTGGTTGAGTACCCCTAAGTTCAATCTCCAGTACCAAAAAAAAAAAAAAAAAAAGTCAAAATGCTCAAAAGCTGTAAAGCATTATGTGAATTTTTTAAGGTTGGAACTCTTGGAAAAACTATAAAGTATTGTGTCAAAGTTCCAGTTCCTAAATTTGATAATAGTACTATAGTTCTCTAGGAGAATTTTTTTTTTTTTTAGTAAATACACAATGAAGTTTTCAGGGTAAAAGGACATGATGTATGCAACCTACTGTCAAATGGTTCAATAAATATATATACAAAGCATGCGAGCGTTTGGGTGTATGTGGACAGAAAGAGAAAAAAATGATAAAAGCAAATGTGGCAAACAAAATGGTGAAGGGTATATGGAAACCCTATGTTCTAGTTTTGCAGCTTTTCTTTAAGTTTAAAATTATTTCAAGCCAGGCACAGTGGTGCACACCTATAATCCCAGTGGCTCCTGTGGCTGAGACAGGAGGATCACAGTTTCAAGGCTAGCCTCAGCAACTTAGCAAGCCCCTGTCTCAAAATAAAAAATATAAAGGGCTGGGAATGTAGCTCAATGATAAAGCATCCCTGGGTTCAATCCCCAGTACCAAAAAAAGGAAAGAAAACTTGCTGTAATGTAGAATATACATTATCATACAAAATACTGACTAAGATTAGGGATGTGTAGTTCAGTGGTAGAGTGGTTTCCTAGCATGTGTGAAGCCTTGGGTTCATTCCCAATACTAGGCAAAAAAATTAAAAAACAAGAAAGGAAAACACTGGCTAATATATTGCTGTGTGAAAGAAGAAGCAATAAATAATTTCCACAGTATGTTTTCACCCATTTAAAATGTATACATATTTAGAAACATTTAAATGTCAAAAATATTTGTCCACTTTACAAATTCTTTTTGCAGTACAGGAGATCGAGCCCAAGGTCTTGCACATGCTAGACAAATGCTTCACAACTGAGCTACACTCCAGACCTTTTTATTTATTTTGTGAGACAGGATCTCACCAAGTTTCCCAGGTTGGCCTCAAACTTGCGATCCTCCTGCCTTTCAACCTCCTGAGTAGCTGGGATTATAGGAACGCACCTCTAGGCCCACTTAAAAGTCTCTGTATGTTCTAAATTTATCTTAAATGATGGCCCACCACTTTTGCCACATCCTATTCATTATAAACAAATCTCTAGGTTTGGCCCATACTCAAGGGGAGAGAATTGCATAAGGGGTAAGGGCGTTAATAACAGGAAGTGAGGATCTACAGGAATGTTTAGAAGCTGCCTACCGCAGAGGGACATTACATAAAGACAAAAGGACAAATTCATCAAGAAGACATAACAACCTTCCATGTGGGTGTCCTTAACAGCATGATTTCAAAATACCTTAAGTAAAAACTCACAGAATTGCAGGGAGAAATAGAAGAACCCATAATTACGGATACTTCAACACTTTTTTTTTTTTTGGTACTAGGGAATCAAACTGAGGGGTGCTTTACCAAGGAGCTATATCTCTAGTCCTCCCTCCCCACCTTTTTTTTTTTTTTTTTTTTTTTTTGGTACTGGAGATTGAACTCAGGGGCACTCCACATCCCCAGGCCTGTTTTGTGTTTTATGTAGAGACAGGGTCTCACTGAGTTGCTTAGCACCTCATTGCTGAGGCTGGCTTTGAACTTGCAATTCTCCTGTCTCAGCCTCCCTAAATGCTGGGATTACAGGTTTGCGCCAGCGAGCCGGCTCCTCCCCACCTTTCTTTTTTTTTAGTTGTAGGTGGACAGAATATCTTTATTTTTTATTTTTATGTGGTGCTGAGGATCGAACCCAGTGCCTCACGTGTGCTAGGTGAGCACACTACCACTGCGCCATAACCTCAGCCCCCCACCTTTTTTTGAGACAGATTTTCATTAAATTGCTAATCTGGTCTGGAACTTGTGATACTCCAGCCTCTAATCACTGGGCCACCTCACTCAGCTCAACATTCTTCTTACTGAACAAACCAGTAGGCAAAATTCAGCAAGGAGGCCAGATGTGATTGATGGCACAGACATGTAATCCTAGCAGCTCTGGAGACAGAGGCAGGAGGATCAGAAGTTTGAACCTCAGCAATTTAGCAAGGCCCTAGCAACTTCTTCTTTTTTTTTGGTACCAGAGATTGAACTCAGGGGTACTCAACCACTGAGCCATATCCTCAGCTCTATTTTGTGTTTTATTTAGAGACAGGGTCTCACTGAGTTGCTTATTGCCTCATCATTGCTGAGGCTGGCTTTGAACTCCCGATTCTCCTGTTTCAGCCTCCCAAAGTGCTGAGATTACTAACATGCACCACCACATCCGGCTTGTAATTGACTTGTTTTAAAAAAAATTTTGTAGTTGTTTATAAACAGAGTGCCTTTATTTTGTTTATTTTTATGTGGTGCTGAGGATGAACCCAATGCCTCACACATGCTAGGCAAGCGCTCTAGGGCTGAGCTACAGGCCCAGCCCATTGTAATTGGCTTTTATGGAATATTCTACACAATAACATCAAAATGCACATTCTTTTCAAATGTACATGGAACATTAATCAAAATAAGCATACCCTGCCTAGCTGGGCACAGTAGAACACACCTATAATCCCAGGGACTGGGGAAGCTAAAGCAGGAGGAATACAAATTCAAGGCCAACCCTGGGCAATTTAAAGAAACTTAGTTTTAAAATTTTAAAAATTTAAAAAGGGCTGGGGATGTTACTCAGTGGTACAGTGCTCATGGGTTCAATCTCTCTAGTTCCAAAAAAAAAAAAAAGACATGCCCAGCCTAATAAATATTATCAAATTTAAAAATATTAGAATAATAGAACCCATGTTCTCTGACCAAAATAGAAGAAAGCTATAAATCAATATCAGAAAGATAAGAGAAAAATTTCCAAATATTTGAGTCAGGATCTCACTAAGTTGGGTTTGGGTTTTAAACAGTATATTTCTCAGCTGGGCGCAGTGGTGCAAGCCTGTGATGCCAGCACTTAGGGAGGCCGAGACAGGAGAATCACGAGTTCAAAGCCAGCCTCAGCAACAGCAAGGCGCTAAGCAACTCAGTGAGACCCTGTCTCTACATAAAACACAAAATAGGGCTGGGGATGTGGCTCAGTGGTCGAGTGCCCCTGAGTTCAATCTCCAGTACTAAAAAGAAAAAGAAAAAAAAAAAACAGTATATTTCTCCATAATTCATGAGTGAGAGGAGACATCTTCATGGAAATTGAATATTTTAAACTGAGTGAAAATTGAAAATACAGCTAGGAGAGATTTTGTAGAATGAAATGCCTATGTTAGTAAAGAAGAAAGCTCCCCGGGTGTGGTGGCATAAGCCTGTAATGGGCTGAGGCAGGAAGATCATGAATTCAAAATCAACCTCAGCAATTTGTCTAGTTAGGGGATGTTTTACAAAACTAAAAATAAAAAAGGGCTGGGGATGTGGCTTAGCAGTTAAGCGCTCCTGGGTTCAATCTGTGGTAGGAAAGAAAGGGAAGGGGGAAGGAGGAAAAGGGAAGGGGGGCGGGGGAGAGAGAAGGGCAGGGGGGGAGGAAGGAAGGAGGAAAGAAGAGAATGGGAATATCACTATCCAGTGGAGGATTACAGTTTCCAGGACTTCAAAATGTTTAAGAGTGGGCTGGGGTTGTGGTTCAGTGGTAGAGTGCTTGCCTAGCATGTGTGAGGCACTGGGTTCAATCCTTAGCAGCACCACATATAAATAAATAAAAATAAAAGCCTATCAACAACTAAAACAAACAAAAAATATTTAATAAAAAAATATTTAAGAGGCAGCAGGTGTAACAGGGGTTCACTTGATGCTTTGACTATAGCCCTTGTGGCTTTGAAACTTACATGTTTTTTTCTTTTTCCCAACCTTCTTCTCCCTCTTGATCTTCTCCTCCCAGATCATCTTTTCCCTAACCCTCTCCCTCTTGATCTTCTCCTCCCTGATCTTCTTTTCCCTAACCCTCTCCTTCCTGATCTTCTCCTCCCTGATCTTCTTTTCCATAACTTTCTTCCTCCCTCATCTTCTTTTCCCTGATCTTCTTCCTGATCTCTCCTCCCTAATATCATTTTCTCCAAATCATCTCTTTAAAAGCCCCATGGTTCCTGCTGATAGGCAAAATCACATCCTTTGGGACAGAAGCCCTCTGTATTTCTCCTTTGCTAACAAAGCAATAAGCTGTTTTTTTCCTTTTTCTCACTGTGTCCTCATTATTGGATTGGCACTGAGGACAAGTACCAAGCTTTTGGCAACACAGGTAGTAGAAAAAGGAGTATGAGCTCTGAAGCCGACAGGCATGGGTACAAATCCTAATTCTTCTATTAACCAGCTATGATATGAAGCAAATTCTTTACCTCTTAGGTTTCAATGTCCTTATCTGTAAAATGTGATTGTAATATTTTAACTCAAGGACTAAAAGATTAAATAAAATTCAGGTTGGTAAAGAGTCTGAATATAGAATATACTCAACAAATCTTTTTTTTTTTTTAATTTTTTCTTAGTTGTAGATGGACACAATGTCTTTATTTTATTGCTCTTTATGTGGTGCTGAGGATCGAACCCAGGGCCTCACGCATGCGAGGCAAGCGCTCTACCACTGAGCCACAATCCCAGCCCTTGCTCAACAAATCTTAACAAATGATACTTTAATTTTTTCTTCTTTGTGGCACTGATCTGATGCTTTACTGCTGAGCAATACATCCCCCACTCCTTTGGCTTCTTTTTTTTGAGACAAGATCTCAATTGCCCAGGTTGGCCTCAAAATCCTCCTGCCTCAGCTAGGTGGCTAGGATTATAGGTGTGTGCCACTATGCCTGGCCAAATGATGCCTTTCTACTCACCCCCTCCCACTAGAAATAACATTTAGCAATAATAAAGTAAAGCAAGGAAATTTGTTTCTTTGATTTTGCCTGTAGTTATGAGATAGTTTTTACTATGCTCTTCAAAATTTTTCAATACTACCTTATGCTGAGCAAAAGATTTTACTAACCAGGCATGGTGGAGCACAACTAAAATCCCAGCAACTCAGGAGGCTGAGGCTGGAGGATCACAAGTTTGAGGTCTACCTCGCAACTTAGTGAGATTCTCAGTAACTTAGTGAAACCCTGTCTCAAAATAAAAATGACTAGGGGTGTAGCTCAGTATTAGAATGCCCTTGGGTTTAATACCCAGTACCGCAAAGAAAAAAAGAAGGAGAAAAAAAACTTTTGCTATTTTGCATATTAATATGTAAGCATCTATATTTTATTTAAACTATAATCAAAAATAAATGGGAGGGCTGGGATTGTGGCTCAGTGGTACAGTGCTTGCCTCATATGCATGAGGCACTGGGTTCGATCCTCAGCACCACATAAAAGAAATAAATAAATTAAATAAAGATATTGTGTCCATCTACGACTACAAAAAAATTTAAAAAAATAAAAAATAAAAAAAAATAAATGGGAAAGAAGCTGGGCACCTTGGTGAATGCCTGTAATCCCAGCAGTTCAGGAAGCTGAGGCAGGAGGATTGCAAAGTCAAAGCCAGCCTTAGCAACTTAATGAGGGCCTAAGTAACTTAGCAAGACCTATCTCAAAATAAAATATAGAAAAGGCTGGGGGTGTGGTTCAGAGGTTGAGCGCTCCTTGGTTCAATCCCTAGTACCAAAAAAAGCCCAAAAAACCTAAATGGAAAAACAAATGTGCTGTTTTTTTGTTTTTTGTTTTTTGTTTTTGTTTTTTTTTTTGGTACCAGGGATTGAACTCAAGGGCACTTGACCCCTGAGCCACATCCCCAGCACTATTTTGTGTTTTATGTAGAGACAGGGTCTCACTGAGTTGCTTAGCAGCCTCGCCATTGCTGAGGCTGGCTTTGAACCCACGATTCTCCTGTCTCAGCCTTCCTAAGTGCTGGGATTACAGGCTTGAGCCACCGCGCCCAGCTCAAATGTGCTGTTTTTACTTGACAATTTTGTTTAAAAATTAGACATTGCAAACCTGGTGTCCAAGAGGGAAGCCTTAGTGGTAACCACAAAGTTGTATCCAGTAAGGTGTAATTTTATAAGGCCTACACTAGATGGCATATTTCAAACAGAATTTTCTGGGTTGTGAATTAATAAGGAATTTTCTGCAATCCTGTAGCCTAGCCAGTGGATACAGAAGGTGGAAACTTCCTCCAGATTTCCTTTTGTAGGTAAGGGTTTAGATATTTTGGTAGCTAAGGTATTTGGGAACCTAGTTGCCAGGGAGCCAAACCCCAAGAGGCCAGCACCTATGTGGGGTTCTGGGAGGAGAAAAGGTAAGACCAAATACCAGTTATCAAAACCCAAACAGCCAGATCCCTTCCTGCAATATATTTTACTTTCTTTCTTTCCTTCTTTTTTATATTTTTAGTTCTATTTCTTGCTTTTTTAAAATAATTTTTTGTAGTTAGAGATGGACAGAATGCCTTCTTTTATTTTATGTGGTACTTCAATTAAAAATTGAATCCAGTGCCTCACACATGCGAGGCAAGTGCTCTGCCACTGAGCTACAGTCCTAGCCCCATATTTTACTTCATTAAAAAACAAACAAGCTACATGATATATTTTATCATTGAAATTTGGAAGAGAGAAACATTGGGTAAATATATAGCTGGCAATTATGATACCTTTTTTTTTTTTTTTTTGGTGCTGGAGATTGAACTCAGGGGCACTCGACCACTGAGCCACATCACAAGCCCAATTTTGTGTTTTTATGTAGAGACAGGGTCTCACTGAGTTGCTTAGTGCCTCGCCGTTGCTGAGGCTGGTTTTGAACTCACGATTCTCCTGTCTCAGCCTCCCTAAGTGCTGGGATTACAGGCTTGCGCCACCGTGCCCGGCCCAACAGAATTTAAAATTGTTATCTCTTTTTCTTCTGTGCTTTTACGCTTTATTTATTTATTGGTACCGGGGATTAAACTCAGGGATACTTTGACTGCTCAGCCACATCCCCAGCCCTATTTTGTGTTTTATGTAGAGACAAGGTCTCACTGAGTTGCTCTGCAACTCACCGTGGCTAAGGCTAGCTTTGAACTCACAATTCTCCTGTGAGTTCTCAGCCTCCCAAAGTGCTGGGATTACAGGCATGCACCACCGTACCTAGATCTTTATTCTTTTTTATTTATTTTTTGTACTGGAGATTGAACCTAGGGATGCTTTAAACACTGAACTACATTCCCAGTCCTTTTTATTTTTTAATCTGGTTTTGCTAAATTGCCCAAGCTGGCCTAGAATTTGTGCTCCTTCTGCCTCAGGCTCCTGAGTCACTGGGATTACAGCATGCACTACCATGCCAGCTAAATCATAAGACCCTTTCTTTAGGATCCTCTTTTTTTCTTTTATTTTTTGCTTGTTTTTTTTTCTCTTTCTTTTTTTTCATATTTTTTATTGGTGCATTATAGTTGTACATAATGATGGGATTTATTCTGACATATTTGTACATGCACACAATATAACAATATAATTTGGCCAATATCATTCCCCAGTCATTCCCCTTTCCTTCCCCTTCTTCCTCCCGCTAGTCCCTTTCCTCTACTCTACTGATCTCCCTTCAATTTTCATGAGATTCCCTAGCATCCTTCTATTTATTTCTTTTTCTTCTTTAGCTTCCACATATGAGAGAAAACATATGACTCTTTTTTTTTTTTTTTGGTACCAAGGATTGGACCTCAGGGGTACTAGACCACTGAGTCATATCCTCAGCCCTAGTTTTTTGTGTTTTATTTAGAGACAGGGTCTCACTGAGTTGCTTAGTGCCTCTTGGTTGCTGAGGCTGGCTTTGAATTCACAATTCTCCTGTCTCAGCCTCCAAAATGCTGGGATTAGAGGTGTGCGCCACCATACCTGGCTAACATATGACTCTTGACTTTCTGGATTTGGCTTATTTTGCTTAATACAATGTCCTCAAGTTCCATCTATTTTCCTGAAAATGACAATTCCATTCTTTATGACTGAATAAAACTTCATTGTGTATATATACCACATAGAAAAAATTTTTAAAGGATCTTTAAAAGGCATTTATTTATAGCACTTTGGGAGGCTGATACAGGAGAATCACAAGTTCAAAGCCAGCCTCAGCAACAGTGAGGCACTAAGCAACTCAGTGAGACCCTGTCTCTAAATAAAACACAACAAATAGGGCTGGGGATGTGGCTGAGTGGTAGAGTACCCCTGAGTTCAATCCCCGGTACCAAAAAAAAAAGGCATTTACTTAACATTTTTTTTTTTTTTTTTTTTGGTACTGGGGATTGAACTCAGGGGCACTCGACCACTGAGCCACATCCCCAGCCCTATTTTGTGTTTTATGTAGAGACAGGGTCTCACTAAGTTGCTTAGTGCCTCGCCATTGCTGAGGCTGGCTTTGAACTCGCAATTCTCCTGTCTCAGCCTCCCTAAGTGCTGGGATTACAAGCGTGAGCCACCGCGCCCGGCTACTTAACATTTTTTTAAATATTTTAAAAGGGGGATTTATTTGAGATATATGAAAACATAACAGGCCATTTTATAGACCATTTTACATAATAGGCAATAATAAGGTATATATTTTTAAAGTATAAACACTCAGGTATACTAACAATAGGCACACAGGTGTAATAGCTATGAGCAGATAAACCAATTCATGAAGAAATATGCCAAAAAACTAAATGTTAATTTTTTGTAGTGGGGATTGAACCCAGTGATGCTTCATCACTGAGGTACATCCCCAGCTCTATTTATGTATGTATGTATGTATGTATGTATGTATGTATGTTCCGGGGATTGAATTCAGGGGCACTCGATCACTGAGCCACATGCTCAGCCCTATTTTGTGTTTTTATGTAGAGACAGGGTCTCACTGAGTTGCTTAGTGCCTCACTGTTGCTGAGGCTGGCTTTGAACTCGCGATTCTCCTGTCTCAGCCTCCCAAAGTGCTGGGATTACAGGCTTGAGCGCCACCATGCCCAGCTCTTTTTATTTTTTATTTTGAGATAAGTTCTCACTAAGTTGCTGAGACTGGCCTCAAACTTGCAATCCTCCTACCTCAGCCTCCTAAATGGCTGGAATTACGGGAGTATGCCACTGCATCTGGCTCATTTGCATTCATTTTTTATGTCTCTGCTCTTTTTGGAATTCTTCTGATTTTTTTTTTTATACATCGACATGAGAACTCTATTTAGTTTTCCAATATTCCACATCATGCTTCTGTGTTGTTTTGAGTATGTGGAAATCCATTCCATGTACACTCATATACAGACCATATATTTGGTGGAAACAATACTGATGACTGAACAGTAACATATTTGTGTGCCTTCTTATTCTACCATGTACATACTGATTTTCGAACCAGACATTAACTTCAAGGGCTTCTTCAGGCATATGGAGCTGAAACTCATGCTCCTACAATTTTACCAGCTGGAAAAGGCTTTTGGTCTTTTTTGGTCAGGGGAAGTACGGGGAATTGAAGTCAGAGGCACTTGACCACTGAGCCACATCCCCAGCCCTATTTTGTATTTTATTTAGAGACAAGGTCTCACTGAGTTGCTTAGACCCTTGCTTTTGCTGAGGCTGGCTTTGAACTAGCGATCCTCCTGTCTCAGCCTCCAGAGCTGCTGGGATTACAGGCATGCGCCGCCACCCACCGTGCTGGCTTGGTGTTAATGCAAATGATGCTGATGCATTTTAAATTGAAGTTTTGCATCATTGCCATATCACGTGGCCAATCTTTCCCCAGGATTTGTCTCTTGACCTCTCTTATATAGCCTTTTACCACCATGGGAATTGTAGTTTTGGGAATTTTGGCATTCAGAATGACAACATTCAGGATTATAATCTTTTGGGATTGTGATTTTCAGGATTTTAGAATTTAGAGATTTTGATCTTTTGGGACTATAGCATTCAGGATTATGTCTTTTAGGAATATGAGGGGCTCTAGGAGAATGTGGATTCTCTCCTTAAGGACTCTGTCATCCCAGAGGAGAAAAGACAGCTACAGAAATGCTGCAGTACAGGTAGAATGTGAAGCACTTCACGCCTATGAAGAGAGGTTTCACAAATGCAAAGGAGAGAATTATCTCATTCTGGGGTGAGCACTAAAAGGAAAAAAGTAAACAAACAAAAAAATAATAATGCAATTCCATTGAGTGAGTAAGTTACAAAGAAAAGAGGTTTTTTTTTTTTTTTTTTAAATATTTTTTTAGCTGTAGATGGACATAATGTCTTTATTTTATTGCTTTGTATGTGGTGCTGAGGATCGAACCCAGGGCCTCACGCATGCGAGGCAAGCGCTCTACCGCTGAGCCACAGTCCCAGCCCCAAGAGGTTTATTTTGGCTCATTTTGGCCCAGGGTGGAGAGGCTGCATCTGGTGAGTCCTGTCTTACTGGCAGAGTCCTGTGGCAGGAGAGGTCACCACATGACAAGAGCCAGGGAGCTCAAGTGTGTGCCTATGTCCTCTGATCTCTCTCATCTTATAAAGCTACCAGTATTAGATCATGGGGCCCACTCTGATAACCTTATCTAATCCTAATTATCCCCCAGAAGTCCCACCCATAAATACCACAGGTGAATTAAATTTTCACCCTCTTCATACGTCACCATGGGGATTCAATTTCAGCTTGAGTTTCAGAGGGAACAAGCCATAGCAATGTACATATACATTGACTCAGCAATTACATTTTTAAGGATTTTCCCCATGAACAGACAAAAATGTATATACTGAGATGACTGCAGTGTTCCTTATAGTAGAAAAAAAGTGAAAATAATATAAATAAGTACAAGTTAAATAAATTTTTTAAAAAAGAAAAGGGGAAAAGTTATCAGGGGTAGATTAGCTATGGCAGGTATTGAGCTAGATTATTTGCATGCATGGTTTAACTTTATGTCACCTTTACCCTGTATTTATCACGATGCCCTTTTTTTCCAGAAGTGGTAGAACCTGGGGCTGGGTGCAGTGGCTGGGGAGACTGAAGCAGGAGGATTGCAAATTCAAAGCCAGACTCAGCAACTTAGTGAGGCCCTAAGCAACTTAGCAAGACCCAGTCTAAAAATTAAAAATAACTGAGCTGGGGCTTTGGCTCAGTGGTTAAGCACTTTTGGGTTCAACCTCTGGTACCAAATTTCAACTTCTGGTACCTGGGCAAATTTCTGGATATCAAGCAGAAAATCTGGAATTGAATTAGGTCTGTCTGCCTCTAGAGATCATACATGGGAGAGGTAGGTGGCATTTCTTACTATTTTTATATTGAAAATAATTTATTGTATTTTTTAAAAATACAAACTTTTTATGTTCACTATAGGTTAGAAGAATTGTAATGGATTGGGAAGGATGAAACAGACATCTAGACAGCACCAACACAGGAAGTCTGGAGAGGGAGATACAATGGGCACTAAGGATGGTTGGAACAGAGGTAGCTGAAGATTGATTCTAAGTTCTCATACTTATAAATTTCTTTAAAATTGAGGGCTGAGAAAAAAAAATTGAGGGCTGAGGATCATTGAAATCTGCAGTGATCCTCACTTGCATCAGTACATCTGAAGGAGATAATTTCTTGGATTTTTCCATTTGGCCTTGGTGTCCTGCTTCTGATGAACCTCTGTTCTGGGTTTCTATGAGGCCTCTATATAATGATACATCTATTAAACTCACAGCGGTGAACATAGCAAGTCCTCGGAATGCTGATACTAATGGATATCATTTATACACACAGTTATGGCCCCTACCACGAGCCACACCCTAGATCATAAATGCCAGCATTAATCAGATGGATACTGTCTCATTTTTGTGTCTTATATGGCCCTACTTTGAATTCCCAGTTAACTTCTGAGCTCTTTGGGATTGTAATTTCTTATAGCACAGTAGGATGGTGAAGAGAGTAGACTTGATGTCAGGCAGACTTATATTCAGGACCCAATTCTGTTCTTTGAGAATTACAAAAACTTGATCATACAGCACTTCTATGAGCTTCAGTTTTCTTTTCTGTAAAGTGGGGGACAATGATAACAGCAGATTCCTATGATTTAATGAGACAAAGCAAACTGAGTGCTTATCACAGTACCTGTTATCTAGAAAGTGCTCAATAAATGGTAGCTAGAAACTGGAGGGTGAAGAACTGGAGCAGAGGGAAGAGTAAAAACCTTAATCTTATCCTTGTAATTTCAAAAAACAACAACAACAACAAGCTTTACAGATGGAGAACAACTTTAGACTAATTATAGTCCCCATGAGTTTCTGGAAGTCCCAATAACTGTAATAGTCATAACATGAGGCTGCCAACACCTCACATCACCATGTCTGGGTTGTGTTTGGTGCTTTCTACAGCATGACCTCTGGCAAGTGCCCAGTCCCAAAGACTTTGAACTTCTATAGCCCTCATGGTCTTCTTCCATGTTGAGTATTGATGTACCAGGTGTGGTAGCATATACCTGTAATCCTGGCAACTAGGGAGGCTGAGGCAGGAGAATTACAAGTTCAAAGCCAGCCCAGCAATTTAGCAAGGCCCTAAGCAATTTAGCAAGACCCTGTCTCAAAATAAAAAATAAAGAGGGCTGGGGACTTGACTCAATGGTAAAGTGCCCCTGGGTTCAATCCCCAATACAGGAGAAGGAGGAGGAGGAGGAGGAGAAAGTGTTGATGTTAAAAGGGGGCATATAAGCTGGATTTGGTGGCACGTGCCTATAATCCCAGCACTTTGGGAGGCGGAGACAGGAGAATCCTGAGTTCAAAGCCAGCCTCAGCAACGGCGAGGTGCTAAGCAACTCAGTGAGACTCTGTCTCTATATAAGACAGAAAATTGGGACTGGGGTTGTGGCTCAGTGGTAGAGCGCTTGTCTAGCATGCGTGAAGCACTGGGTTCGATTCTCAGCACCACATACAAATAAATAAAGATCCATTGACAACTGAAAAATTAAAAAATTAATAAAAAAAAAAACACAAAGCCGGGCGCGGTGGCTCAAGCCTGTAATCCCAGCACTTAGGGAGGCTGAGACAGGAGAATCGCGAGTTCAAAGCCAGCCTCAGCAATGGCGAGGTGCTAAGCAACTCAGTGAGACCCTGTCTCTACATAAAACACAAAATTGGGCTGGGGATGTGGCTCAGTGGTGGAGTGCCCCTGAGTTCAATCCTGAGTACCAAAAAAAAAAAGGAGGGGGCATATAGGGGGCTGGGTTTGTGGCTCAGAGGTAGAGTACTTGCCTCGCATCTGTGAGGCACTGGGTTTGATCCTCAGCACCACATAAAATAAATAAAGGTATTGTGTTCATCTACAACTAATATATATTTATATATTAACTATTATGTATATATAAGGGGGGCATATATATTCTGAATGCAGAAATTGAGATGAAGTAATTGATGATATAACTGTTTCATTAGCTGGATTCTACAGGAAATAAAAGAAATCAAGCTACACTGCAGTGTATAATTAACTGCAACTGGAAATTATGACCTACAGTGTACAGGCCCCTGATCCTAGCTCTTAGATGAGAAGCTAATACTCCTGGGGTTCAGGCAGAGGGAGAATCTTCAGGGTAGGACCATGCAGCCTAGGACAATGCTTCAGAGAAGTTGCTTCTTACCCTAGCAGGCTACAAGCTAGGAACCACTCTACTCACTACTTTCCTTTGTCACCTGCCATTCTGCCCTTCACTTACTCTGCCCCAGCCTTCCAGATAAGCCATTCTTTTATTTTTTGGTGGGGGGTACTAGGGATTGAACTCAGGGGCACTCGACCACTGAGTCACATCTCCAGCCACATTTTGTGTTTTATTTAGAGACAAGGTCTCACTGAGTTGCTTATTGCCTCACTTTTGCCGAGGCTGGCTTTGAACTCGCAATTTTCCTGTCTCAGCCTCTCAAAGTACTGGGATTACAGATGTGCACCACCATGCCCAGCAAGATAAGCTATTCTTGGGTTCACATTTTAAGGCAATCAAAGTCTTACCTTAGCACCAAATAGCAAGCCAGGTTCAAGCCAGGTGCGATGGTGCACATATATTATCCTAGTGACTCGGGAGGCTATGGCAAAAGGATTGCAGGTTTAAGGTCAGCCTCAAAAATTTATCGAGACCCAGCAACTTAGCAAGACCCTGTCTCAAAATAAAAAATAAAAAGAGCTGGGGAGGTGGCTCAGTGGTAAAGCCCCCCTGGGTTCCATCCTCAATACCAAAAAAAAAAAAAAAACCCATGTTCACTTTATTTGTATTTGTTATAAATTTATCTGCTTTGCTATGTGTCCTCCAAAAGCACATATTTGAAATTTAATACCCAATGTTCCAGTGTTGGGAGGTGGGGCCTAATGGGAGGTGTTTGAGTAATGAGGGTTCCACTCTCATGAATTGGTGAATGCCAATTATAAAAGAGTGCTAGTTCACCCTCTTGCTCTCCCTTTGTCCTTTCATCATGGGATAATGCAGCAACAAGGCCCTTGCCAGGTGTAGCTCATCAATCTTGGACTTCACAACCTCCAGGAGTCAATATATTTCTGGAGGTAGGTCTAGTGGTGCATGCTTGTAATCCTAGCAATTCAGGCGCCTAAGGCAAGAGGAGCACAACTTCAAGTCCAGCCTCAGCAATTTAGCGAGCCTCTATCAATATAATGAGAGCCTGTCTCAAAATTAAAAATAAAGCTGGGCATGGTGGTGCACGCCTGTAATCCCAACTGCTCAAGAGGCTGAGGCAGGAGGATCTCAAGTTCAAAGCCAGCCTCAGCAAGTTAGCAAGGACCTAAGCAACTCAGTAAGACCTTGTCCCTAAATAAAATACAAAATAGGGCTGGAAATGTGGCTCAGTGGTAGAGCACCCCTGGTTTCAATCCTCAAGCCAAAAAAGAAATTAAAAATAAAAAAGGGGTAGGGATGTTGCTCAGTGGTGAGGGCCCATGAGTTCAACCCCCAATACAAAAAACAAAATACAAAAGAAAAAAGAAATATATTTCTGGTCATTATTAATTACCCAGTCTATGTTATTCTGGTATAGCAGCTCAAAACAGACAAAGACAGCCTTCCTAATTAATTTGAACTGAATTCTACAATCTTATTTAAACGAGACATTATAAAGTATTCACAAACTTTTCTTTTTTTTTTTTTTACACCAGAGATTAAACTCAGGGGTACTTGACCACTGAGCCACATCCCCAACCCTATTTTGTGTTTTATGTAGAGACAGGGTCTCACTAAGTTGCTTAGTGCCTCGCTGTTGCTGAGGCTGGCTTTGAACTCACGATTCTCCTGTCTCAGCCTCCCAAAGTGCTGGGATTACAGGTGTGCACCACCACGCCTGGCTTCATAAACTTTTCTAAAAAAAGAGATAATTTATCAAATTAAAAGAATAAAATTTAATATTGAACAGGTATTCCCACATCAATATTCACATGGTATAATATTAAACTTATAAAATAACATACACAAAAAGTGCCCAGTCTGGTGGTCTCCTCTGAACTCCAGTGGTATTACCTGTACCTGATTCCTACTCCAATATCACCCACTAACTCCTTTACTAATTTTTTGTGTGTTCTTCCAGAATTTTAATTAATATATGTACATACAGATATATAAGGGTAAATATATAAAAAAATATAGCATCATTCCTATGTCTACTTTTTTGACAAGGAAAAACTTAAAATTATTCACTCAGTCCATTTGGTACATTTAAAAAGGCACAATATTTTTTTTCATTATCAATAAAAGAAGTTAGCAATTAACTTAAAAAATTAAGTAAATGGCAAACAAATTTCCTTAAAGATCACGGTCACGTTGGCTACGGTGCTGCACACCTGTAATCCCAGCAACTCAGAAAGCTGAGACAAGGATGCAAATTCAAGGCGAGCCTCAGCAATTTAGTGAGACCTTGTTGCAAGATAGGGCTGGGATGTAGCTCAGGGGTATTTGTTTGTTTTGGTACCAGGGATTGAACGTAGGGGTGCTTTACTTCTGAGCCACATCCTCAGCACTTTTTACTTTTTATTTTGAGACATGTTCTTGCTAAGTTGCCCTGGGTCTCATTAATTTGCTGAGGTTGGCCTCGAACTTGCGATCTTCTTACCTCAGCCTCCCAGTTTGCTGGGATTATAAGTATACACTACTGCACCTGGCAGGGGTATATGTTATTAAATGAGGCACTTACAATAGTCCTTCCTAAGAACACCAGGTAGGAAACATTATTTTGAAAATAGGTCTAGAAAGTAAAATGATAATCTGTATTCCTCCCCTCCAAGGCTGTTCATCAATGAATTAAAAAATAAAGCCGGGCACGGTGGCTCACGCCTGTAATCCCAGCACTTAGGGAGGCTGAGACAGGAGGATCGTGAGTTCAAAGCCAGCCTCAGCAACAGCGAGGTGCTAAGTGATTCAGTGAGACCCTGTCTCTACATAAAACACAAAATAGGGCTGGGGATGTGGCTCAGTGGTCGAGTGCCCCTGAGTTCAGTCCCTGGTGCAAAAAAAAAAAAAAAAAATAAGGTTAAAAACAACAGTGAAGGGGGCTGGGATTATGGCGCAGTGGTAGCTTGCTCGCCTAGCATGCGTGAGGCACTGGGTTCGATCCTCGGCACTACATAAAAATAAAATGAAGATATTCTGTCCACTTACAACTAAAAATAAATAAATAAATATTTTAAAAAAAACAGTGAAAACCTCACATACACACTGAAAACACTATGATGTCCCAGGTTACTCTCCAGAAGAACCAGAGAGGAGCTTCAACAATTCAAGCTTAGAATCAGTCTATTACATGTCATCTTGGGCATACATTAAACGACAATAAAAATTTTAAAGCAAACAAACAAAAAGAAGTAGTTTTAATGGCTTTTCTGATATAATTACTCAAATTTCATTTGCATTTTAATTGAGAAGGGAGGGGCCATACTTACAGGCCCTGGGCCTTGCCTCACTCAAGGACATATATGTGGGTGCCCAGCATTTGCCATTCCTGTCAAACAAGGATAAGAGATTCATCTGGTAAAGAAACAATGAGCCCTTTTCAGATTTACCAATTTAATACTTTCACAGCCAGCAAAAACAAGACTAACAGTTACTGGCTTCCTGTATCCCTTGTCCCACCAGACATCACCAAAACAGGAAAGGTAGGTGACATTACAACATGGGTGATGGGGAGCCAATTTCCTACTAAGCAGTATGAGCATTCCAGGCTAAACAGTTATATAGCATGCAACTGTACTCTAAAGCCTGTGGGGAAGGGGCGTTTCAAGGCAGAAACTCTTAGACTTCATCAGAACCCAGAAGGCCATGAGAAATTGTCTCATGATAGCCTCCAGGGAAGACAGGGAGGTGGGTGAGAAATGGCCTTGCAAGTTTCTCACAACCTTCCCATTCTCTCAGTCCTGGGAGGATCATGGGGCATTTGACCAGGACTTCAATCAATGGAGGTAAGCCTTGCCTACGTGGCTTATGTGTGACACATGCAAGGTCATTCAGACATCTCACCAGCAATCCCTCTACTTCACGCCGACCTTCCTCATAGCCAGTGAGGAACTCTTTTGAAATATAGGCCACTCCATCAATCATGCAAATTAATTAAACAAATCCTTTGTTAATTGTCCTAGGCAACATAGAGCCAACAATCAATTTTAGAGCAGTTGCTATACATAGTCTGTGACTTGGATGAGGCTAAAGGAAATCAGATCCGTGTCCAGAAAGTTGATCCTATTCTGTTGTCTCCAGAGGAGACTGAACCTCCTACAGTCAGCAGCTGCTGGGAGGGGTTTGAGAAATCTTGGATTA
This sequence comes from Xerus rutilus, assembly GCA_028644305.1. NCBI lineage: Eukaryota > Metazoa > Chordata > Mammalia > Rodentia > Sciuridae > Xerus > Xerus rutilus. Next base: position 128,314,927 of record CM053399.1, on the reverse strand, counting down.
AGAGTCCTCATTGACCAACAGTCAAACTGAGTATGGCAGTGGCGGTCTGCATTAAATCAGCCAGATGCCCTGCAGATAAGAGCTGAGAGATTAATGGTCTCTCCCAGAAGTCAAGGTTGTTGCTATTCTATCATAGCCATGTGCTTGGTATGAACATCCCCACAATAGTCATGTCACCTTTTGTCTTACAATTTTTCCATATCTTACATCAGATACTCAGACTTGTCCCTAAATGCTCAGTAGTTACTTCTTTGGATACCTTATACCACCCTAGAACATTTCCCATCCCTGCCAAGGTGGTGACACTAGGAACACTGTAGAGTTGTCATCTCATATCCATGATCATTATTATCATTATCTATAACTGCCCCAATCAAGTAAGCTCAGCTGGGCAGCAAAGCAAGACCAAATTAGAGTCTCTCATCCCCTGCCTACTTGAAAATTTTAGTACTCTAGTTTCTCAGAGAATAGACGTGGAGAGGGTAGAGAGAGAGGGGGAGATGGGTTAATTACATAGACAATTCGCCAACACCAGCAAGGTCCTGGACTATGAGTCCCTGAGTTCTCTTTGCTGCTTAACTGTGTAGTTAGTAGTTCCAGCACATGCCTCACACTTCTTTGGCCTCATGAGTTGGAATTGCTAAATCTAATTTTAGGGCCCAGTTTAGACATGTAGATGAATTGTCATGCTCGGTGAAATAGTATATCCAGGTGACTATGGTCCTTACCTGGGAAGCTCAGGTCAAATCAGCTCATTGATTTCATTAATGTTCATTCCCAAAGTGTTTTTTTCCTTAGGCATCCATATGCGTTATAAACAGCGGGCATAGATCTTGTGCAGTCCAATAAAGCTCATCCCACAAAGCTTAAGACTTGATTATCCAATATTCCTGTTGCCAGACACCAGACTAAACTGCCAGTCCATTGGCTAATGTCACTAGTCAATGAAAATGTAACAAGGTGCAGACCTGCACTGTGGCACATGCTTGCAATCCCAGCTACTCAGGAGGCTAAAGCAGGAGGATTGCACATTTTAGGTCAGCGTGAGCAATTTAGCAAGACCCTGTCTCAAAATAAAAATAAAAAAGACTGAATGTAGCTGAGTGGTAGAGTGCCCCTAGGTTCAATCCCTAGTACCAGAAAAGAAAAATAAAATGTACCCTGAGGTACATTTTTAGAGCAAGCACCACAGCTCACAACTCTGCCCAATGAGAAGAGCTTCCTTTTCTGTGCATAGTTTTAGCATTATTCTTTGGAGCTGCACAGCTAGAGCAGTCTAGTACTCTCCTAGGTAGAATGCCCCAGGCCACCCTCCAGCGTGATGATTCACTAGAATATTCAGCATATAGTCATACTCACAGTTAAGATTTATGTCAGTGGAAGGCCACAAGGTCAGCAAAGGAAAAGACATGTGGCATAAAGTCTGGAAGAAGCCGGGCGCGGTGGCTCAAGCCTGTAATCCCAGCACTTAGGGAGGCTGAGACAGAAGAATCGCGAGTTCAAAGCCAGCCTCAGCAATGGCGAGGCGCTAAGCAACTCAGTGAGACCCTGTCTCTACATAAAACACAAAATAGGGCTGGGGATGTGGCTCAGTGGTCGAGTGCCCCTGAGTTCAATCCCCAGTACCAA
>CM053399.1:128300011-128312798 GCA_028644305.1 Xerus rutilus | reverse complement strand
TCTCCAACCCTTTTTATGTTTTGTTTTGACTCAGAGTCTGAGTTGCTCAGGACCTTGCTAAATTGCTGAGGCTGACTTTGGCTTTAATCCTCCTACCTCAGTCTCCCAAGCTGCTGGGATTACAGGCCTATTCCACCATGCTTGGTGAGCCAACTGATTTTTTTAAAAATTTCATTGTTTAAATGTATTTATTCTAATTAGGTGTACATGACAGCAGAGTGCATTTTGATTCATTGTACACAAATGGAGCACAACTTTTCATTTCTCTGGTTGTACACAATGTAGAGTCGCACCATATGTGCAGTCATACATGTGCCTAGGGCAATGATGGCCATCTCATTCCACCATCTTTCCTGCCCCCATGTCCTCTGCCAACTGACTTTAGACAAAGGTGTTAAGAGCGTCCCTGGGGAAAGAACAGACTGTTCAATGGATTTTGCTAATAAAATTGGATATTCACAAGCAAAAGTAAGGAAACTAGACCCCATTTACAAAAACAAACTCAAAATGCACAACACTTAAACATAACTTAAATGAAACTGTGACATTAATAGAAAAAAACCTAAGAGAAATGCTTCAGGATATCAGAATGGGCAAGAATTTTTTTGGACAAGACCCCAAAGGTACAGCAAACAAAAGCAAAAATGAATTATATTAAAAAGATTTTGCACAGCAAAGAAAACAACATAGCATGGAGACAACCTATAGAATGGAAGAAAATATTTGCAATGTATACATCTGGCAAGGGATTGATAGCCAGAATATATAAGAAGCTCCAAAAATAGCAAAACGAACAAAATAAATAAAGCAATTTAAAAATTTATAACCAGGTATGGTGACACACACCTAACATCTCAGCTACTTGAGAGGCTGAGGCAAGAAGATTGCAAATTAGAGGCCAGTATCATCAATTTATCTAGTGTACAAACTCTAATTCTTCTCTTAAGTAGTTTCAAAGAAGAAGACAAATTAAATGGTCTAGGCTTTATTTTCTAATATTTAAAATAGGGATAGTAATATTAACTCAGAGGGCTGTGGAAGACATGAATTAGAATATGCCTATCTAGCGACTGGTACATGAAAATTCTCAGTTATCAGCACATTACTGCTATAAGTAAAATTTCCACAAACCTGGGATCTGATAATAAAACAACATTAAAAAGGTCCTTGCCAAGGGTAAGCTCTGAATTAGTCAGGAGGCATCAGATTTTTAAAGTGAACACTAGATGGCAGCATTCAGGCAGGATTTTCTGAATGAGCCCAAATAGGCTTTTCCCCACCAAAAGGCCATAAGGTCCCTTCCCCCTAGAAACACACACACACACGCACCAAGCAATCCTCTGGTGATCTGGGTTGCCGCAGTAGGAACAGCAACTGAGGGACACTAGATCTGGGAATGTTTACCAGGAACTAAACTAAAATGATTACATTTGGACAAGGAGGGGAATAATAATAAAAGCATATGCTATTTACTGTGACAGGCCCTCAGTGTTCTAAGCTACTTTTTTCTTTTTTCAAACAAATAGAAAATAAATAAGCAAAACCCCAGCCCATAAGTCCCTCCATATATATATGTATTTTGTGTACATATGTGTTTATATATGTGTATGTAATACATATACATGTATTATATATTATACTTAGAAAAAATAAACAAGGTGATCTTATCTTTAGTGTTGTGGAAGGGCAGGTGGATTTTTAAAAAAATTTATTTATTCCAGGGCCATGTTGCACATCTATAATCCCAGCAATTTTGGACACTGAGCAGGAGGATGTCAGATTCAAACCTAGGTTCAGCAATTTAACAAGACTCTACCTTAACATTAAAAAAAACACAAAAAAGTCAGGGGTATAGCGCAGTATTAAAGTGCCCCTGGGTTCAATTCCCAAATTAAAACAACAAAACACTGTTCATTATTTCTCTTTTGTTTTTTTTTGTGGGGGTGTACCAGGGATTGAACTCAGGGCCACTCTACCATTGAGCCACATCCCATCCACTGCCCTATTTTGTATTTTATTTAGAGACAGAGTCTTACTGAGTTGCTTAATGCCTCACTTTTGCTGAGGCTGGCTTTGAACTTGAGATCCTCCTGCCTCAGCTTCCCAAGCTGCTATGACTACAGGCATGCGCCACTGCACTTGGCTATTTCTCTTTTGTTATTGCTTTAATTCTTGCTTTCAATAGATATTTCTTTTCTTTCTTTTTTTTTTTTTAAATTTGTTTTTTGGTACTGAAAGTTGAACCCAGAGGCACCTAACCACTGAGCCACATCTTCCCCAGCCTTTTAAAAATTTTTTTATTTTATTTATTTATTTATTTATTTATTTATTTACTTATTTTTTGGCACCAGGGACTGAACTCAGGGGCACTCGACCACTGAGCCACACCCCCAGCCCTATTTTGTGTTTTATGTAGAAACAGGGTCTCACTGAGTTACTTAGTGCCTCGCCTATGCTGAGATTGGCTTTGAACTTGCGATCCTCCTGTGTCAGCCTCCCTAAGTGCTGGGATTACAGGCGTGAGCCACCGTGCCCGGCTCTTTTTTTTTATTTTTGAGATAGGATCTTGCTAAGTTGCATAGGGCCTTGCTAAGTTGCTGTGGCTGCCCTCAAATCTATGATCCTCCTGCCTCAGCCTCCAGAGTTGTTGGGATTGCAGGTGTACACCCCTGTGCCCAGAAGTCATTTTTAAGAGTAACAGAAGAGAGATTTTTCAAAGTCTCCCCAGAGACAGATGATGCCTGTGAAGTAGACCATTCCCAAGAGTTCTCCGTTTGACCCAGCACCCTTCTCTGCATCAGCCCCTGTGTGTGTTTTCCCTGTTGCTTATTGCCTTCTGATCTTATCCAGAAACTCACAGAGGTAATGGACATTGAGTTCTTGGCCCCCTACAGCTGAATAGTTTTGACTTACTCAAACACATACCTTTTTACTCTGAAGGCAGAGACATACCAAGTATTGGGCTATGAGTTATGTGTACAAATGCCACCTTTATCAGGTTCCTGCTTTGAGTTTTTCCCTTCAAAGTTTTGTTAAATTGGCAATTCCTGGAGAATTCTGGGGAGAGGGGAGGCACATGTGGGCTGCCTGCTTTGTATTTTCTTGCATAGATGGATGAGTTAAAGCATGGACTTTAGAATCAGACAAACCTGGTTTCGATGAAATGGAGTGAAAAAGAAAGACAAATTTTTTTCTTTTTTTTTTTTTGTGGCCTTGGGATTGAATCAGGGGATTGAATCCAGAGCCTTGCCCTTGCTAGGCACGGAGCTACACACCAGCCCTTTAATTTTTTTTTTTTTTTTTTTTTTTTTTTTTTGATTTTGAGATGGATCTCTAAATTGCTGAGGCTGGCCTCCAACTTATGATCCTCCTTGCTTCAGCCTCCCAACTAGCTCAGGTCACAGGCTTATACCCACTTGGAGCTCCTATTCTGAAAAAGTAAGTGTTTTATTCTGAAGAAGATTAACAGCAACACTGTGCTGGTACTTTCTTAGTCTCTGTGCTTTTGTACACAGTTCAATAAATGTGTGGGCACAGCCTCAAGCTGCTGAAGCCAATAAAAGCACATGGTCCCTGCTCTCTTGAGGAGTGCCTCCAGACTCTGGCTGGTGTCTAACCCCTCAAGATCTTGAGCTTCTCTCAGCCGCAGTCTTCTCTCCTGCTGGAATGATTAACAGAAGAGATTGAGGACTGCCCATGGCTAATAGGAAGGAATTAATGATGTAATTGGCAATGAAATGTCACAGGAGCAGAACCTTGCAAGTAGTGAATGAAATCTGGATCCATTAAGGTGGAAATTTTCATAAAAAGGGGAATTATGGGGGCTGGGGTTGTGGCTCAGTGGTTCTACCACTGAGCTTGCCTAGCATTTGTGAGGCACTGGGTTCGATCTTCAGCACCACATATAAATAAATAAAAAAAAAAAAGGGAATTATGGTCAAGCATGGTGGCACTTGCCTGTAATCCTAGCGGCTCTGAAGGCTGAAGTTCAAGGTCAGCCTCAGAACTTAGCGAGGCCCTAAGCAACTTTGCAAGACCCTGGCTCAAAGTAAAACATAAAAAGGGCTGGGGATGTTGCTCAGTGGTTAAGTGCCCCTGGGTTCAATCTCTAGTACAAAAAAAAAAAAAGTGTGTGGAGGGTGGAAAGGTTGTCTGCAGTACAGCTCCTGGTCATCCTGTCCTCAGGTCAGAGGCGAGCACTCTTGTTTCTAGAGAGAAGAGCATGGGGCAAGGAAAGCATCCTCTGGAGATGGAGTTAGCTCCTGTTAGCTACTGACAGGACACTCGCAGAGTCCAAAGACCACACCACATGCCGGAATCTCACAAGAGAGATTTATGGTCAGTAGCAAGGAGCAAACTGACAAGGCTGTCCCTCCAAGGAGGGCAGCAGCGTGTTGGCACCCACAGAGCAGCTTTATATCCTGCAGGAAGAATTCCACCTGCATGCCTGAGGATTGTGACACGGGCTGCAATGGGATGGGGCTGGCCTTTTAGCAATTACATTTTTTTTTTTTGGTACGGAGGATTGAACTCAGGGGCACTCGACCACTGAGCCACATCCCCAGCCCTATTTTGTGTTTTATGTACAGACAGGGTCTCACTGAGTTGCTTAGCACCTCGCCATTGCTAAGGCTGGCCTTGAACTCACGATTCTCCTGTCTCAGTCTCCCTAAGTGCTGGAATTACAGGCTTGAGCCACCGCGCTCAATTCTAGCAATTACATTTCTTACCGGAAGCTGAGCAGCCTAGCCTTAGGATCGAAACTTAGGGGTTCCTGGCCAAATTTCTCCGGACCTAAAATGGCAGATCTGATGCCAATAGCTACTGCTCATTGCTCCTCAGAGATGAGAGGGAGAGCTTCTGGGACAGGCCCAGTTCTCCAAATTTGCCTCTACCCTTGGTACCCATTTTTTATCCTTGTGATCCTTTTATCACAAGGATCCCAATCCTGTGATAAGGTTAGACCCAGGAGCCAGGGAGTTCAAGGACTCACCTAATTGAATGTATCTCTGGCAATGATTGACCTGGTTTTGGTCCCAAAGCCCTCTTACTTGGTCCCCAACTACTGGCCTTGACCATCCTAGCCTCTAAAGTTTATCTGCTAGTCTGTTCCTCAGCAGATAAAATACTTAGGAGCTTAGTTTTCTTGCTTAGCATGGGGGAGCGGTTGTGGAGGTGATCACTGGACCTCGTTCTCTTGTTCTTGCACTGGTGGAGTTACTGGAAATGGAGACCTTGATTCAGGATAAGTGGTATCCTTGGCAAGTCCCAGTCAGAAACACACATTCACTTAGGAAAGCAGATCCATATTCAAGGGAGAAAGCAGGCTATCCCAAGATAGAGATGTCTTTTTTAGATTTTGAGACAGGATCTCACTAAGTTGCTGAGGGTCTTGATAATTTTAATTTGCTGAGGCTGTCCTCTAATTTTTGATCCTCCTACTTCAGCCTCCCCAGTCACTGGAATTATGAGCATGTGCCACTGTGCCTGGTCCAAGAGACATATTTCTTGGGGTAGAGTGAGAAACATACATTCAAGGGAGAATGTGGGCTATCTTCAGAGGGAGACAAAACCCCTTGGGGTGGGGCATTAATATTTATAGGAGTACAGTAGCTAGAGGCTGGGCTAGAGGTAAAGTTAGAGGACAGTCACAAAATTTGGCGCCAATTTTTGGAGCTCGAGTTGTCCTATCATGCAACTTTTTTCAGACAAAGGTGTGGGCCAAGGACATAGACTAAGGACTGGGTTGCTATGGAGTTGCTTGTTTTGCATCTCAAAGGTTCATGGGTGTTTCCTACATTCCAATAGTTCTTCAGTTCTTTTGAAACTCAGTCTCTTTCTTTTTCTATATCCCCAAATTCCTATCTCAGTTCCAATGACTGATTTTGCCTGGAATGAAGCTCCTACTTTGTATCTCAGTTTTACTAACAGATGCTCTATTATTCAGTGAATCCTTCTGCCCAATGATCTACAGCTCCAAAGAGTTTCTTATTACCCCAGCGTCTCTAGGGCTTTAGCATTGCTTCCTGCACTGTTGGACTTTGTTCTCACATTCAAGTGTCAGGACCTTTCTCTAGTGTTATGGCCTGCAAGAACCTATGGCTACTACAGGAAAAGAAAAGAAGAAAAGAGAAGAGAAAAGAAGAAAGTCAGAAAGAATGCCAGAGGCAAGTTTTCGCTGCTGGTTTGTGAAAATCCTCATCCCCAGCGGGCTGTGGCTAACAGTAAAACCTCAGATTCCAACCTTCTGAAGGGTTCAACCCTACTTTTGCGTCTGAACTGTAACCTGACTCTTGACCCTCCCATCCCACAGGCTCTCTAGGTCACTCTGCTGGAAGCCCCCTCTCACCACTACCAGGTAGATGAGCCTTACAAAATTAGGAGTTTTCATCTTGTGTGGTGCCAGACTATGTTACTTCCAAATATACCTTGGGCTGGGGATATATCTCAGTTGGTAGAGTGCTTGCCTTGCATGCACAAGGCCCTGGGTTCAATTTCCAGCACCACAAAAACAAAACAACCAAACCAAATATACCTTTTTAGCATTTGGGTTATTTTGAGATAAAGGCCTTTGAGAACCAGCAGATGCAAGAAAAGTTCTAAAACTAGGGCAGAATCTTTTCTTTGTTAAAAAAATTTAACTTTATAAATGAAATTACCATTCATAAAAGATGTCTCCCTCTGAACAACTCTTTATCAATTAAGAAGGCTCCAATTTAAATCTGCATAACAATCCTAACTGAACAACCTTTGTTCACTTTACTTTCCCGGCCACCTTTCCATTACTTGCCCCCTCACTTCAACCCCAAAGCTCCAACATCCTTTCCTTTTTTAGTGTGAGATGTTTTAGAAGTCCAGATTCTAAATATTCTTCTGGGCTATTCATTTGGGCATGTCCATGTGTACTTTCAAAGATGCACGTTGGTTTGCTTTGCTCTGGCTAATCTGTCTTTTGCCAGGCTGTTTACAGGGCCCCAGCTGGAGAACCGGATGGTTAGAGGAGGAGAAACATTATTTCTCCTCTATATGTGTTTTGCCTTGACTCCACTACTCAACCTTTCCCTCTCATTTATTGAGAAGACTGTCAGGGCTTCAGCCTCCCCAATCAGGGCTGCGCTGTTCATCTTCTTGCAAGGTCTGTATATCAAATCTACTCACTTTCCAAAATATGCAGAGGATGTTCTATGTGCTATTCCAGAGGTCATTTTTGTAGAGATAATGGGATTTGAGAGAAAACACCCATGGTTTATTTGTTCTTTTCACAAGTTGGCCTCCGAGTGAACTTTGGAGTTGACTCTGTAATACGTGTTGATGTAAAGCTCTGACCAGGGAGTTCTGGGTTACACCACCGTGGCCAGCACCAGCCAGGAAACTCCATGTGGAAAGGCCCACATGAATGTATCACTCACTGCCATGAAGCCCAGGGAATGTCCATTTTGAAAACTTTCTCCATGTGGTTCCCTTGAGCTAACCCAGGATTTTCCTCCCATCTTTATTCACCAACCATCTTGAGCAGAAGACTGGAATCTACTACATTCCTTCCTCAAAATTCACTCTCTCTAGCCCAGCATGCACAGGCTCTAACCCAGGCAGTTGCTCCTTCAAGGTCACAGGGATCTCCTCAGCACACATTCCCATTCATCTTTTTCTGCTTCCCTTCTCTTTGAGCTCCCTGGGCATCTGGCCTCAGTGTCTGCTTTAGTCAGCTTTTCATCACTATGACCAAGAGAACTGCCAAGAACAATATAGAGGAGGAAAAGTTTATTTTGGCTCACAATTTCAGAGGTTCAGTCCTTGGTTGTCCAACTCCAGGGCTGCTTCACCAGTAAGCTATAGTCCTAGCCCTTTTAATTTCTCTAGGTCCAATGTAAGGCCAAACATCGTGGTGGAAGGGCATGAAGGAAGAAAGATTCTCAGGACATGTCAATGAAAAAGCAGAGAGTGTGCTCACTAGGAGCAAATTATAAACCCCAAAGTCATGCCCTACCACCACCCCACCATGACCTACCTCCTCTTTCCTCTAGCTACACCCTAACAATTTTTTTTTTTTTTTTTTTGGTACTGGGGATTGAACTCAAGGGCACTTGACCACTGAGCCTCATCCCAGCCCTATTTTGTGTTTTATGTAGAGACAGGGTCTCACTGAGTTGCTTAGCATCTAGCCATTGCTGAGGCTGGCTTTGGATTCTCCTGTCTCAGCCTCCCTAAGTGCTGGGATTACAGACTTGCACCACCGCGCCCCGGTTTACATCCTAACTATCTACAGTTACCACCCAGTTAATCCATGTCAGTGTATTAACCCACTATTAGGTCATAGCTTTCATAATCCAATCATTTCATCTCTGAATTCTTTTGCGGGGGTAGTGGGGATTGAACCCATGGGTGCTTACCCATTGAGCTACACCTTTAGTCCTTTTTATTTTTCAATTTTAAATTTGTATTTATTTATTCTTGATACCAGGGATTGAACTCAGGGGTACTCGACCGCCGAGCCACATCCCCAGCCCTATTTTGTGTTTTATGTAGAAACAGGGTCTCACTGAGTTGCTTAGCGCCTCGCCATTGCTGAGGCTGACCTTGAACTTGCAATTCTCCTGTCTCAGCCTCCCAAAGCGCTGGGATTACAGATGTGTGTCACCGTGCCCGGCCCCTTTTTATTTTTTATTTTGAGCCAAGGTATTGCTAAATTACTTACGGCCTTACTAAATTGCTGAGGCTGGCCTTAATCCTCCTGCCTCAGCCTCCTGAGTCACTGGGATTATAGGTGACCACTACACCTAGCAACCACTGCACCTAGCAACTTTTGAATGTTCTTGCATTGTCTCACGCATGAGTTTTTGGAGGACACCTCATATCCAAACCATAAGAATATCCCAATCAGTTGCTGATATTTTCTCCTCTCTGGTCTCCAGGAATCTATGCTATCCTGTCTCCTCTTTCTTTCTCAAGAATTCTCCATGCTTCCTTCAGGAGACTCTCAAGGTTTGGTCAGAACTGTTTGGTTGAACCCAAGAGGGCCTGCTGGGATACACTTGGTATCCTAACCCCTTGTCCCATTCAATACTAGGTAGCTCTCAGGCCTTATCCTGACACCTGACCTCTGACCTCCCCCCCACGTTGGCATTGGCATGATGTCCTTCCCCTTGAGTGTCTCCCCCTCAAACTCACTTTTGTGGAGCCAAAGTCAGCTTCCTACACTCTGAAATCCCTCTTTCCTAGACATTTCTGTTTCTGTTATGTCTGCCAACATCCTTCCTTTTTCTAGAGTCAAAACTCAAGGTTGGGGCTGTGGCTAAGTGATAGAGCACTTGCCTGACATGCAGGAGGCCTTGTGTTGAGTCCCCAGTACTGAAAAAACAAAATACCATCCACTTCTCTTCCTCTATAATGAAGTAGTAAGGGTCTTCATTATATCTTACTAATATCAAGTAATATTTTTTTGTTTTTATATGTTTTTCTACCACAATCCCTCTCATACCAATAATGGGGCTTATTTATATACATCTTATTTATTTCTGAGTCAATGTCTTATTTTATTTATTTTTAGTACTGGGTATTGAAACCAGGGCTGCTTTACCGGTAAGCTACAGTCCTAGCCCTTTTAATTTCTTATTTTGAGACAGGGTCTAAGTTGCTTAGGGCAACTTATTAGTACTTAAAAATATAACCATGCAGCCAGGCATGGTGTCACACACCTGTAATCCCAGCACTTGGGAGGCTGAGACAGGAGAATCACAAGTTCAAAGCCAGTCTCAGCAATGGCAAGGGGCTAAACAACTCAGTGAGACCCTGTCTCTACATAAAACACAAAATAGGGCTGGGGATGTGGCTCAGTGGCCGAGTGCCCCTGAGTTCAATCCCCAGTACAAAAAAATATATATATATGTATATGTATATATTTATATATATTTATATAACCATGCTTCAGGCCCTGGGTTTAGTCCCTAGCAATGCTAAAAAGATAAGTATGTAACCAAATCTACTTTTTTTTTAAAATATTTTTCTAGATATTGATGGATCTTTATTTTATTCATTTATTATTTATACATGGTGCTGAGGATCGAACCCAGTGCCTCACGCATGCTAGGCAAGCGCTCTACCACTGCGCTACAGCCCCAGCCCCCCAAATCTACTTCTATTCTGACTTTAAGGGAGTCTCAACTCCATTCTCCTTGACATCTATAAATATACAGGCTGGAAAATCAGATACTCTCCAGCATGCAGGAGAGTCCATGTGACCCAGTTCTGACCAATTAGATATAAGGAAGTCTGCTGATTCATGTGTTGTATGAGGGCTTAAATGTATGCTGACTCAATTTCTTAACCTAATCCCTTTATTTTCCTATTAAGTAAACAGAATAATTTCTCTCAGGGGGTCCACACTATAGCCATGTTCTCAGTGTGGTGTATATCATGGCCTCTCACTTAAGGCCATAGAGACAACCTCTTAGCCTGTACCTGCAGCTCCATGGATTTTGGTAAGAGAGGGAGATGTAATCAAGCAAGAGTCCCAGGGTCACAGAAAGCAGGTGAGTGGTTACCAAAGTTGGAGAGAAGTAACTGCTAACTGGGTAAGGATTCTCCCTTTGGGGTGATGAAAACATTTTGGAACTCTGTTGAATATAACAAATGCTGCTGAATTGTTCCTTTGATTTCTGTATTTATTTTTGGAGCTGGGGATTGCACTGAGGCCTCACCTGCATGCTAAGCATGTGCCCTATCACTGAGCTATATCCCCAGTCCCTAATTGTTGACTTTGAAATTATTAAGGAGTCTGGCTTGCTGGTGCCTATCTATAATTCCCACTACTCAGGAAGCTGAGGCTGGAGACTCATAAGGTAAAGGCCAGCCTGGGCAGCTTAGTGAGACAGTCTCAAAATTTTTTTAAAAAAATTGTTTAAAAAAGGGAGGAGGTGGGCTGGGATTGTAGCTCAACGGTAGAGCGCTTGCCTCGCATGCGTGAGGCCCTGGGTTCGATCCTCAGCACCACGTATAAATAAATAAAACAAATGTCTATTGACAACTAAAAAAAAAAAAAAAGGGAGGAGGTGAGCTTATAGTTCAGTGATAGAGCACATGCTTTGTGTGTGCAAGGCCCTGGATTCCATCCCCAACATCAAGGGAAAAAAGGTTAATTTTATGTTACGTGAACTCCTCAATTAAGCAAACAAACAAAACAAAAACAAAACAAAAAAAACCTACCCATTCTCTCTTCTAAGGAAAACAAGAGATGGAGAACAGTATGTGGTACCAAAGGCATATGGGTACATGAATCACAGATGGATCAAGACCAAGAATTATCCACCCTCTTTATTTTTCTTCCAAGTTTCATTTCAATGCATTGACAAGGAGATGGATTGGCGCATGTCAGACCCAAGAGAAGAAGAAAAAAGTCTGTAGCGACAGGACAAGCATGCAATGAAAAACATGTTCATTATGAAAGGAGAGACAAAATACATATGAAAAAGGAGTTACTTGATAGAAATGTAAATATCCATTGGTAGATAGCTTTTTAAAATTACTATTTAAAATGAAGTTCCCAAATAATGCTCTGGTTTATATAATTTTGAGAAAGAGATTCAGCAATTCATCCAGAAAAATCACTTTCTGGGCCATTTTTATTTTACTCACACCATCAAGACCATTCGCAGAGGCCCTTGCCCCTTGAATCATTGTGAAAACCCTCAACTGTTCCTCAGCTTCCAACATGACTTCCTTTCAACAAAAGACCATTTGTAGACATGTCCCACCAGGCTGAAAGGAAGGTCCTGACTGACCTGAGACTTGTGTGCCTTTCTCCCCTCTGCTGGGAGCAGTTACCCTGTACTTGTAGGCCTGGTCTGGGTGCCTCAGTCCCTGGGACAATTCCAGAGTCTTGGGTGGCAGCAAGGAGTACACCCTACTTCAGCTAAGAATTTGGAGTTCTTTTTTTCAGCATTTCTTTAATGGGATCTACGCTGATACTTTCAGGGAATGTCTGTTGTTCTTTTTTTATTTTCCCTGGAGGAAATGGAACAAGTTGAGTTTTGGCAGGTATGTAAGTGCTTCTTTAGAAACCTGAGTGAAATGCTGGTTACTGCTGATGGGTCAACCTCTAGCATTGGTGCTCAGGTCAGGGCTTGCGTGACCCCCATGTGATCTGGATCTTGTTCAGTACCTAAGTGACTTAATATCAAACCAGCACTGAGGCTGCCCATCCATTGTATTTATTTATTTATTTTTTAAAATATTTTTTTAGTTGTAGATGGACACAATATCTTTATTTATTTTTATGTGGTGCTGAGGATTAAACCCAATGCCTCACGCATGCAAGGCAAGCGCTCTACCACTGAGCCACAATCCCAGCCCCTATTCATTGTATTTAATAATAAAGATATGCAGCCGGGCGTGGTGGTGCACGCCTGTAATCCCAGCACTTAGGGAGGCTGAGACAGGAGAATCGCCAGTTCAAAGCCAGCCTCAGCAATGGCGAGGCACTAAGCAACTCAGTGAGATCCTGTCTCTACATAAAACACAAACTAGGGCTGGGGATGTGGCTCAGTGGTCGAGTGCCCCTGAGTTTAATCTCCAGTACCAAAATAAATAAATAATAGACTAAAGATATGCATTTGGGTTTAGGGGGTAGCAAAATACTCAAATATTCTACCATGGTCTCCCTGACAACTGACAATCATCTCTCAGTTTTTTTGGGGGGTGTGGGTGGGGGCATGGGTACTGGATCAAACCCAGGGGAGCTTAACCACTGAGCCATATCCCCAGACCTTTTTTTTTTTTTTTTTTTTTTTTT